>JAVSCE010012501.1:0-526093 GCA_032199065.1 Smutsia gigantea
GACACGCATGTGTCTATGATCAAGAACATCAATCAGCCAGATGGCTACCTGAAAGACTCATCAAATGTGTTAATGACACTCCATCCAGGGAAAGCAAACCCTGAGATTTCCCTCTTTTTGCCTTACAGAAAAATGCTGCTACTATTGCTTCTGCTCTGGCCGCCTCTCGTCCTTAGCACCCCCAAACAGCCATCCCCTCATCAATTATTCAACTACACATGGCAAGTTATTAATGAAGCAGGAGATGTTGTCCATTCCATCTCAAGCGTGAGTTCATCCACCCCCTGGCCCACCTTAACCCCTGATTTGTGCAAACTTGCTCTTGGTGCCTTGGATTCAGGATGGGGCACCAGCCACCTGCTAGCCCCTTCCACTTCTACACCCCCCGATGACCGCAGTACCACTGGCACTAAAGGATACTGTTCTAATTCCATACGGCGACAAGAGCTAACTAAAAATCTCTCCAACCTAACCCGATCATGGAAAGATCTTGGGCCTAGATACATCCAAGGCTTTTATGTTTGTCCCGGACTTCATAGAGATCGGGGACTTAATTACAAATGTGGTTACCAATCAGATTATTATTGTGCCTCATGGGGCTGTGAAACCACCGGAGACACCTATTGGCACCCTTCTTCCAGTTGGGATTACATAATTGTCAAGACAGCCCTACCCTCTATGCCGCCTCAAGAATCCTTTAAAAACTGGAGCACTCCCCTCTCTATTAGTTTTACTAATCAAGGTAAAAAACAGGATTGGACTACTCGCGGCTTTGAGTGGGGGCTCCGTTTATATGCGGACGGCCACGACACTGGACTCCGCTTCAAAATTAAACTTATCAAAACTCCTCCTAGCACCACTCATGTGGCAGCAGGTCCCAACAAAGTACTTAGTGCTGGGAGCTCAAACCGCTTAGCCCCTCTCCCCCCAACCCTTAACAATACCACCCTCTTCTGAACAAACTCTCCTCAACATGCTTAAAGAATCGTGGAACTTACTCAACTCCACGCAGCCCGACACAGCCTCTAATTGTTGGCTTTGCTTCCACTCCTCTCCACCATTCTATGAGGGTGTAGCAGTTCTTGCTAACCTTGTGCCTACCAACAACACCCAAGACATGTTTAGATTTCAAGCCTCTCACAAAGAAGGATTAACCCTGACTCAGTTATCAGGGATAGGAACATGTGTTCATAGCCAATTTGTTAACCCACCCCAGGAAATCATGCCGTTATGCAATCAAACCTTCACTCCCTCTCCCTATGACTCCTATATACTTGCTCCTAATGGGACATATTTTGCCTGTGCCACTGGCCTTACTGCTCATATTTCTGTCCAAGCATTGTCTACTCACCATGATTTTTGTGTTCTAGTTCAATTAATCCCCAAGATTGACATCTACTCAGCAGACCAGTTCTTCCCTCTCCTAGGTGAAGACTCCAGCCGTCGGATCAAGAGAGAACCTATCGCTGCCGCCACCCTAGCCCTTGTCATTGGCCTTGGTGCTGTGGGCGCTGGAACAGGCATTGCCTCCCTTATTGTTTCTGACCAACAGTACAATAGACTCGCTGCGGCCATAGATGCAGATTTAACTGAAATTCAAAAAGGCATTACAGCACTCACTGAGTCACTCCAGTCACTAGCTGAAGTAGTTCTCCAGAATAGACGAGGCTTAGATCTTCTCCTCCTCCAACAAGGAGGCCTCTGTGCAGCTCTCAAGGAGGAATGCTGCTTCTATGCAGATAAAACAGGCATAGTAGAAGACAGCATGAAAAGAGTCAAAGATAGCTTAGAGAAACGCAAAAAAAGAAAGAGAGCAAAATGAAAGTTGGTATCAGAACTGGTTCTCCACCTCTCCCTTTCTAACCACCTTACTCCCCTCTATTCTTGGCCCCTTACTTGGACTCCTTCTGCTTATTTCATTTGGCCCTTGGGCCCTACGGAAGCTCACACAGTTCGTAAAGGATCAAATAGATGATCTACGAACCAAGCCTATCCAAGTCCACTATCATCGCCTGGACCTCACCGAGCGGGGGCTAGATGACTACAATGGTATCTGCCCAAATGACACCCCTGTCTTTTGAGACGCTAGAACCTACCAAGCAGCCTCAAAGCGTCAAGATCCTGAGAGCCCATGGCGAGAATGTGTGTAACAGAGCCTATGTGCCAAAAACTACGCAGATTTGGCTTTCAGTGCGGGAAAAATAGTCAAAGACGGGTAAGATCTAGCAAGTACAATAGCAACCTAAGACAGAGACTAAGCCTTAGCTGCTTAAGTTCCTCCATGACGGGTAAGCATTGTACCTCTGCTGGACAACCTAAGACAGACATTTTTCCGAAAGCCCGAATCCTGCGATGCACACAAAGCCTGCCCGCTGCAGCCACACGCAGCCTAAGACCGGCCTCAGTTTCCGCCCCTCAAAATATAAAAGTAAGGGGGAACTGTCAGGGGCTGTTGTCATTTGTGATACCATGTTGTGAGAGCTCCTCCATTTTCTATACTCACCACAAACTTCTACCCTCTCCCTCTCTTTCCTTCTTCCCCCCCTCTCTGCTAGAGCATGAGAACAAGGAAGTTAGGCAGTGGAAAATTACCTGACCTTCGCCAGTAGAAAAACACCCGCCATTTTGTTTTAAAGACTCCATCTTGTTGTTTACTTCTTCTTAGCCATTTCCCCGCCACAACTTCCCGCCAGTACGGCTGCGCATGTGCACCACTCAGTATGAGATTGGACTCTGTAAGATCGCCTCATTATCATAATAGGCAACCAATCAGAGATTGCCACACTAGCCACACCCGCTCCTCCTCTATATAAGCAGTGTTTGCTTCCTCAATAAACGGAGCTTGACAAAACACTGCAGGCTCTCTGTGTCATTTTGTCTCATCCCATTTCATAGGTGGTCGCGGCTCTCCTCGGGGTCTTTCCACGTCTTAAGAAGCCCTCGCTGGCGAGGACACTCATTGATTCTTTGGTCATGTCTAATCTATTGAGCCTAATGGCAGTCTTCATATTTGTGTTTTGATTTCCAGCAATTCCTTTTTAGTTTCCATCTCTATTCATATCACCCATTTGTTTTCTGCATGTAGTTCATTTCTTAGAGCTTTTAGCATATCAATTTTAAATTCCCAATCTGTTAATTCCAACATCTTTGTCATACCGGAATCTAATTCTGATATGCTCTGTCTCTTCAGGCTGTTTTCTTAGTATGCCTTGGATTTTTTTGTTGAAAGCTGGATATTATGAACTAGGTCAAAGGAAGTGAGATAAATAAGTCTTTAAAGTTTTGTGTTTACCCAGGGGTTAGACTGTTAACTGTTACGATCGTGGCGGGCTGAGTTTTCCTCGGGTGTCCTTATTTGTTTCATCTGTTGCCTTTGGGAATCCCGGTAGACCTCTTAAAAAAGGCCTGAGACACATAGTTCTTTCAGCTGTGCTCCTGTGCTATTATGCAGAACTAATGATGTGGCATTAAGGCGTGAGGGAATGGGGAAGCATTCCAGAGTTCTGTGGTCCTATAAGTCTCAGTCTTTTAGTGACTGCCCTTGGGCTGTGATTGTCTCTCCCCCCCCATCCTCCCACCTCATGGGACCCAGGAAGTCTGGAGGAGGATGGACTTGGGTATTCACCAGAGTTGATTAGGCTCTTGTGAAGGCAGGCCTTAAGAACAGAATGTTTGGCATATTTCAAGATGGTTACTCTCCCCTACTCCTTATGCTGAAAAGCACAGTGGGGTTTCTATCTTCACTGGCAGACTGATAGGGCTCATGAGATAAAACTCAGAAGTGTAGGGCTTCCAAAACTGGTCCCGCTGGAGTTTTCTGACTCTCAGGTTTGTCTACACTGAGCCTCTTGCACCCATAGTTACAGTTTAATTTTCCTGCTTAGAGTACTGGGTCCTACAGAAGTTTCTGCTACTAAGTTTCTGCTCTGTTGTTATTTTCTGTATCTGCCTGATTTGGGGAACAGCTTGTATGTGACCTCAGTTTTCCGATGGACCTAAGAAGAGTTGTTGACTTTCAGTCTGTTTAGCTTCTTTCCTGTTTGTGTGCATGAGAGTGACTATTTCCAAGCTCCTTACAGGATAGACCCCAAACCAGGAGTCCCCACTACCCACACCTTCACAGATATCTCCATCCAGGAGAAAGTAAGATTCATCCCTAAGAGTCAGGATCTGTTACTAGATTTTTTTTTTTAAAGAGACAATTCCCATTTACCACATTACGAAGGCCCCAGTGTGAGAATAGCCTATTTTTATGCTTGGAACCAGACAGACTAGTTCAGTAAACTTCGGCTGTCCTTGAACACTGGCTTCTACTCTTGGGCAGCCACCTTCCTATTTAAGATACTCTTTCTCCCTTAGGAGATAATTTTCCCCCATAATTTGGGAGACTAAGTTCTACCAACAAGAAAAATCACAGTCCACTAGCCCTGGCCATAGCTGTGCTTCAAGGGGAGCAAGACAATTAAAAGGCATTCAACAGTACATTGCCAAATACATTCCCTGGGCCAAGCTATTGGCAAGGCTTTGATTTGCATAGTTGTGTTTATCTGTAGAGAAATAGTTGAGATTATCTGAAGCACAGCAGTATGATCACACAGTAAACTTCTGCTCTCCTTCAATAATTCTTCTACAGTTCTTAGGAGAAAGGAAAGGAGAGAAAGCAGGCACTTATTTGGCCTGGACCTCAAGTCCACACATTTGAATGGTCTCACCCTATTTAGTGCCAGCTGGAGCATTGTATTACAACTGAGTTTCTTTGGATATTTTAACAAAAATCAGGCCCCAAGCCATGTGAGAATGTTGGGGTAGGTCCTCATGCTATCTTTGCTATGTCTGGGGAAACAGCTAAGGCTAGAATAGATCGTGTCCTCAAAACCTAAGTGGGCCTGCCACTCAACCACTAGCTGAATAAGTAGGGAGGGTTTCTCAAGTTGCTTTCCCAAATTCAGCTCAGTGGGGAAATTTGGTCAAATAGGCAGGAACAGGGGTAGCCAACCAGCTGCATCTGGGTTCTGGAATGGGGAGACCTTTTGCCCGTTTTGAGTCAGTCACTAGGCTCCTTATCCTCAGTGATGCAGCACAAGTATAGTTACTGCATTGTCTTACAGATCCCATCCATGCTTGGGCCATATATATGCCTTCTTCAGGCATCAGCATAACAAGCTCTAGGAACTACTCTTAAGTATTTGGGTTTCTCTGAACTTCTAACACTAAAACATGGGTAGAGCAAAGCCACTTAACAGTAACAGATTTTAAATGCCTACTGATGCAGAGTAGCAGAAAGCCAAGTAGTTCCTTTCCATCACAGGACTGAACTTGTTTGATGCTGTGTGATAGGTGGATCAGACAAGTTACTTTACCTACATTCAAGACAGCCTCAAAGTGGTATTTGCTCATTTTACAGATGAAAATCAAGTTTGATTGATCCACTGGACTCACATGGTACTTGCAGCTGTCCTGAAACCCAACTGCAAAGCCCATGCTTATATCCCTGAACTTCAGTGACCACAGGAAGGCAGAGGAAGCAGCACATTGGAACTAGATACCAAGATCTGAGATGCCAGGGAGAGGTGGCAGAAAACTATGTGCAGAGGCAACAGATTGATCTGAGGCACAGTGTTCAGAGTTTTTGGCATTTTCAGGGTGATGTGGCTATCTCCTAGGCTGAGGCCAATTACAGTGAAAAAGCGGACCCAGGGTTCTAAAAACAGATGAAAGCATTTTACTCTCAGAAGGTAAGTTTTTTTAGCACTAAGCCTTTAAAAATGGTTGCCAATACTCTGGTTTTTCGAGTCATACAAATATTTTCACTTTTTAAAGTGGATGTCAAATTGCTCCTGATACTACAGCCTCATTAGTGAAAGCCATATTCGGTCTTTCCACATGAACTCCCAGGTAAATTCTTCCCAGCCTCCGAAACCTAACAGCTCACCATTTTCTCTAGGTTGCTTTACCCAGAACTTTTTCTCCAATCCTTTCATACAATCAAGAGCTAAGATGGTTACCTCAAGATCATGGAATCATTATTCCTTGACATGCTTAGAGAAGTACTATATTCAGTGCTGAGTATTTTAAATAAGTAGCCATTCCACAGGTGATTACAAACTTGTCAACTTTCTAGAATCTAATCAAGGAGCAGTATTTGGGAGTTCAATTTTTTGTATTGTTATTGTGACCATTATTAGAGAGATTAACCCACTTTCTGAAATCCTTGAAAGTCATCCCTACCCCTCCACCAGCTAAATAGGTTTACTTGCTGTGACTACAGCCCAAATATCCTTTATTTGCTGAATAACCACCTCCAGACAATGTGTTCACCTTAAAACCTTTGTATGGGTGATAAGAAAAATGACTTAGATTTCCATGGAGGTCTATAAACTTGTTATAAGTCTTATAACACCTCATGTCATGAGAATCAATTCAGTGCTTTTCAAATGATTTTACCAGCTGGTCACCCTAACTCTACTTGGCAGACATAAATCACCGGATTGGAAGAACTCTTGACCACGGGCTATGGAAACTTGATTCTCTGCAAAGGAGGGAGGCAGAGTCTAAGAGGGAAAGTCAATCTCTTCCTAATAGCTTTCTGACACTAGATGTCAAGACTGTTGGAAGACTATCCCCTTAAGTTATGTTCATTCACCTTGAGATTTTAGATCCCTAAGTTACCATTTATCAATCAGACTCCCCACAAGACAATAGGTCTAGACTGCTTAGCTCAATGTTTTAATTAGGCTCATTGAACTGTCTGGAGTAACAGCTGAAGTTAAGTTTACTTAGAAATCCCTCCCTCTGGAGTGACTAGGGAACTGCACACCCTACAAATTGCAGTGGGAGGCCTCGAGTTCAGGTGAGCTACTAGCTACTAAAAAGAGATGTAAGTTTGGAGTAACAGTGTTAGAAATTCAGTATAAAACAGAATGAGTGCCTGAGTGATAGGGTAAAGGAGTGGCATGAAGATAGACAAGTTGAAAAAAGTTTATACTTAAAAATCTGGGTATCAATAGCAGCTTGTAAATTTCCTATCAGATTAACATCAAGCTTGCACCAGATGATGTCCATGTTTGATGGACTTGCTGTTCACTTACACACTAAGGTTGCACTAATACCCAAAATAAACCCATATTTGACTTCACTATTCCACATGATATCTGAATTATGTCATTTTACATCCAACTCTTAGTACCTTCTTTGGTAAGATCTAGTGAAATTAAGTGATAAAGATGAGGCTGCCTGCTCAAAAATGCCAAATCCTTTCTCCCCTCCCTCCATAAAACAGTCAAGTGTAGCTTATCCTGCTTCTCTCTACTCAGCTGATTAGTATGTAGCATGAATGGATTCTAGTTGCTTGTCAGCATTAGTCAGGCATTTTATGTGACCAAGATTTCAGCACAAACAGTTGGGCCCCACAAAGCCTATGGTTAGTCAGCATCCAGCTTGAGCTTTTTCTTGCTCCATGTTTGGGAACCCTGCCCTGAGGACCAAATACCCTAGAAGGACATACTTGGCTGCATGCCCACACCATGGCTGAGTCTGCTCCGAGAACCGCTGCCCCACTGAGCAGAGTTCTAAGGAGATGCACTGAGACGCTTCCTATGAAAAGCATCCCAGCCATACTGCAGGCCTCTTTTAAGCTGAAAGCAGGCACAGCCGACTAGTTTCTTTGCTCTTTATTTTAGAAGAGGGAGCCTAACCTTCCTCACTGTTGCAAGAGCGTTAGCAGTTGCCATGATAGCTCGTTTCGGGAGCACAGCTTCTGCTGAAGGGCCTTGTAAGCACTAAGAGCTGAGCCCCCTTCAGGAGACTGGGAAGGAGCTCCAGCAGGCAAGCTTCCACCTTTCCAATAGCAAGTTAGGCAAATATGAATGGGGAGGAGGAACACACTTCAGAATTGCAGTCTCCAAACGCTTAGAGAACTGCCTTGCTCAGACTACCTCACAGAGAGGTAAAGAAACATCTCTCCTGAAGAGGTACAAACAATGCTTTGCAAGAGAAACCAAAGGGAAAAGAAAAGAATCTTCCAAGTTCCGGACTGGAGTTAGGACTGAGAAATAGTTCTTGGAAAAAGAAAGCAGACCTCATTTCCTTCCCTCCCTTCAGCTCTCCTTCTCCAGCAAACGCCGCCTAATTATAAACCTGCTAACAGACAGAAACGACAGTAAACCACCGTGTCCCAGAGTAGAAGCCCCTCTGCAGCGCTTTGGGCGGGCCAGCCTCGGCTTTTAAAGGCAAGCATCAATGGCGCATGCTCACTATGAAATGGAGCTGCGTCAGGAAGGGAACACCTGTCTTACCATCCCTGTTCTTCGTCACCACGTGGAAAGCACCCACCTCACCGAGGAAGAGAAGGGAAAGCTGAGAGTAATTGAAGCAGCAGCTGAGTTGGTGGGTGAGTTGTGCACAGCTGTGCCTCCTCAGCCCTTTCTTTCACGTTTCCCTCAAGTCCTCCTCAATGTTTATGCTGCAAAGTGCTTAGGGAGGGTGGTTCTCAGAGACTAGCTCTGAGGACCTTAGTGTTATTTTACCAAATGAATGCAAGAGTTCTCCTGTGGGTATCTCCACTCATTGATAGAACTGCCAGATTTAACAAAATAACAGGACAGGATGTCAGTTACATTTGAATTTCAGATCATCAACACATTATCTGGTATTGCAAGGATGCTACATTTAAGATCTACTATCCTATTTGGGATATATCTGTATTGTGAAATTGTTGCTTATCTGAAATTCAAATGTAACTGGACGTTCTATATTTTATCTGGCAACCCTACTCATAGGGCCCCAGACCACCCAGAACAATCCCCCTGCCAGCCAAATGCTGGCTGAATTCTTTGCAACAATAATGAGGGAAACATACCACGAAGACCCACTGCTGCTGCTCTTTTGCACCTGAAACTTTGAATCACCAAATCCAGGTCTGTGCTGCCCTGAAGACAGCTGCCCTCACGTTCAGCAGGCTCTAGAGAGTAGTCCAAAGCCTGTTGCTGCCCCTTGAGGAGGGACTCAGGGTTAAACTTGCTGTGCGCCTTGAAATAGATTTAGTGGTCTGTGTGGTTATGAATTTCCTCAACTGTGAAATGACTTGAACCCAATAATAATGGCTACATTTCACAGAGTCAGACACTGTGCTGCTAGTTAGGCATTATGACCTTCATTTTACAGAACTCAGAGAAACAAAGAGCTAGGATTTAAACCCAGACCATTTGATGATGAATCCTGGGATCTTTTCAGTTCTTTATACCACATGTCTAAGTTTTTCTGGATTGTTCATTCATGTTTGTTACATTGCTTACTGGATGGTTGTTTTTAATTAGATAATACAGACACATGATAAAAAATAAATAAAATGGTAGTAGAACAGGGTGAATAGTAAGACTCCTTCCCTTGTTTGTCTTCTGTCTATTCAATTCGCCTCCCCAGAGACGATTAGCCAGCAAATAGTTTTCAGATCTGTCCATTTTCTTTTCCACACAAGGTGGACTTCTATACATTTTTACACTTCCCTTTTTTTCCTACTTAATAGGTACTGGAGATCTATCCATTTTGGTAAATATAAAAGTGTCCCTTTTAATGGCTTCATATTGGTCCCTTCTTTGGATGTGCTGCAGTTACCAGTGCAGTATGAAAGTAAACTTGGGCTATTTTCCATCTATTGCCCTTTTTACAAACAATATTTTGAAAAATATCCTTCTATAAGCTTGTACTTATACATGTACTATCTATGGGATGATGTCTTGCCAATGGGTTTCAGCCTCAGACAAGTTTGCTGTGGATTCAATGTGACCAAAAGAAATTGACAGCAAAACGTTCTTTGCGGTGAAAGGGTTTATTACCTGGCTTGTTCTTCTGGCAGTAGGTCAAGTCGTAGCATCTCTACCTTCGCCCAGAGTACTGGGCCAAGCTCTCTATATAGCACAATAAAAGCTTATTGCCTGAAGGTGTGGAATCGGTAACCTAGCAACAGGCCAGTTACATCATCAGGTGGTTTAAGTTCAGTGAGGATCCTGGCCATAGGAACCCCAGCTTCCCCACAGATGCATATTTAGGAATGGAATCACTTGCTCAAAGGATACATACATTATAAACTTTCAGAAATACTGGAGAGGAAGTTGAGGCAATTACACTTCTCTCGGTAATACCTAGGATTACCTGTTGGCCCAGAGTTCATGCTCTAGGTTTGTGACCTCTGCCACATGATAGGTGAAAAAGAATATCTCATTATAGTTTTAATTTGCATTTACTTTATTATAAATGTGACTGGAGGTCTTTTCCTGTGTTTGAGACTTTTTCATTTCTCTTTTTGGAATTGTTTATCTGGATTGTGTGAGGCCCAGGAACGAAGACGACATACGAATAAATTCTTCATTCAGTTGGTAAAATAATGCCATGTTGTTAGACCTTTCTTAATCTGTTGAAGCACATCATATTCTTAAAAAAAAAAGTCCTCTTTGCCTTTAACTTGAGTTTCAAATATTTGTAGGTTGTCTTTTAACTTTGTGGATTTTTTTTAACTCAGAGTGTTTAATTTTTATATAGTCAGATTTATGGCTTCAGAATTTTATGTCCAATTTAGATTTTTCTCTATGTCAAGGTTATAAAATAAATTCTCCAATGTTTTTTGTATTAACTTTCATTTTTAAAAGTTTAAAAATATCAGAACTGATCAGAAATGTATCTTTCATCTGCCTCTCAAACGTTTTCTTCCAAGTCTATAGTTTTCTATGGACTTTTTATGTTAGATTATTTTGTTGTTCCAAGTTGTTTGCCCCCTACCTCTTCATGAGATTATTTTGTATCTTTCCATGTTGACCTGCAGTGCCTCTCACTCCAGGAAGGAATCAATATCCCTTCTCACTGATGTGTATTTGGCAAATGGTCACCAATATTTTTACAAAATGAGATCGTGTTACACACTTATTTTTTTGCTTGAAGGGACATCATGCTCTCTACCAGCCATCTTGTTCTTTTCACTTTGCCACAAGAACGGCATGTCCCACATAGAGGCTATTTCTTCAGCCTATGTCTATCAGATCCAGCAGCCACCAGGAAGTAGTATGAGTGAGGAATAAGTATTTACTGTTGTAAACTACTGAGACTTTAGGGTTGTTTGTTACCTCAGCAAAGCTGCCTAATTCACCTTTTTTTTTGTCTATATGTCTAATGCTTGCATCATGAAGTAGAGCATACATCCAAAAAGGAATCAAAACAATGTTCCCTGCCATAAATTTTCACTAAGTTAAATCCCACATTATCACCATGTTATTATTGCCAGGCCTCCAAAATAAGATTGTACCCTTTTCCCATTGTTATGGGCTGGATTGTTCCCCTTCTTTGAAAATTCATATGCTGAAGGCCTCACCCCCAGTACTTAAGCATGTGACTGCATTTGGAAGTATTTAAAGAGGTAATCAAGTTAAAGTGAGGTCATTAGGACAGGCCCTAATCTGATATGACTGGTGTCCTTATAAAAAGAGGAAATTACGACAAAAACATGCATGGAGGAACGAACTGGGTGAAGACACTGGAAGATAGCTGTCTACAAGCCAAGCAGAGAGGCTTCAGAAGAAACCAACTCTGTTGACACCTTGATCTTGGATGCTAAGCCTCCAGAATTGTGAGAGAATAAATTTCTGTTGTTTAAACCACCCAGTCTGTGGTACATCTCTATGGCAGCCCTAGGAAACTAACACACCCATTAGCAATCATCTCTATACTTACTTCCATTACTATAGTTTGTTGCTTATTTTATCTTCATGGAAATATAATCATACACTGCATTTGTGTGTGTGTTTTGTTTCTTGAGATCAAGATTCTGATTGTGAGATTCTTCACTTTGTTTGCTGCAGAAATATTCTACCATGTATTAAACCACTCTACTTTTTGTAGACTTTGGGGTTGTTTTTAACCTGGAACTATCTTGAATAGTATTGCTATGAAATTCTTGAAGACATCTCATGGTGCTTGTGCACATGTTTCTGTTGGATGTGCACATGTTTCTGTTGGATGTGCACCAAAGAGTAGAGCTGATGGATTACAGGGTGTGTGTATGTTCAACTTTAGTAGATAATGTTAAATACTTTTCAAAATGGTTTTAATTTTTATTCCCACCAGAAGTTGATGAGAGTCTCTGATGTTCTGCATCCTTGTTAACGTTTGATATTGTCAGGCTTCTTAATCTTTTTCATTCAAGAGTACAAAATGGTTTCTCATTACGGTTTAAATAGGTAATTCTGTGATTATAAATGAGGTTAAATACTTTCACATGTATTGGTTGGTCATTGGAATTTCCTCATCTGCAAAGTCTTTTTTCAGTACTTTAATGTTTCTGTTAGATTGTATATTTCCTATTGATTTGTAGATGTTCTTCATATATTGTAAAAGTGATCCTTTTGTTGGTTATTGTGCTTGTGGGGAAGTTGGGGTTCCTATGGCCAGGATCCTCACTGAACTTAAACCACTTGATGATGTAACCGGCCTGTTGCTAAGCTACCGCTTCCACACCTTTAGGCAATAAGCTATTACTGTGCTATATAGAGAGCTCGGCCCAGTGCTCTGGGTGGAGGTAGAGACGCTAGTGCTCGACCTACTGCCGGGAGAACAAGCCGGGTAATAAACGCTTTCACCCCAAAGAACTTTTGCTGTCAATTTCTTTGGTCACATTGAATTCATAGTGAACTTGCCTGGGGCTGAAACCCATTGGCAAAACAGTACTATAAATACATTCTTTGACTCAGAAAAATCTAAACTTGCCCTCTACCTTACACCATATTCAAAAACCTATTCCAGCTAGATTGTGGATCTAAATAAAAAAAGCAAAATAATACAACTCCTAGAAAAGAATATGGAAGAATGTCTTCATGACTCTGAAGTAGGGAGAGTCTTCTTAAGTAGGGCACAAAATATAGACTGATGAATTTGATCACAACAATATGAAGGTACTGTTCATCAGAAACCACCATTTAAGCAAGCTCACAGAAAGGAGGTACTCTTTTTAGAGGTGTTTAAGTAAGTTAAATCCACATTTTCATAGGTGGAAGTTAATGGATCATCAAGAAATAAAATAAACATTATGTAAAGTTAAATAAACACAGAAGCACATAATAGCTCATTGTTTCTGGGAGTAGGAGTGGAAGTGAGGATGGGTGGGAAAGAGATGGAGAAAAGAACTCTTGGCTTTCATTATAATTCCTCTATACTATTTGATTTGTTCATTATATGCATGCATTACTTTGGATTTTTAAAAAAGATACAGTATTTTATTAACTCTTACTGAAGTCCCTCTGGAATAGAGAATGTAGACACCTCATTAGTAGTGTAGGTGCGCCCTAAACCTCTGATGATGACAAACTCAAAAATCCTTTCAGGGATTCCATTTTATAATAGAAATCACAAGAATTTTGTATACTTCCTCATCATGTATTCATGTTAGTTTAATATAAAATAATCTTTTATTTAAAGTACTTACCTGTTCAGTCAAATCTTCAAGTAAATTTCATGCTCAGGAAGATCCAGCAGGTTTATTCTTTACTCCAAGTAGCTCCGAGACATGCCTATGAATCCCCTGGGGCTGTAAGTAACCCAGTTTGAGAAGGGTATTTCTAACTTGTTAATATTGCCATAATGGCTAGATACATTATAGTTTCCAGATGCTGTATCTATTTCAGATGTTTGATAGGGAGCTCAGGGTGTGTAATTGAAACAACATTGATTTTGCAATCAAAGGATCTATTTGAGTTCAGACTGAGACCTTACTTTGGGCAAATCACTTTAAGTCTCACGACTTTAACCTCTTCAACTATAAAGCAAGTCTAATAAACACTTTTTGCCTACTACCCCACAAAGTTATTCAGTGGCTTATGTGAGAAATTATTTTGTAAGTCATGCAACATTTGTCCTTCAGAATATTGGCAGAAAATTTGCATATAAAATGTTAATACCAATATTTTAAACATAAGTTGTATATTATGACACATATTAGTACTTCATAGCTACTGTATGTCTCAGACTTCAAGACGTTTGCATTTGACTGGCCAGTGAGTTTTATTTGACAAGCATTTATAGCAGCCACTCCATCTCAGGCTATGTGCTAGGAACTATCAATATACAAAGAGGAATCCGGCCCATAAGTAATGTACAATCTGAAAATCTGTATTACAGATTTGGTAGAAATTCCTTTCACAGGAGCATTCATGCTGCATACCTTCCTTGTGTTACCCTGATGAAGTCATTTCCCTTTTCTGGGCTTCAGTTTCCTTATCTATGAAGTAGGATGTCAGGATTTTGTATATACTTAGAATTTATCAATTTCCGATATTCCATATTTCCCAGGGCACTTAAATGATTTTTTTTTTGCAATTCTGCAGCAATTATTAGTTTTGTACCTTACTCTTATTCAATATATGAGTCAGAGTTTGACCAGGAAGCACTCAGTGTTGAGCATAGGGGAAACTGGTTACGCTGCTGACAGAAGAGCTGAGAAACCACACACAGGACAGTGAAAGTCCAGAGATTAGCAACAACAGGAATCTGCTATCATTCCTGAGGCTGGAGGGAGGGACGTTTCCAAAACCCAGGGCTCAGGGTCACCTGGAGGGAGATGGAAACAGACTGGCTTGTCTAGTGGCCAGAGAGACAGCTAGGGCCAGAGACACTGTGTGAGTCAGACAAGGAGGGAGGGGGACCTGGATTTTTTTGTCTCTTGTCTCCAACTTGTGCCTACCAAGCCCCAACCCAGCTGAAGCTTTCTAACAAGCAGCCCAGAAAATGCAGGAGTCATCCCCAGTGGTACAAAACAAAACAAACCAGAAGTGTGAGGAATGGAGCTAAATACAAACAGCACACAAACTGGCCCCCTCATTCTGGTGCTTGGTACTCCTTTAAGTAGCTTATGCTCTGTTAGAGGAAACCAAGCTCATACTGATGAAGCAACAAAAATTAAAGTGATGTTAGTTGTTCTTCATTCATATATATTACCTGAAACCTAGAAATCATTGTCTTCATTTTTCAGATGAGGTAACAGGCTCAGGGAGAGCTAACCTACCCAAATTCATAGAGCAAGTAAAAGTAAATTAAAATTGGAAACTACAAACACCTGCCTCCAAAGGACATACTTGTTCTCTGTACACATTAGAAGTTGCAAGTTCTCAGCCAGAAGGATGTTCAGAGAACAGCAAAGCCTCTATTTCCTCATCTGAGAAATGGGATTTGGAATGGCTCCAGTAGGAATCCAGCTAGAATCATCTAGGAAGGCTTTATAGAAAAGGTGGGGCTCTTTGGGGTCTTGAAGGATATGTAGGACTCAGAAGGAAAGGGTATGTAAAAAGTTCCTTTTGTTTTTGTCTCTCTAAGCAATCTCTTCTCTTTCTGCAGATTTGATTTGAGTTTTGAGCACTGAAACACAATATTGCTTCTAGGGCTCTCCTAAATGTATGCTTAGGGTGTACAAAGTAGTTGTTATGTCACACAGCTCTAGGGCCTCTGGGGCATCCCAGAGAGTCTGGAGTCCACCTTCCATCCCCTGTGCCTTGCCCCCTAACTGAGGGGTACCTGCATGATTGGCGTTAGCGCTCCTGGGCAATTGGCCATACATCTGAGAACTCTCAAGAACACTGTTTATTCCCTGAGAAATCTGGAATGAATTAGGCTGAATAAATTGGCTCTCAGCTTGGCTGTTTCAGATGGCAACAAGGAAATAACATATGCTGCTTTTCTCCCTTTCTCTGTTCTTTTTCTTTCTTTATGAAAGGGGAAATGAAAACTCAGCCGTATCCACACAAAAATTAGATTTGGTCAAATCATGCTCCACTTCTCCAGCAAGTGGAAACCTTTGATCAGAATATTTAGGTGTCTCAGAAGAGTATTAGGATAGCAGGAAGCCTGGGGGATTCATTTTAATAGACGTCTACAACCTGCACAGTGTAAATCGCAATTGAAGGGTAGTGTTCACAAAGCCAGCCTGTAGCTGAGTTGCTAGGGCTACTGGTGCAGTAAGCAAATGCGGCAGAGAATTTTCCCTTCTTAATCCTCCACTGATCTTACCTTTCTCCTCAGTGCCAAGTGTTCACCAAAAGAAAGCCACATGCCAAGTTTAAAACTTTATTCAAAAATAAATAAGAAGGGAAAAAAAAGGAGAAATAATCTGGACATAATCATGATTATACCTGACACATGCATTATTTTAACTGCTCAATCTCAACTTATAAATAATGACAATGATAGGTAGCACTTTTGAGCACTGTGCTAAGGTCTTAGCATATATTACTTCATTTCTATATAACAATAGCCTCATAATTGAAGTACTATTGTTATCTTACCTTATAGGTGGTAAAACTGAGCATTAGAGAATTGAAGTAAATTTTTTGAGCTAATACCTTTTGAAAGTAAAGGAGCCAGATTTCAGCATTAAGATTATATAACTGTGTTGCCCAGCTCTTAACCATTATACCATATCCTATGTGATGGACATGGAGATGTGTTGCCCAGACCCACTTCAAGAAAGGATTTGTTGAGAGACTTCTGGGAAGATGGCGCGTGAGCAGGGCGGCAGAAATCTCCTCCCAAAACCATATATATTTGTGAAAATACAACAAATACAACTATTCCTAAAAGAGAGAACAGAAGATACAGTACAACAGCCAGGCTACAGCTACATCTGTGAAAACTCAGCACCTCATGAGCGGGTAAGATACAAAGCCGTGACCCGGCAGGACCCTCCCCCACCCCAGCGTACCAGCGGGAGGAAAAGAATCAGAGCACAGGCCGGCTAAATAACCAGCCCTGGTGATCTGCACCAGGAGCACAGACACACATCCCATGGTGTATTGGAGATTAGAGAAACAGAAGGGCAGGATCTGAGATGGAGACTGCAAGTGGGTCCCCTCAGCCAGCTCCGTGGGACAAAAGAAAAGCTGGCACTTTTTTAAAAGTCTTAAAGAGGCAAGGGCCCAAAAGCGGAACAAAATCGTCCCAGCGCACTCAACCCAACAGGCTGGGAATCTTGATGAACTTTGGGCCCCCTATCTGGCTGCCGGGTAAAGCAGCCCCAAATCCCCTCATGGGGATAAGCAGCCTGCCATTCGTTCCCCCAGGGCAGCGCCACAAAGGGTCTGGTGGATCCGCCACAGCTGTGGAACAGCAGGAGAGCGGCCCCGCCCACAGCAACCTCACAGAATCTCCTCCCAGCAAGCAAACAGCTAATGAGGAAGGGCCGCAGAACCCAGAGCAAGGTCTGGAAGGCACCAAGGGGAGCAGAACGCACCCGGCCTGACTCCAATCCCCGCAGTACCACAGGCTAGGCTGAGGGTGGCCCCACACACAGGCAGCCCAGGGGATTATCCCAGACACTGCCTCCCGGTGTGTGGGTAACCAGCTCAGGCTCGGGAGAAGGGCAAGGAGAACAACAAGCAGAAAGGGACTTTGTTCTCCCAGCTCACACACGTGGCACCTGCCAGCGACCACCTCTATCACCATGAAAAGACAGAGGAATATGGTACAGACAACCCCAGAGAGAGGGCCTGATGGGATAGATTTAAACAGTCTTCCTGAAAAAGAATTCAGAATAAAAGTCATAACCATGATGATGGATCTACAGAGAAATATTCAAGAGCTAAGGGAGAAAGTCAGGAGAGACAATGCAGAAATGAGACAAGCGACTGAGGGGCTTAAGAGCAGACTGGACAAGGTACAAGAGACTGTTAATGGAATAGAAATCAGGGAACAGAAGTACAGAGAAGCTGAGGCAGAGAGAAATAAAAGGATCTCTAGGAATGAAAGAATATTAAGAGAACTGTGTGACCAATCTAAACAGAACAATATTCACATTATAGGAGTACCAGAAGAGGAAGAGAGAGAAAAAGGGATAGAAAGTGTCTTTGAAGACATAATTGAGGAGAACTTCCCCAAGCTGGGAAAGGAAACAGTTTCTCGGACCATGGAAGCCCACAGATCTCCCAACACAAGGGACCCAAGGAAGACAACACAAAGGCACATAATAATTAAAATGGCAAAGATCAAAGAAAAGGACAGAGTATTAAAGGCAGCCAAAGAGAGAGAAAAAAGATCACCTACAAAGGAAAACCCATCAGGCTATCATCAGACTTCTCAACAGAAACCTTACAGGCCAGAAAAGAATGGCATGACATATTTAACGTAATGAAAGAGAAGGGCCTTGAACCAAGAATATTGTATCCAGCACGTTTATCATTTAAATTTGAGGGAGGGATTAAAAAATTCCCAGACAAGTGAAAGTTAAGGGAATTTGCCTCGCAAAAACCACCTCTACAGGATATCTTAAAGGAACTGCTCTAGATGGAAGCATTCCTAAGGTTAAAAAGATGTCACCAGAGAAAATAAAATCATAGCAAAGAAAGCAGACCATCCAAATACTAAAGAAAGGCAAAAAGTAAAATCAACTATATACAAAAACAGTCAAAGGAAACATAAAAGAGTACAGAATAAAACACCTAGCATATAAAGAATGGAGGAGGAGGAATAAGAAGGGAGAGAAATAAAGAATCATCAGACTGTGTTTAAAATAGCTTAACAAGAAAGTTAAGTTAGACTGTTAGATAGTAAAGAAGCGACCCTTGAACCTTTGGTGACCACGAATCTAAAGCCAGCAATGGCAATAAGTACATATCTATCAATAATCACCCTAAATGTAAATGGACTGAATGCACCAATCAAAAGACACAGAGTAATAGAATGGATAAAAAAGCAAGATCCATTTTTATGCTGCTTACAAGAGACTCACCTCAAACCCAAAGATATACACAGACTAAAAGTGAATGGATGGAAAAAGATATTTCATGCACACAACAAGGAGAAAAAAGCAGATGTTGCAGTACTTGTATCAGACAAAATAGACTTCAAAATGAAGTAGCAAGAGATAAAGAAGGACATTACATAATGATAAAGGGGTCAGTCCAACAAGAAGATATAACCATTATAAATATATATGCACCCAACACAGGAGTGCCAGCATATGTGAAACAAATACTAACAGAATTAAAGGAGGAAACAGAAAGCAATGCATTCATCTTAGGAGACTTCAACACACCACTCACTCCAAAGGAGAGATCAACCAGACAGAAAATAAGTAAAGACACAGAGGCACTGAACAACACACTAGAACAGATGGACCTAACAGACATCTACAGAACTCTACACCCAAAAGCAGCAGGATACACATTCTTCTCAAGTGCACATGGAACATTTTCCAGAATAGACCACATACTAGGGCACAAAAAGAAGCTCAGTAAATTCAAAAATATTGAAATTCTACCAACCAACTTCTCAGATCACAAAGGTATAAAACTAGAAATAAATTGTAGAAAGAAAACAAAAAGGCTCACAAATACATGGAGGCTCAACAAAGTGCTCCTAAATAATCAACAGATTAATGACCAAATTAAAACAGAGATCAAACAATATATGGAGACTAATGACAACAGCAAAACAAAGCCACATCTTCTGTGGGACACAACAAAGGCAGTTCTAAGAGGAAAGTGTATTGCAATCCAGGCCTATTTAAAGACGGAAGAACAATCCCAAATGAATAGTCTAGTCACAGTTATTGAAATTGGAAAAAGAAGAACAAATGAGGCCAAAAGTCACCAGAAGGAGGGGCATAATAAAGATTAGAGAAGAAATAAATAAAATTGAGAAGAATAAAACAATAAGAAAAATCAATGAAACCAAGAGCTGGTTCTTTGAAAAAATAAACAAAATAGATAAAACCCTAGCCAGATTTACTAAGAGAAAAAGAGAATCTACACACATACACAGAACCAGAAATGAGAAAGGAAAAATCACGACGGACCCCACAGAAATGCAAAGAATTTTTAGAGAATACTGTGAAAATCTATACAGTAACAAACTGGAAAACATAGAAGAAGTGGACAACTTCTTAGAAAAATGCAACCTTCCAAGACTGACCAAGCAAGAAACAGAAAAACTAAACAGACCAATTACCAGCAACGAAATTGAATCAGTAATCAGAAGACTACCCAAGAACAAAACCCCCGGACCAGATGGATTCACCGCAGAAATTTACCAGACATATAAAGAAGAAATAATACTCATTCTCCTTAAAGTTTTCCAAAAAATAGAAGAGAAGGGAATACTTCCAAACTCATTCTATGAAGCCAGCATTGCTGTAATACCAAAACCAGGCAAAGACCTTACCAAAAAAGAAAATTACAGAAAAATATCCCTGATGAACATGGATACAAAAATACTCAACAAAATATTAGCAAACCGAATTCAAAAATACATCAAGAGGATCATACACCATGATCAAGTGGGATTCATCTCAGGGATGCATGGATGGTACAACCCTTGAAAATCCATCAACATCATCCACCATATCAACAAAAAGAAGAACAAAAACCACATGATCATCTCCATCGATGCTGAAAAAGCATTTGACAAAATTCAACATTCATTCATGATTAAAACTCTCAACAAAATGGGTATAGAGGGCAAGTACCTCAACATCATAAAGGCCATATATGACAAACCCACAGACAACATCATACCTAACAGCAAGAAGCTGAAAGCTTTTCATCTAAGATCGAGAACAAGACAGGGATGCCCACTCTCTCCACTGTTATTCAACATAGTACTGGAGGTCCTAGCCATGGCAGTCAGACAAAGCAAAGACATACAAGGCATCCAGATTGGTAAAGAAGTCAAATTGTCACTGTTTGCAGATGACATGATATTGTACATAAAAAACCCTAAAGACTCCACTCCAAAACCACTAGAACTAATATCTGAATTCAGCAAAGTTGCAGGATAAAAAATTAATACACAGAAATCTGTTGCTTTCCTATACACTAACGATGGGCTAACAGAAAGAGAAATCAGAAAAAGAATTCCATTCACAATTGCATCAAAAAGAATAAAATACCTAGGAATAAACCTAAACAAGGAAGTGAAAGACCTATACCCTGAAAACTACAAGACACTCCTAAGAGAAATTAAAGAGGACACTAACAAATGGAAATTCATCCCATGCTCTTGGCTAGGAAGAATAAATATTGTCAAAATGGCTATACTACCTAAAGCAATCTACAGATTCAACACAATCTCTATCAAACTGTCACCAGCTTTCTTCAATGAACTCGAACAAATAATTCTAAAATTCATATGGAACCACAAAAGACCCCGAATAGCCAAAGCAATCCTGAGAAGGAGGAATAAAACAGGGGAAATTACGCTCCCTGACTTCAAGCTCTACTACAAAGCCACAGTAATCAAGACAATTTGGTATTGGAACAAAAACAGACCCACAGACCACTGTAACAGAATAGAAAATCCAAACATTAACCCAAACATATACAGTCAACTAATATTTGATAAGGGAGCCTTGGATATAAAATGGGGAGATGACAGCCTCTTCAGCAGCTGGTGTTGGAAAAACTGGACAGCTACATGTAAGAGAATGAAACTGGACTACTGTCTAGCTCCATACACAAAGGTAAACTCAAGGTGGATCAAAGACCTGAATGTAAGTCATGAAACCATAAAACTCTTAGAAAAAAACATATGCAAAAATCTCTTGGACATAAACATGAGCAACTTCTTCATGAACATATCTCCCCGGGCAAGGGAAACAAAAGCAAAAATGAACAAGTGGGACTATATCAAGCTGAAAAGCTTCTGGACAGCAAACGACACCATCAGTAGAACAAAAAGACATCCTACAGTATGGGAGAATATATTCATAAATGACATATCTGATAAGGGGTTGACATCTGAAATATATAAAGAACTCATGCACCTCAAAAAACAAAAAACAAATAGTCCAAATAAAAAATGGGCAGAGGATATGAAAAGACACTTCTCCAAAGAAGAAATTCAGATGGCCGACAGGCACATGAAAAGATGCTCCACATTGCTAATCATCAGAGAAATGCAAATTAAAACCACAATGAGATATCACCTCACACCTGTGAGAATGGCCAACATCCAAAACACAAACAACAACAAATGTTGGGGAGGATGTGAAGAAAGGGGAACCCTCCTACACTGCTGGTGGGAATGCAAATTAGTTCAACCACTGTGGAAAGCAGTATGGAGGTTTCTCAAAAAACTCAAAACAGAAGTATCATTTGACCCAGGAATCCCACTCCTAGGAATTTACCCTAAGAATGTAGGAGCCCAGTTTGAGAAAGACAGATGTACCCCTATGTTTATCGCAGCACTATTTACAATAGCCAAGAAATGGAAGCAACCTAAGTGTCCATCAGTAGATGAATGGATAAAGAAGAAGTGGTATATATACACAATGGAATATTATTCAGCCATAAGAAGAAGACAAATCCTGCCATTTGCAACAACATGGATGGAGCTAGAACGTATTATGCTCAGTGAAATAAGCCAAGCCGAAAAAGACAAGTATCAAATGATTTCACTCATATGTGGAGTATAAGAACAAAGAAAAAAACTAAAGGAACAAAACAGCAGCAGACTCACAGAACCCAAGAATGGACTAACAGTTACCAAAAGGAAAGGGACTGGGGAGGATGGGTGGAAAGGGAGGGACAGGGGGAAAAAGGGGCATTACGATTAGCAGACATAATGTAGGGGGGGGCACGGGGAGGGCTGTACAACTCAAAGAAGACAAGTAGTGATTCTATGGCATCTCACTATGCTGATGGACAGTGACTGTAATAGGGGTATGTGTGGGGGACTTGATGAAGTGGGGAGTTTAGTAACCATAATATTGCACATGTAATTGTAGATTAATGATACCAAAATAAAAAAAAAAGAGAGCATTTGTTGCCCCAGCTGCTGCGGGTGCTGTCAGCAGGCAGCCATCAGCTGTCAGCCCCTTTAGGGATCATCTCAGCTGCAGAGCATCACCCCACCCTGGGTCAAACCTTACCCAGGGCTGTTCAATCCAGTAACTAATGGGCAGTCTTGTACACATGGTCACTTGGTATCCCATGTTCAAGCTGGCAGTCTTTCCTGTCACCTGGTGTATGGCCAGAACATTTTTCCTAGGTGTGGAATGTGATGCCTTTAGAATGTGAAGAATCCTGCCAAGTGTTTTCCTTCTTTTTAGTAGTAGTTGCATGATCCAGGAATTTGTCTTTTACCTTAGAGGGCATGTCCCAAGAAGCCCTGACCAGTGTGCCCTGAAGAACTTTACTGAAGTAGCAGATCTCTGAATTTTTGTAGATTTTATTTCCTGCCTTCTGGAGCACCTTTGCCTTCTGAAGGCTTCAGTATACTACATGCTAATTGCTCATTCTCTGTTTGATCAACATGGTATCATCAATATAAAGTATCAACATGGTGTTCCATGGGATGTTCTTGAGGTTCTAATCTCTTTTGACTATATATATATTTTTTTGAATTTTTAAATTTATTTTTTATTAAGGTATCATTGATACACACACTCTTATGAAGGTTACACATGAAAAACGATGTGGTTACTACATTCACCATATTACTGAGTTCCCCTCACGCCCCATTGCAGTCACTGTCCAACCGTGTAGTAAGATGCCAGAGTCACTACTTGTCTTCGCTGTGCTACACTGTCTTCCCCATGATCCACCCCCCCACCGTGTGACATAATCATAATACCCCTCAATCCCCTTCTCCCTCCCTCCCCACCCGCCCCTTCCCACCCCTCTCCTTTGGTAACCGCTAGTCCCTTCTTGGAGTTTGTGAGTCTGCTGCTGTTTTGTTCCTTCAGTTTTGCTTCATTATTTCTCCACAAACGGGGGAAATCATTTGGTACTTGTCTTTCTCCGCCTGGCTTATTTCACTGAGCATAATACCCTCTAGCTCCATTTGTGTTGTTGCAAATGGTAGGATTTGTTTTCTTCTTATGGCTGAATAATATTCCATTGTGCATATGTACCACATCTTCTTTATCCATTCATCTACTGATGGACACTTAGGTTGCTTCCATTTCTTGGCTATTGTAAATAGTGCTGCGATAAACATAGGGGTGCATATGTCTTTTTCAAACTGGGCTGCTGCATTCTTAGGGTAAATTCCTAGGAGTGGGATTCCTGGGTCAAATGGTATTTCTATTTTGAGTTTTTTGAGGAACCTCCATACTGCTTTCCACAATGGTTGAACTAATTTGCAGTCCCACCAGCAGTGTAAGAGGGTTCCCTTTTCTCCACATCCTCGCCAACATTTGTTGTTGTTTGTGTTTTGGATGTTGGCCATCCTCACTGGTGTGAGGTGATATCTCATTGTGGTTTTAATCTGCATTTCTCTGATGATTAGTGATGTGGAGCATCTTTTCATGTGCCTGTTGGCCATCTGAATTTCTTCTTTGGAGAAGTGTCTATTCATGTCCTCTGCCCATTTCTTAAATGGATTATTTGCTTTTTGTTTGTTGAGGTGTGTGAGTTCTTAATATATTTTGGATGTCAACCCCTTATCGGATACGTCATTTATGAATATATTCTCCCATACTGTAGGAAGCCTTTTTGTTCTACTGATGGTGTCCTTTGCTGTACAGAAGGTTTTCAGCTTCATATAGTCCACTTGTTCATTTTTGCTTTTGTTTCCCTTGCCCAGGGAGATATGTTCTTGAAGAAGTCACTCATGTTTATGTCCAAGAGCTTTTCGCCTATATTTTTTTCTAAGAGTTTTATACTTTCATGACTTACATTCAGGTCTTTGATCTACCTTGAGTTTACCTTTGTGTATGGGGTTAGACAGTAGTCCAATTTCATTCTCTTACATGTAGTTGTCCAGTTTTTCCAACACCAGCTGCTGAAGAGGCTGTCATCTCCCCAATGTATATCCAAGGCTCCCTTATCAAATATTAATTGACTGTATGTGTTTGGGTTGATGTTTGGATTTTCTATTCTATTCCACTGATCTGTGGGTTCTTTTGACTATATTTTTATAGGCAATGTACAAAATGAAATAGACTTGGAGCAAAATTGTACATGTATATTTTGTCTCATGTGCATGCTTACTGTTTTTTTAAATAATTTATTTTGGTATTATTATTCTACAATTACATGTGCAATATTATGGTTATTAAACTACCCCCTACATCGGGTCCCCCCCACCAACCCCATTACAGTCACTCTCCATCAGTGTAGTGAGATGCTATAGAATCACTACTTGTCTTCTTTGAGTTGTACAGCCCTCCCCGTGCCCGCCCAACATTACGTCTGCTAATTGTAATGCCTGTTTTTTCCCTCTTATCCCTCCCTACCCACCCATCTTCCCCAGTCCCTTTCCGTTAGGTAACTATTAGACCGTTCTTGGGTTCTGTGACTCAGCTGCTGTTTTGTTCCTTCAGTTTTTTTCTTTGTTCTTATACTCCACATATGAGTGAAATCATTTCATACTTGTCTTTTTCAGCTTGGCTTATTTCACTGAGCATAATACGCTCTAGCTCCATCCATATTGTTGCAAATGGTAGGATTTGTCTTCTTCTTATGGCTGAATAATATTCCATTGTGTATATATACCACTTCTTCTTTATCCATTCATCTACTGATGGACACTTCGGTTGCTTCCATTTCTTGGCTATTGTAAATAGTGCTGCGATAAACATAGGGGTGCATATCTCTTTTTCAAACTGGGCTCCTACATTCTTAGGGTAAATTCCTAGGAGTGGGATTCCTGGGTCTAATGGTATTTCTATTTTGAGTTTTTTGAGGAAGCTCCATACTGCTTTCAACAATGGTTGAACTAATTTGCATTCCCACCAGCAGTGTAGGAGGGTCCCTTTTCCCAACATCCTCGCCAACATTTGTTGTTGTTTGTGTTTTGGATGTTGGCCATTCTCACTGGTGTGAGGTGATATCTCATTGTGGTTTTAATCTGCATTTCTCTGCAGATTAGTGATGTGGAGCATCTCTTCATGTGCCTGTTGGCCATCTGAATTTCTTCTTTGGAGAAGTGTCTGTTCATGTCCTCTGCCCATTTCTTAATTGGATTATTTGCTTTTTGTTTGTTAAGGTGTGTGAGTTCTTTATATATTTTGGATGTCAACCCCTTATCAGATACATCATTTATGAATATATTCTCCCATACTGTAGGAAGCCTTTTTGTTCTACTGATGGTGTCCTTTGCTGTACAGAAGGTTTTCAGCTTTATATGGTCCCACTTGTTCATTTTTGCTTTTGTTTCCCTTGCCCGGGGAGATATGTTCATGAAGAAGTTGCTCATGTTTATGTCTAAGAGATTTTTGCATATGTTTTTTTCTAAGAGTTTTATAGTTTCATGACTTACATTCAGGTCTTTGATCCACCCTGAGTTTACCTTTGTGTATGGGGCTAGACAGTCCAGTTTCATTCTCTTACATGTAGCTGTCCAGTTTTTCCAACACCAGCTGCTGAAGAGGCTGTCATCTCCCCATTTTATATCCAAGGCTCCCTTATCAAATATTAGTTGACTATATATGTTTGGGTTAATGTTTGGATTTTCTATTCTGTTACAGTGGTCTGTGGGTCTGTTTTTGTTCCAATACCAAATTGTCTTGATTACTGTGGCTTTGTAGTAGAGCTTGAAGTCAGGGAGCGTAATTTCCCCTGTTTTATTCCTCCTTCTCAGGATTGCTTTGGCTATTCGGGGTCTTTTGTGGTTCCATATGAATTTTAGAATTATTTGTTCGAGTTCATTGAAGAAAGCTGGTGACAGTTTGATAGAGATTGTGTTGAATCTGTAGATTGCTTTAGGTAGTATAGCCATTTTGACAATATTTATTCTTCCTAGCCAAGAGCATGGGATGAATTTCCATTTGTTAGTGTCCTCTTTAATTTCTCTTAGGAGTGTCTTGTAGTTTTCAGGGTATAGGTCTTTCACTTCCTTGTTTAGGTTTATTCCTAGGTATTTTATTCTTTTTGATGCAATTGTGAATGGAATTCTTTTTCTGATTTCTTTTTCTGTTAGCCCATCGTTAGTGTATAGGAAAGCAACAGATTTCTGTGTATTAATTTTTTATCCTGCAACTTTGCTGAATTCAGATATTAGTTCTAGTGGTTTTGGAGTGGAGTCTTTAGGGTTTTTTATGTACAATATCATGTCATCTGCAAACAGTGACAATTTGACTTCTTTACCAATCTGGATGCCTTGTATGTCTTTGCTTTGTCTGACTGCCATGGCTAGGACCTCCAGTACTATGTTGAATAACAGTGGAGAGAGTGGGCATCCCTGTCTTGTTCTCGATCTTAGATGAAAAGCTTTCAGCTTCTTGCTGTTAGGTATGATGTTGTCTGTGGGTTTGTCATATATGGCCTTTATGATGTTGAGGTACTTGCCCTCTATACCCATTTTGTTGAGAGTTTTAATCATGAATGAATGTTGAATTTTGTCAAATGCTTTTTCAGCATCGATGGAGATGATCATGTGGTTTTTGTTCTTCTTTTTGTTGATGTGGTGGATGATGTTGATGGATTTTCAAGGGTTGTACCATCCATGCATCCCTGAGATGAATCCCACTTGATCATGGTGTATGATCCTCTTGATGTATTTTTGAATTCGGTTTGCTAATATTTTGTTGAGTATTTTTGTATCCATGTTCATCAGGGATATTTTTCTGTAATTTTCTTTTTTGGTAAGGTCTTTGCCTGGTTTTGGTATTACAGCAATGCTGGCTTCATAGAATGAGTTTGGAAGTATTCCCTTCTCTTCTATTTTTTGGAAAACTTTAAGGAGAATGAGTATTATTTCTTCTTTATATGTCTGGTAAAATTCTGCAATGAATCCATCTGGTCCGGCGGGTTTGTTCTTGGGTAGTTTTTTGATTACCAGTACAATTTCGTTGCTGGTGATTGGTCTGTTTAGTTTTTCTGTTTCTTGCTTGGTCAGTCTTGGAAGGTTGTATTTTTCTAAGCAGTTGTCCATTTCTTCTAGGTCTTCCAGTTTATTAGCATATAGATTTTCATAATATTCTCTTATAATTCTTTGTATTTCCGTGAGATCTGTTGTTATTTTTCCTTTCTCATTTCTGGTTCTGTTTATGTGTGTAGATTCTCTTTTTCTCTTAATGAGTCTGGCTAGGGGTTTTATCTATTTTGTTTATTTTTTCAAAGAACCAGCTCTTGGTTTCATTGATTTTTTCTATTGTTTTATTCTTCTCAATTTTATTTATTTCTTCTCTGATCTTCATTATGTCCCTCCTTCTGGTGACTTTGGTCCTCATTTGTTCTTCTTTTTCCAATTTCAGTAATTGTGTCTTTAGACTATTCATTTGGGAATATTCTTCCTTCTTTAAATAGGCCTGGATTGCAATATACTTTCCTCTTAGAACTGCCTTTGCTGCGTCCCACAGAAGTTGTGGCTTTGTGTTGTTGTTGTCATTAGTCTCCATATATTCTTTGATTTCTGGTTTGATTTAGTCATTAACCATTGATTAATTAGCAGAGTGTTGTTAAGCCTCCATGTATTTGTGAGCCTTTTTGTTTTCTTTCTACAATTTATTTCTAGTTTTATACCTTTGTGATCTGAGAAGTTGGTTGGTAGAATTTCAATATTTTTGAATTTACTGAGGTTCTTTTTGTGCCCTAGTATGTGGTCTATTCTGGAAAATGTTCCATGTGTATTCGAGAAGAATGTGTATCCTGATGCTTTTGGGTGCAGAGTTCTGTAGATGTCTGTTAGGTCCATCTGTTCTAGTGTGTTGTTCAGTGCCTCTGTGTCTTTACTTATTCTCTGTCTGGTTGACCTGTCCTTTGGAGTGAGTGGTGTGTTGAAGTCTCCTAAGATGAATGCATTGCTTTCTGTTTCCTCCTTTAATTCTGTTAGTATTTGTTTTACATATGCTGGCACTCCTCTGTTGGATGCATATATATTTATAATGGTTATATCTTCTTGTTAGACTGACCCCTTTATCATTATGTAATGTCCTTCTTTAGCTCTTGCTACTTTCTTCGTTTTGAAGTCTATTTTGTCTGATACAAGTACTGCAACACCTGCTTTTTTCTCCTTGTTGTGTGCATGAAATATCTTTTTCCATCCCTTCACTTTTAGTCTGTGTATATCTTTGGGTTTGAGGTGAGTCTCTTGTAAGCAGCATATAGATGGGTCTTGCTTTTTTATCCATTGTATTACTCTGTGTCTTTTGATTGGTGCATTCAGTCCATTTACCTTTAGGGTGATTATTGATAGATATGTCCTTATTGTCATTGCTGGCTTCAGATTCGTGGTTACCAAAGGTTCAAGGGTAGCTTCTTTACTATCTAACAATCTAACTTAACTTTCTTGTTAAGTTATTGTAAACACCGTCTGATATTTCTTTATTTCTCTCCTTTCTTATTCTTCCTCCTCCATTCTTTATATACTAGGTGTTTTATTCTTTGCCTTTCTTTAGTATTTGGATGGTCTGCTTTCTTTGCTATGATTTTATTTTCTCTGATGATATCTTTTTAGCCTTGGGGATGCTTTTCTCTAGAGCAGTCCGTTTAAGATATCCTGTAGTGGTGGTTTATGAGAGGCAAACTCTCTCAACTCTCGTTTGTCTGGATATTGTTTAATTCCTCCGTCATATTTAAATGATAATCGTGCTGGATACAATATTCTTTGTTTGAGGCCCTTCTGTTTCATTACGTTAAATATATCATTCCATTCTCTTCTGGCCTGTAAGGTTTCTGTTGAGAAGTCTGACGATAGTCTGATGGGTTTTCCTTTGTAGGTCATCTATTTTCTCTCTCTAGCTGCCTTTAATACTCTGTCTTTATCTTTGATCCTTCCCATTTTAATTATTATGTGTCTTGGTGTTGTCTTCCTTGGGTCCCTTTTGTTGGGAGATCTGTGGGCTTCCGTGGACTGCGAGACTATTTCCTTCCCCAGCGTGGGAAAGTTTTCAGCAATTATTTCTTCAAAGACACTTTCTATCCCTTTTTCTCTCTCTTCTTCCTCTGGTACTCCTATAATGCGAATATTGTTCCGTTTGGATTGGTCACACAGTTCTCTTAATATTCTTTCATTCCTAGAGATCCTTTTATCTGTCTCTGCCTCAGCTCCTGTTCTCTGATTTCTATTCCATTAACAGTCTCTTGCATCTCATCCAGTCTGCTGTTAAGACTGTCAATCACTTTTCTGATTTCTGCATTGTCTTTCCTCACATCCCTCACTTCCTCCCTCAGCTCTTGCACATTTCTCTGTAGATCCATCAGCATGCTTATGAATTTTATTCTGAATTCTTTTTCAGGAAGACTGTGCATTTCCATCCCTTCAGGCTCCCTCTCTGGAGTTGTCTGGTTGATCATAGTCTGACCATATTCCTCTGTCTTTTCATGGCTATAGGAGTGGTCGCTGGTAGTTGCCATGTATGTCAGCTGGGCTCTTTAAGACTCGCAGGGTGCCGTGTCCTCTCAGGTGTAGCTGCATGCTGTGCACTTTCCTGTGTATTCTGGTCTCTCTTTTAGGAATAGTTGTATTTGCTGTATTTTCATAGATATATATAGTTTTGGGAGGAGATTTCTGCCGCCCTGCTCATGCTGCTATCTTCCTGGAAGTCTGCTGAGTTGATTTTTATATTCTACAAAAAAAGTCTGCAAATTTCCAAATATGATCCAAAAATCAAGCAGTTGTCCCATCTCTCTCTCCTAACCAGGCTGCAGTAGAAGAGGCATGCTTACTTTTTAAATCTTTATTTTTTCTGATTGTAATAGGAAAGTTACAACAAGTCAAGTTTCCTGAAGCCCTGTTCATCTTCCCTATCAAAAAATACTGCATCTAATACAGTAGCAGTATTAGGGCTACTTCTTGATTGAGCTTGCCATAGTCTATAGTCATTCTCCAGAATTTATTAAGTTTCAGCAGGGGCCAGATTAGTGAATTGGATATAATGAGGTCCTCCACTCCACATTTTTGGGATACTTAGAGTAATACTAACTTCCTCCAACCCACAAGGCTGTGATACTTTTAATTTACCCTCTTGACCAGGATTAGAGGGCATTGCCAGAGGCTTCTCCTTGGTTTCTCCACAATGATAGTTCTTACCCCACAGACCCAATGTGGGGGTTACTCCAACTGCCAAGTATGCCAAACCCATGTGCATATTCAGGAGCTAGAGAAATGACCACCAGGTGGGCCTGTGGACCCATTGGCCAGGATTCCATTGAGGGAAGGCTCTTATATGCCCCTCCTCTAGTAGGGGATCTGTGGTAATTCTCCATGTCTCATATTTCCCTGTTCCCCATTCAACCAAATGAATGGCTATAGTTCCCTTTGGGGAGGGAATATGGGAATTAACACAGTATATATGTGTTGTCTTTAGGGAGCTCGAAGGTAAGTGAAGAAGACAGATATTAAACCTTTGTATTAAGTGTGATGAAATTCCATTATGTTGAGGCAACCCTGGGAAATCTTCCCTCCTCAATGAGACTCATGGCTACCCCATAAAAGATAACTAAGAAGACTTTTTTTCTGGTCATTTTTTCATTAAAGTAGAAATATAGCTGCAAAACAATATGATTTTAATAGAAAAGTTTGAATTTTGGAACCAATCTTAAATTTGAAATGTACTTGTTTTTTTACATATATTTTAAAAGATTTGTGTAATATTTTTTCAAAAACATTTATTTAAAAATTTTTTATAGAAGACTATAAATTTTTTATAGAAGACTATTAAAAAATATTTTTTATAATAAAGACTATAGAAGCTTTATTCAGGTATAATTGATATATAAAATTGTAGGATAGTTATTGTACATTGGGATGATTTGATATACGTATACATGATCAAAGCATTCCTCCCATCTCATCAATTAACACATTCATCATCTCACTTGTTTGTTCATTTATTTATTTGTAAGAATGTTTAGGTTCTACTCTCAGCAAATTTCAATTATACAGTATAGTGTTAGGTACTATAGTTGCCATGTTATATGTTAGATCCTCAAAACTTGTTCATCTTATACCTGAAAGTTTGTACTCTTTTACCAATGTCTCCCTATTTGCCCCATTCCCCAGTTCCTGACAACCAGTTTTCAACTCTTTTACTATAAATTTGACTCTTTAAAAAAAATTCCATATATAAATGATACCATGTAGTATTTGTCTTTCTCATATGGCTTATTTCACTTAACATAATGCCCTCACAGCCCATCTATGTTGTTGCAAATGGCAGGATTTCATTCTTTTTCAAGGCTGAATAATATTACTCCATGTATAAATATTTCCAACCTATGATGCTGCTTTTCTACTCTGGGACCTACAGAACAAAGGATTCTGCCTTCTCTGTTGGATACCTATAGACTTGTCAAAGAGGTAGGAGAGTTGTCACAGAGATTGATTTGCTGATAGTAATGTGGATACTGCAGCCCTTTCTCCCACAATGAAGCAATAGAGGTCAGGTGGTATAATGGAAATTTATATGGTATAATTGAAATTTGCTGAGAGTAGAACTTAAGCATCCTTACAAATAAATAAGTGAACAAATAAGTGACATGATGAATGTGTTAATTGATGAGATGGGAGGAATGCTTTCATCATGTGTATGTATATCAAATCATCCCAATGCACAATAAGTATCCTACAATTTTATGTATCAATTATACCTGAATAAAGCTTCTATAGTCTTTATTATAAAAAATAGTCTTTCTTTTTTAATAGCCTTCTATAAAAAATTTAAGAAATAAATGTTTTTGAAAAAATATTACACAAATCTTTGAAAATATATGTAAAAAACAAGTACATTTCAAATTTAAGATTGGTTCCAAAATTCAAACTTTTCTATTAAAATCATATTGTTTTGTAGCTATATTTCTACTTTAATTAAAAAATGATCAGAAAAAAAAACTTCTTTCTTAGTTATCTTTTATGGGGTAGCCATGAGCCTCATTGAGGAGGGAAGATTTCCCAGGGTTGCCTCAACATAATAGAATTTCATCACACTTAATACGAAGGTTTAATTAACTGTCTTCTCCACTTACCTTCGAACTCCCTAAAGTAAAGCCCTGTCTATTCTGTTACCTCTTTATCACCATGCCTAACATAGTGCCCAGCACCTAGTCTAGCATAGTACCTGACAATAGTAATAATTAATTATTCAATAATTACTGGATGAGTGAGAAATAAATGCATAGATTAATAAATTCCATCAACTCAAATTTAGATTCTTAGTCATACATTGCCTAAGGATGTCTTCTTTCTCTCAGTCACAAATAGTTTTCTCTTCTGCCTTTTAAAGTGGAGAAACAGGAGGATTTTTTTACTCAAAGAGTCAAAAGAGGAAGGAATAAATAGATGTGGAAAAGTGGGAGTCCTGCCCACCTTAGGAATTTGGTAGCATTTTAATGAGATGCATATCTATTTCCTCTGCCCTATTCATCTCCTTCCTATATCATATATCCTACTGAATCTTATTTTCAGCCACACCTAATGCCAGCCTTAACACATCAACACAAAGAGCCACCTATTCCAAGCTTCTTAGTTCAATCCCACCCATGTAATGAATTTTATGAATTGCTCTTAGTCTCTAAAGGCACTGAGTCATTGTTTCCTTTCCAGGTAACTTCTAAGTCATGAGGCTTGTCTTCTCAGAGAACTTACAGCTCTTCATCTTATCATCTCATCTGATCTTCCCAAATGTTCCTATGAGGTAAGTGACTAGATGTTATACATGGAAAGATCAGTGAACTAGGAAATCAGAAGACAAAGATTTTCATTTCTCTCTACTGTTTACTAGTTGTGTGATCTTAGGGAGCCCCCACGACATTCTTAAAAAAGAAATGGGTTTTACTAGATTCAACACTTGGCAAATATTTTGTCAGGGTCCTTTCTGTGCATGGTTCCAGATTCTGGAGGTATAGTGAGATATATGATAAGTAGTCTTTTGACAGAGCTTTCATTCTAGTGTGGTACAGTCAATGAAATGACAACAAATAGATAAAAATTTTGGTATTAATAAATGCTATCAAAACAATAAAAAAGAGTGAGATATTAGACAGTGACTAATAGAAACTGTTTTGATTGGGAGGCCAGAGAAATCCCCTCATCAAGAGGTGAAATTTTTCTAGACCTGAAAGATGAAACAGCCATATGAAAATTCAGATGAAGAGCTTTCCAGGCAGAGGGAACAGATATTTAGAGCTGGTTACGTAAGTTTTAAGATGGTACAAGCTTAGCTGTCCCTGACAGTTCTTATCATCAGTGCCTCCCATTTTCAGACGACGTTCCTAAGGCTTAGAGCAGTGGAGCAACTTGCTCAAGAGGAAATTCTGAATTCTTGTAAGAGTGTGAATTCAGACCCATAACTTCAAACTCTTAAGAAGAATGTTCTTCACCCATTTAAATTCTTAGAGGCCTTAGTTCAGGCCTTCATAATGCACCCCTGGATTATTTCAGTTGATTCCTAATGGTCACTCACCATTCATGTCTACCCTTTCCCTGGTCCCCAACGCAACCCCACTTCATCTTCTGCATTGAACATTGCCGGAATAATGTGTTTACTATACAATCATGTTATCCTTTGTTTTTAAACACCACTTTGTGGCTGCCAACAGCCTACGGATAAAGTCCATCTCTCCAACTCATTGGTTTATCTATTCCCAAATTCAACCTTATCTCTTCCCACCATTTTTCCTCACATTCTCCCTTTAGCCTTGATTATGAAATGTCATGCCATTTTATGCTTCCATATCTTTAAATGTAAACTCCAGTCATCTTACATTTACTCACACAAATGACATTTACTATATAAATTGCATCACTCCCTTATCTATATCAACATAACACTTTGGTCTATTACAGTAGTTTCCATATCTATTTCAATGGTTCATTTACTTGCCTTGTTAGACTGTGAGATTCTAAAGGGCAGAAAATACATTGTATTTCTTTTTCTAAGCCCAATGCTCATCTTTCTTTTACATTTGATCCCTTTTTTGATCTATGGGTTATTTTAGAGGTGTATTGTTTAATTTCTAAATGTTTGGAGATTACATAATTGACAATCTTGTTATTGATCTCTAAGTCAGTTACTTGTAGCCAGAGAAAATACTCTGATAATAATAATTTTTTTTTAAAGAAGAGTTCTGTAATCTGACATATGTTCTATCTTGGTAAATTTCTATGTACACTTGAAAAGAATGTATATTATGTTTTGGTGGAGTTTCATAAACATAAATAGGTCAAATTGTTTTAAGATGTTTTTCAAATCTTTTATATCCTTACTAATTTTCTGTCTACTATTTTATCAATTACTGAGAGAGAAGTTTTGGAGTTCTATCAGTTTTTGCTTATATATTTTGAACTTTTCTTGTAAGGTACATACACGTTTAGGAGTTATGTTTTCTTATAATGAACTCCTCTATATCATGAATTATCCCTTTTGTCCCTGGGAATAGTTTTCATTCTGAAGTCCTTGCTGTTAATACAGCCACTCTAGCTTTCTCATGCTTAGTGTTTGCAAAATATATCCTTTTCTATCTTTTACTTTCAATCACCTCTGTGTTAGTATTTAAAGTTGGTTTCTTGTTAGATATGTATGTAGTTGGGCCTATGTTATCCAGTCTGATATTTTCTGCATTTAATTGGACTGTGTTGGACATTCACATTTTATGTATTTATTGGCATGTTGGGTTTAAATTTACCATTAGCTGTTTGTTTATCAGTTGGTCCTGTTTGATATTTATTCTATTTTCCCCTTTTCTAGACATCCTTGGATCTAATTATTTTTAGTATTGTACCTTGTGATAGTTAATTTTATGTGTCAACTTGGCTGGGCCACTGGTGCCAAAATATTTGGTCATACATTATTCTGGATGCTTCTGTGAGAGTGTTTTAGGATGACATTAACATTTAAATCATTGGACTTTTAAGTAAGGTGATTGCTCTCCATAATGTGGGTTGGCCTCATCCAATCAGCTGAGGGACTTTACAGAACAAAAAGACTGACCTCCCTCAAGCAAGAGAGAATTCTGTCTAAGACTGCCTTTGGACTTATTCTACAACAGCAATTCTCTATTCTTTATAGCAGTCTGCTGGCCTTCAGACTCAGATGGAAATGTTGAATCCCCTGAGTGTCTAGCCTGCCAGCCTACCCTGCAACTTTTGGACTTGATAGCCTCCATAATTATGTGAGCTAATTCCTTCAGCAAATCTCTCTCTCTCTTTATCTGTGTGTGTGTGTGTGTGGTTTATCCTATTGGGATTCTTTGACTTTCTTGGGTCTCTAAGTTTCTAATTTTCATCTAATTTGGAAACATTTTGGTAATTATTTCTTTAAATATTTTTTCTGCCTTATAGTCTTTCATTTTTGATCCCCAATTACATGTTTCTTGGAGTTGATATTTTTCCACATGTCACTGAGAATGTGTTAATTTTTAGTCTTTCTCTTTGGGCTCCAGTTTAGATAGTTCCTGTTAGTGTCTTCAAGTTCACTGAAATTTTTGTTTGATTTGTTTAGTGTGCTATTAAATGCATCCAATAAAACTTTCATTTTAGCTACATTTTTATCTTCAGAAGTTTCACTTGGATTTTTCTCATATCTCAAATTACCTTCTTAATTGTGTTCGTATTTTCATGCTTTCTTTAAAACCTGTTATTAAAAACCTTTAAATATATATTTCAGTAAGTTATTATGTATATATATAAATATGTAATAATTTATTTAAAGTCCCTGTCAGCAAACTCTATCATATCTGTGATTTCTGAGTATGTTTCTACTGAATTTTTTTTCCTACTCATTATGGGTTATATTTTCCCTGCATCTGGTTCTCTGTACTTTTTTTCAAAACTAAGACTACATTTTTAGAGTAGTTTCAGTTTCACAGTAACATTTTTGGGAAGATATGAGATTTTCCAAAGACCCCTTGTCCCTGCACATGCATAGGCTCCCCCTTATCAACATCCCCCACCAGAGTGGTGCATTTGTTACAACTGGTGAACCTGCACTGACACATTATAATCACCCAAAGTCCATAGTTTACATTATGTTTCACTCGTGTCATTGGACATTCTATGGGATTGGACAAAGGTATAGTGACATATATCCATCATTATATCACAGCTTTGTCTTTTCCAGAATGTCACATAATCATATAATTGAAATCATATAGTATGTAGCCTTTTCAGAGATTGGCTTCTTCCATTTAGTAAACTTAAGGTTCCTTCTATATGTCTTTTCATGGCTTGATAGTTCGATTCTTTTTGTGTTGAATAATATTCCATTGTCTGGATATATCACAGTTTATTTAGCCATTCACATACTGAAGGAAATCTTTTTTGCTTCTAAGTTTTAGCAATTATGAATAAAGCTGCTATAAATATCCACGCACAGTTTGTGTGTGGATATAAGTTTTCAACTATTTTGGGAAGATACCAACAAGAGAGATTGCTGGGTTGTATGGGAAGAGTATGGTTAGTTTTATAAGAAACCAACAAATTATCTTTCAAAGTATCTTTACCATTTTGCATTCCTACCAGCAATGAATGAAATTCCTGTTGCTCCACATTCTCTTTGTCAGTGTTCCAGACTTTGGCCATTCTAATAGGAATATAGTGATGTCTCATTGTTTAATTTGCTTTTTCCTAAGAGGTATAACATCTTTGCATATGCTTAATTGACATCTGTATATCTTCTTTGGTGAGGTGTCTGTTCAAGTCTTTAGCCCATTTTAAAATTGTGGTATTTTTTCTCATTGCTGACTTTTAAGAATTCTTTGTGAATTTTGGAAAACAGTCCTTTTATCAGATGTGTCTTTTGAAAATATTTATTCCTAGTTTGTGGCTCATTCTCTCATTTTCTTCACATTGATTTTTTTAGAGCAAAAGTTTTTAATTTTAATGAAGTCCAACCTAGTAATTGTTTCCTTCATGGATCATGACTTTGGTGTTGTATCTAAAAAGTCATATCCATACTCAAGGCTTTCTAGGTTTTCTCCTAAGTTGTCTCCTAGGAGTTTTATAGTTTTGCATTTTACATTTAAATCTATGATATATTTTAAGTTAATTTTTGTGAAATGTCTAGGTTTTTTTTTAATGTGTATGTCCAATTGTTCCAGGATCATTTGTTGAAAAGATTATCTTTGCTGTATTATGTTTCCTTTACTCTTTGTTGAAGAGCAGTTTACCATATTTGTGAAGGTCTATTTCAGGCTTCCCTATCCTTTTCTACTGGTTGATTTGTGTTCTTTCACCAATACCATGCTGTCTTGATGATTACAGATATATAGTAAGGCTTAAGGTTGGGTAGTATTAGTCCTCCAACTTTGTTCCTCTTTAATACTGTATTGGCTGTTCTGGTACTTTTGCTTCTTTATAAAGTCAGTTTGTCAATACCCACAAAATAACCTGCTGGGATTTTGAATCTATAGATCAAGTTGGGAAAAACTGACATTTTGACAATATTGAATCTTCCTATCCATGTACATGGGATATCTCTCCATTTATTTTCATTGATTTTGTTCATTGGAGTTTTACTTATATAGAACTTGTACATATTTTGTTAAATTTATACCTATTTCATTTTTGGAGTGCCAATATAAATGCTATATATTCTTATTTTCAATTTTTCACTTGTTCATGGCTGGTGTATAGAAAAGTGATTGACTTTATACATTTTATTTTCTTGTCTTATTGCAATAAGTAGAATGTTTAGGATGGTTTTGAAAAGCACTGGGAGAAGAGATATTTTTGCCTTATACCTGATGTTAGCAAGAAAGCGTCAAGTTTCTTATAATTAAATTATATTAACTGTGCTGTTTTTGGTAGATAGCCTTTATTAAGTTGAGAAAGTTCCTCCTCTAGTTTACTAAGAGTTTTTATCATGAATAGGTGTGGGTTTTTGTCATATGCTTTTTCTGAATCTATTGATATAATCGTGTGGTTTTTCTTTTTTAGTCTATGATGTAATGGATCCCATAATTGATATTCAAATATTGAACCAGCCTTGAATACCTGTGAAACATATCACTTGGTTGTGGAATATAATTTTTAATCCTTTTCCTTAAAATTTGATTTTCTAATATTTTGTTGAGGATTTTTGCACTAAATTAATGAAGGATATTGGTCTGTAGATTTCTTTTCTTGTAATGTCTTTCTCTGGTTTTGGTTTAAGGGTAATGCTGGCATCATAGAATGAATTAGGATTCTATTAAATTAGGATTCTATAGAAGCCAGTTCTTTGGCTTCCATTCTCTGAAAGAGATTATAGAGAGTTGATATAACTTCTTTCTTCAATGCTTGATAGAGTTCACCAATAAACCCATCTGAGCCTGGTGTTTTCTGATTCAGAAGGTTATTAATTATTGATGCAATTTATTTAGTAGATGTAGGCCTGTTCAGATTGTCTATTTCTACTTGTGTGAGTTTTGGCAAGTTGATTGATAGCGGTACTGGGTTCAACAATGTCTTCCTGATTATCTGCCTACTGGATCTATTTCTGAAAGGGATATTGAAGGCTCCAATTATAATAGTGGATTCATTTATTTTTCTCTGCAATTCTATTAGTTTCTGTTGCATATAATTTTATGTTTTGTTGTTAAGTAGATACATGTTAAAGATTGTTATGTTTTCTTGGAGAATTTTCCCCAGTAATGCTGTGCAATACTCTTTTTATCCCTGATAACTTTCCTTGCTTTGAAGTCTGCAGTCTGAAATTAATGTAGTTATTCCTCCTTTCTTTTTATTAATGTTAGCATGGTATATTTTTCTCCATCCATTACTTTTAATCTCTGTGTGTCTTTTATTTAAAGTAGGTTTATTGTAGACAGCATATAGTCATTTCTTGTTTTTTAATATATTTTGACAATCTATGGCTTTTTATTTGTGCATTTAGACATTGACTTAAAAACAATTATTGGTATAGTTGGATTAATACCATATTCATTGCTATTCTCTATCTGTTGCCCTTTTTATTTGTTCCTGTTTTTTTTCTTCTACTCTTTTTCTGCCTTCTGTGGCTTTAATTGAGCATGTTATATGATTCCATTTTATCTCCTTTCTTAGCATATCAGTTTATTTTTCTTTTTTACTTTTTTTTAGTGGCTGCTCTAGAGTTTGCATTATACATATATAGTTAATCCAAGTCCACTTTCAAACAACACTCTATCACTTCATGGGTAGTATGAGTACCTTATAATAACAAAATAATCCTAATTCCTCCCTCCTGTCCCTTGTATCATTGATATCATTCATTTCACTTACACATTAGAGTATATATGTACACACACACAAACACACACCCACACACACAACACATATAAGCATACTTAATCAAATACATTGTTGGTGTTATTATTTTGAACAAACTATTATGTGTTAGATTAAGAATAAGAAAAAGGAGTTTTATTTTACCTTCACTTATTTCTTTTTGATGCTCTTCCTTACCTTATGTCAATCTGAGTTTCTGACTTGAATTTTTTTCCTTCTTCCTAAAGAACTTCTTTGAACATTTCTTGCAAGGAAAGTCTACCTGCAACAAATTTCCTCAATTTAAGACTTCCTTAAAAAGTCTTTGTTTCTCCTCCACTTTAAAGTACAGTTTTGTAGTGTACACAATTCTAGGTTAGTCTTTTATTTATTTTTTTCTCTGTCAACTCATTAAATATTCACTCTATTCTCTTCTTGCTTTTGTGGTTTCTGAAAAGAAGTTGGATTCAATTCTTATCTTTGTTCCTCTGTAGGTAAGGTTTTATTTTTCCTTCTGGCTTCTTTCAGAATATTGTCTTTATCTTTGATTTTCTGTGACTTGAAAATGATATGCCTAGATGTAGTTGTTTTTTGTTTTTTGTTTTTTGTTTTACATTTATCTGTCTTGATGTTCTCTGAGCTTCCTGGATCTGTGGTTTGGTGTCTGATGTTAATTTGTGGAGAATCTATTGTTATTGTTTCAAATATTTCTTCCTTCTCTTTCTCTTTCTTCTCCTTCTGATATTCCCATTATACTTATGTTACACCTTTTTTAGTTGTCTCATAGTCCTTGGATATTCTACTTTTTCTGGTCTTTGTGTTCTTTGCTTTTTGGTTTTCAAGTATTCTATTAAATTATACTCTAGCTCAGAGGTTCTTTCCTCAGCTGTGTCCAGGCTACTAATAAGGCTAAGAAAGGCAGTCTTCATTCCTGTTACAGTGTTTTGTTTTAATCTCTAGCATTTCTTTTTAGTTCCTTCTTAGGATTTCTTTGCTTACATTGTCCTATCTATTCTTGCATGCTATCTACTTTATCTGTTGGATCCCTTAGCATATTAATCATAACTTTAAATTCTCAAACTGGTGATTCCAACTCTGTCATGTCTGGTTCTGATACTTGCTCTGCCTCTTATGTTTTTTGGCTTTTGGTATGCCTTGTAACTTTTCCTAGATAGCTGGATATGATGTACCAGGTAAAAGGAACTGCCATATATAGGCCTTTAGCAATGTGGTGGTGAGGTGTGGGGAGGAGGAGGAGACATTCTGTATCCACTGGTTAGTTCTCAGTGTTTTAGTGACCTTATCCCTGTGGACTGTGAACTTTACAAATGTTTCTCAGTTCTTTATCCCATCTTGGGTAGGACAGGAAGGCTAGCATGAGCTGGAGTTGGGTGTTTCCCTTCCCCTACCTCTGTTAGTCTCTGGTTAACTAGTTTCCCCTGAGGGCAGACCTTGTTAAGAAGAACAGAGTAGTACTCTGGTATATTTTGAAGTGGTTCTTCCCCTGCCTTGCTGGAAGCCTGAGGAGATTTTTCTCCAATATTTATTGTGGAAATCTGGTCAAGCTCATGGAGGTAAATTTCACAATATTGTGGGGGTCCATTAAAGCCCCCCTGGAGTTCTTAACTCTCAGACTTGTCCACACTGAGACTCCACCAATTTGTCAATTACTGTTCAGGTTTTCCCACCCAGCACTGTTTCCTAGGCAGTTTATACTTGTCAGTTTCTGCTCCAGTAAGCTGTGACCCCCATATTCATTTTTCTCTCTCTCCAATCTTGGAGGCAGTGATTTGCCCTGTGTTCTCCCCTCTCTTATGGATACAACAAGTATTGTTGATTTTTAACTCTGTTCAGCTTTTTACTTGTTAAGAAGGACTGAAGACTTCCAAGCTCCTTACATGTAGAACTGGTAACTGGAAGTCTGTGTATTAATTATTGATTGGCTGATGGACATTGTTAATTTGAACAATGTGAACATTGTTATGCGTTTGGGTGTGTTGCCTTCTTTTAAAGAACTTTGGGATTTTTTCTGCAAGTAAATGTTACTTTCAGAGCAGCTTTATTATTTTTTTTAACTTTGTTAGAAAATTCTCTCCCTTAGGTATAATTCTGCTCTTCAACTAAGGCATACGTCTTCTTAGGTTTTAAGCAAACTATCCAGGTGTCTCTTCTTCTGGATGTTTGTTACTCAGAGATCTGTATGTGAGTTCTGAGAATTATATTACTGTATCTGTTAGCTATAAGTATTATGATAGTCTTCTGACTTTACAATACGTGTTTAATAGAATTTTTATTTTGTTTTACATATAGATAACTATATCAATTGTATATATAATTTATAAACAATTTTTATATATGTTATTTATGTTATGTTATGTAATATATGTCATTTAATAATTCTTTGCTTTATTCAAAAGTGTTAGAGTTTTACTTCTCATATTTATGGCTTTAATCCACTTATAATAATTGCTGTTTGTGTGTAGTGTGAGGTATGAAACTAATTTAATTCTTTTCCTGTGAGTATATACAACAGTGTCTGTTCTATTTATTAGGCTAATCCTTTTTACGCTATTGATCTACAATGCTATAGTTGTCATATATCAAGTTTCTCTGTGTATGTGACTATTTTGGAGCTCTATATTCTTTTCATGGATCTGATTTTCCATGTGGACTTGTACTATTCACAGGTTGTAATTACTATTGCTTTATAATAACTTGATATCTGGCAGATTAAGAATTAGCACTTTGTTTTGTCCTTTCAAGCTATTCTAGGCCCTTTGTGTTCAGTGAAAAGTTCTGTTGAGATTTGGTTTTGAATGTATAAATTAATTGTGGAGAATTGAAATCTTTATTCTATTGAGTCTGTCCAACCATGAATATGATATATATACGTCCATTTACTCAGGTTTCCTTTATGTCCTTCAGTAAGTCTTTATAATTTTCCTAATAAAGGCATGAATATATTTTCATTACACTTATTCTATATAAGTTAAAGTTTTTAATCATTACTTGAATGGGATCTATATTTTTATTATATTTTTCTGATTGTTTTATTTATATAGAAGTATATACATATATATTTTTTATTTTGCTATCATTAATGTACAATTACATGAGCAACATTATGGTTACTAGACTCACCCCATTATCAAGTCCCCACCACATACCCCATTACAGTCACTGTCCATCAGCCTAGTGAGATGCTATAGAATCACTACTTGTCTTCTCTTTGTTGTACTGCCTTCCCCATGTCCCTCCCCCAAAATTATGTGTGCTAATCGTAATACCACTTTTTCCCCCTTATCCCTCCCTTCCCACCCATCCTCCAAAATCCCTTTCCCTTTGGTAACTGTTAGTCCATTCTTGGGTTCTGTGAGTCTGCTGCTGTTTTGTTCCCTCAGTTATTTCTTTGTTCTTATACTCCACAGATGAGTGAAATCATCTGATACTTGTCTTTCTCCACCTGGCTTATTTCACTGAGCATAATACCCTCTAGCTCCATCATGTTGTTGCAAATGGTAGGATTTGTTTTCTTCTTATGGCTGAATAATATTCCATCTTGTATATGTACCACATCTTCTTTATCCATTCATCTACAGAAGAACACTTAGGTTGCTTCCATTTCTTGGCTATTGTAAATAATGCTGCAATAAACATAGGGGTACATGTGTCTTTTTCAAACTGGGCTCATGCATTCTTAAGGTAAATTCCTAGGAGTGGAATTCCTGGGTCAAATGGTATTTCTATTTTGAGTTTTTTGAGGAACCTCCTTCCTGCTTTCCACAATGGTTGAACTACTTTACAGCAGTGTAGGAGGGTTCCCCTTTCTCCACATCCTTCCCAACATTTGTTGTTGTTTGTCTTTTGGATGTTAGCCATCCTCACTGGTGTAAGGTGATATCTCATTGTGGTTTTAATTTGCATTTCTCTGATGATTAGCGATGTGGAGCATCTTTTCATGTGCCTGTTGGCCATCTGAATTTCTTCTTTGGATAAGTGTCTGTTCAGCTCCACTGCCCATTTTTTAATTGGCTTATTTGCTTTTTGTTTGTTGAGGTGCGTGAGTACTTTATATATTTTGGATGTCAACCCCTTATCAGATATGTCATTTATGAATATATTCTCCCATACTGTAGGAAGTCTTTTTGTTCTACTGATGGTGTCCTTTGCTGCACAGAAGCTTTTTAGTTTGATATAGTCCCACTTGTTCATTTTTGCTTTTGTTTCCCTTGCCCGGGGAGATATGTTCATGAAGAAGTCGCTCATGTTTATGTCCAAGAGATTTTTGCCTATGTTTTTTTCTAAGAGTTTTATGGTTTCATGACTTACATTCAGGTCTTTGATCCATTTTGAGTTTACTTTTGTGTATGGGGTTAGACAATGATCCAGTTTCATTATCTTACATGTAGCTGTCCAGTTTTGCTAACACCAGCTTTTGAAGAAGCTGTCATTTCCCCATTGTATATCCATGGCTCGTTTATCATATATTAATTGACCATATATGTTTGGGTTAATATCTGGACTGTATTCTGTTCCACTGGTCTATGGGTCTGTTCCTGTGCCAGTACCAAATTGTCTTGATTACTGTGGCTTTGTTGTCAGGCTTGAAGTTGGGAAGCGAGTTCCCCCTGCCTTATTCTTCCTTCTCAGGATTGCTTTGGTTATTCTGGGTCTTTTGTGGTTCCATGTGGATTTTAGAACTATTTGTTCCAGTTCACTGAAGAATGCTGTTGGTATTTTGATAGGGATTGCATTGAATCTGTAGATTGCTTTAGATAGGATGGCCATTTTGACAATATTTATTCTTCCTAGCCAAGAGCATGGGATGAATTTCCATTTGTCAGTGTCCTCTTTAATTTCTCTTAAGAGTGTCTTGTAGTTTTCTGGGTATAGGTCTTTCACTTCCTTAGTTAGGTTTACTCCTAGGTGTTTTAATCTTTTTGATACAATTGTGAATAGAATTGTTTTTCTGATTTCTCTTTCTGTTAGTTCATCATTAGTGTATAGGAATGCAACAGATTTCTGTGTATTAATTTTGTATCCTGCAACTTTGCTGAATTCAGATATTATTTCTAGTAGTTTTGGAATGGATTCTTTATGTTTTTTTACCTACAATATCATGTCATCTGCAAATAGTGACAGTTTGACTTCTTCCTTACCAATCTGGATGCCTTTTATTTCTTTGTTTTGTCTGATTGCTATGGCTAGGACCTCCAGTACTATGTTGAATAACAGTGGGGAGAGTGGGCATCCTTGTCTTGTTCCCGATCTTAGGGGAAAAGCTTTCAGCTTCTCCCTGTTAAATATGATGTTGGCCGTGTGTTTGTCATATATGGCCTTTATTATGTTGAGGTACTTGCCCTCTATATCCATTTTGTTGAGATTTTTTATCATCAATGGATGTTGAATTTTGTCGAAGCTTTTTCAGCATCTATGGAGGTGATCATGTGGTTTTTGTCCTTCTTTTTGTTGATATGGTGGATGATGTTGATGGATTTTTGCATGTTGTACCATCTGTGAATCCCCGAGATGAATCCCACTTGATCATTTTGTATGATCCTCTTGATGTATTTTTGAATACGGTTTGCTAATATTTTGTTGAGTATTTTTGCATCTATGTTCATCAGAGATATTGGTCTGTAATTTTCTTTTTTTGTGGTGTCTTTGCCTGGTTTAGGTATTAGAGTGATGCTGGCTTCACAGAATGAGTTTGGAAGTATTCTCTACTCTTCTATTTTTTGGAAGACTTTAAGGAGAATGGATATTATGTCTTCTCTAAATGTCTGATAAAATTCAGTGGTGAATCCATCTGGTCTGGGGATTTTATTCTTGGGTAGTTTTTTGATTACCGATTCAATTTCCTTGCTTGTAATTGGTCTGTTTGGATTTTCTATTTCTTCCTTGGTCAGTCTTGGAAGGTTGTATTTTTCTAGAAAGTTGTCCATTTCTTCTAGGATATCCAGTTTGTTAGCATATAGATTTTCATAGTATTCTCTAATAATTCTTTGTATTTCTGTGGTGTCTGTCATGATTTTTCCTTTCTCATTTCTGATTCTGTTTATGTGTGTAGATTCTCTTTTTCTCTTAATAAGTCTAGCTAAGGGTTTATCTCTTTTGTTTATTTTCTCAAAGTACCAGCTCTTGGTTTCATTGATTTTTTTTCTATTGTTTTATTCTTCTCAATTTTATTTATTTCTTCTCTGATCTTCATTATGTCCCTCCTTCTGCTGACTTTGGGCCTCATTTGTTCTTCCTTTTCCAGTTTCAATAATTGTGAATTTAGACTATTCATTTGGATTGTTCTTCCTTATTTAAATAAGCCTGGTTTGCAATATACTTTCCTCTTATGTGGAGAGCGGTTGGGACAGAAGGAGCAAGAGTACAGGACAGGACTGATTGTGTTTTTGTGCCTAGTCTCCATCTAAGGCCTGAACCGGGCCTGACTTTGAAAGAAACCTTGAAAAGTTCCTAAATTCCAGGAACAAGTATCTCAGGAATGTAGGGAGGTCTTATCTCAAGACCACCCACCTGGGGCAGCCCGTTGTATTGTTCTGTAGGCAATTCAGGTGTATATAAGCCATCCCTGAATAAAGCTTCTTGACATTCTGCATTCTGCAACAGACGGTTTGCCCTCCTGTCATCTTGTATATACAGCCCGACACCCCCACTCAGGAACTGTTCGACTCCTGCCGGCAGGCCCCGGCACTCTTAGAACTGCCTTTGCTGCATCCCACATAAGTTTGTGTGTTTTGTTGTTGTTTTCATTTGTGTCTGTATATTGCTTGATCTGTTTTAATTTCATCATTGATCCATTTTTTTAGGAGCATGTTGTTAAGCCTCCATGTGTTTGTGAGCCTTTTTGTTTTCTTTGTACAGTTTATTTCTAGAAGTATATTTATTTTTCTATATTTATCTTATATCTGCCAATTTTGCCAAATTACTTAGTTCTAATGTAGTATCTACGGATCTCTTGAGGTATAAGACAATTATATTGTTTACAAATGAGGAGAAGTATCTCTCTTCCTTTGTAATTTCTATTCCTAGTTTTTTCATTTTCTCTTTTAATCTCATTGTGTAGGGCTCTTAATGCAGTATTGATTAGAAACAGAAGTAGTTTTATTATTTCATCATCAAGTACATTTGGTAGATTTTGATAGATATTTTCATCAGATTAAGGGAGTTCCTTTCTAATATAATAATAGATTAGTATTTCAAGCTCTACTACAAAGCCACAGTAATCAAGACAATTTGGTATTGGAACAAAAACAGACCCACAGACCAGTGGAACAGAATAGAAAATCCAAACATTAGCCCAAACATATACGGTCAATTAATATTTGATAAAAGTGCCTTGGATATACAATGGGGAGATGACAGTCTCTTCAGCAGCTGGTGTTGGAAAAACTGGACAGCTACATGTAAGAGAATGAAATTGGACTACTGTCTAGCCCCATACACAAAGGTAAACTCAAGGTGGATCAAAGACCTGAATGTAAGTCATGAAACCATAAAACTCTTAGAAAAAAACATAGGCAAAAATCTCTTGGACATAAACATGAGCAACTTCTTCATGAACATATCTCCCCGGGCAAGGAAACAAAAGCAAAAATGAACAAGTGGGACTATATCAAGCTGAAAAGCTTCTGTACAGCAAAGGACACCATCAGTAGAACAAAAAGACATCCTACAGTATGGGAGAATATATTCATAAAAAACGTATCTGATAAAGGGTTGACATCCAAAATATGTAAAGAACTCATGCACCTTAACAAACAGAAAGCAAATAATCCAATTAAGAAATGGGCAGAGGACATGAATAGACACTTCTCCAAAGAAGAAATTCAGATGGCCAACAGGCACATGAAAAGATGCTCCACATCGCTAATCATCAAAGAAATGCAGATTAAAACCACAATGAGATATCACCTCACACCAGTGAGGATGGCCAACATCCAAAACACAAACAACAACAAATGTTGGCGAGGATGTGGAGAAAAGGGAACCCTCCTACATTGCTGGTGGGACTGCAAATTAGTTCAACCATTGTGGAAAGCAGTATGGAGGTTCCTCAAAAAACTCAAAATAGAAATACCATTTGACCCAGGAATTCCACTCCTAGGAATTTACCCTAAGAATGCAGCAGCCCAGTTTGAAAAAGACATATGCACCCCTATGTTTATCGCAGCACTATTTACAATAGCCAAGAAATGGAAGCAACCTAAGTGTCCATCAGTAGATGAATGGATAAAGAAGATGTGGTACATATACACATGGAATATTATTCAGCCATAAGAAGAAAACAAATCCTACCATTTGCAACAACATGGATGGAGCTAGAGGGTATTATGCTCAGTGAAATAAGCCAAGCCGAAAAGACAAGTATCAAATGATTTCACTCATATGTGGAGTATAAGAACAAAGAAAAAATACTAAAGGAACAAAACAGCAGCAGACTCACAGAACCCAAGAACGGACTAATAGTTACCAAAGGGAAAGGGACTGGGGAAAATGGGCGGGAAGGGAGGGATAAGAGGGAAAAAGGGGCATTACGATTAGCAGATGTAATATTGGGGGGGCACGGGGAGGGCAGTACAACTCAGAGAAGACAAGTAGTGATTCTATAGCATCTCACTACGCTCATGGACAGTGACTGTAATGGGGTTGGTGGGGGGGACCTGATGAAGGGGTAATTTAATAACCGTAATATTACACATGTAATTGTAGATTAATGATAATAAAATAAATTATATTAAAAAAAATAATAGATTAGTATTTTTGCATCTGTACCTGTTTTGACTTTATGTAGATTATTTTGATTGCTATCCAACTTTCCTTAATGGCTACTGGTTTATTTTAGGTTTCTATATTTTTCTTGAGTCAACTTTGGTAACTTGTATTTTCCCTGAAATATAGCCATTTGAACTAAGTTTGCAAATGTACTCACACAAAATTATTCTTTGCAATAACTTCATTCCTTATGTTATGTTTGTTAGAGATATGTGGGCCTTTTTACAGTGATTAGCAAATTTATACCTTTGCTTCATGAAAGTGGTGCTAGAGTGAATTCACCAACACATTTATTCCACCACACAGCTGCCAAACTCAGTTTCGTATACACACACATTATCACTGAAATTTCCATCCCATAGAAACATTGCTTAATGATATAGTATTACGAAGGTATGTATTATTGTCTCCTTTCAACAGATAAAGAATTTAAGGCTCATGAAGATTAAGAAAGCTGCCCAAGTTTAAAAGCCATTTAGTAGGGATTTAGGTTTTAAAAAATCATACAGTGGGTTCTTTCCATCACACTGAGCTTTCTCAGTGTACAGTGTAACAACCACCTGCAAAAGAATCACCTAGGGCATTTGATTAAAAACTCTCATTCCTGAACCCCACCCCAGATATACCGAATCAGAATTTCTGGAGGCATGAGGATTGGAATCTGCACTGGAAACAAATTCCATAGGTGATTTTTACTGACTAAATTTGAGAGCCTCTGTACCTATACTAGCTTTCTTATTAAGTCACTTGACAAAGTAGAATACTTAAAAATTCATTTACTACTGAATTTCCATCCCTGGTGGCTGGTTTTCTTGATTCAGGAAATTATAACCAAAGTTCCCATGCACTTACCCCATTTAAAAGAAAAAAGGAAAGTACTGCTGACTTCAGTGTAAATATTCAAAACAGGGCATTTTTGCAACTGGCTGACAGCTCCACGTGCACACATGGTACCAGGACAGGAGTTGCACACACTTGGGGTCATGGAAATATTAGCACCGGAAATGAGGTAAGAAAACGGATGTAAGAATGAGGCTGTTGCAGAGCTCCATGTTACCGTGAGAAATACTATACCAAAGTTCCAATAAGGACGTCTTTAGAAGTCTTTCTACGTTCTTTACCAGCTAAGAGATTTTCCTCTTTTTATCTGTAAGGTTGGTTTTGGTCTCTCTTTTGCATTTGTTTTCTCCCTGGATTCTTGGAAGTTCCAGTATGTTGATTTTCTGGAAAAGGATTAAAGGAGAAAAATCTTTCTTCTTCACTCTTTACCCTTATTGACATTTGCGATCCCTTATGCTGTTTCACTTAGTGCTAATTCAGTATGTTATTCATACGTTCATTCAGCAAGTACATATTGAGCACTGAACCCTGTGCTGGGTGCGGGCCTTGCCCTTGAAGGTGGCACAGTTCACTGGGGGAAATTCATAAACAATTTCAACGGAAGCTGAAAATATTAAAAGAAGAAAAAAGGTGTTTCTCAAGCTGAGAGAATTAACATCTTAAAAAGTACTGAAGAGAATAAAGGTGAATTATTTGGAGTACTAGGTTATTTGAATAAGAATCTTGTCTGTCACTTTTTAGCTGTGTGCCCTTAATCTTTGTGTGCTTCGATTTCTTCATCTGTAGAATGGAAACAAAAGAAATGTCTACTTCATAGCGTTGTTTGCCATGAGATTAAATGGGTCAATATATGTAAAGTGCTTAGAAGAGTTCAAGGCATATAGTTATATATCGATGTTAGTTGTTACTGTTATTATGATGAAAGGGTCCAAGGGAAACCTACTATATTCCTAACTCAAAGACTCATGTGAACAATAACCAGGGGCATGGGGAGGAGTGAGATGTCCAAGCAGTAACAAAAAGTTCTTTGTGATTGCAGGATGCAGTTCAAGTGTTCATTGTGTGGGTATGAGTGTTGTGTGTACATGGTTGTGTGCATGGGTCTTCATGAGTATGGCCTGGTAGTGGGAGGCAGGGTCTTGATATTGTAAAGCAAAGCCTGGTTGGGGTCTGATAGGGAAAGGCCTTGAATGACGTCTGGAGAAGTAATATCCCATAGTGGATCCAGAGCATAAAGTCTGGAACTAGATGCCCTGCATGTGAATCCCAACTATCTCATTTACTAGCTGAGTGAACTTGGGCTATTGCTCATCTCTTTGAGCCTTGCTTCCCTCATGTGTAAAATGGAGATACTCTTCAAGCATCTTCCACATCAGGCAGTGAGGAATACGTGCATTAATATGTGTGAAATGCTAAGAATTCTTTGCTTTGCACATAGTAGGCTAGATTTATATGTTAACCATAATTATTAAGAATTTGCCCCTTATAAGATAGGCACATAGGGGTGCATATATCTTTTCAGATCAGGGCTTTTTGCTTTATTTGGATAAATTCCTAGAAGTGGAATTACTGGATCAAATGGTATTTCTATTTTTAGTTTTTTGAGGAACCTCCATACTGTTTTCCACAGCAGTTGCACCAATTTACATTCCCCCTACAGTGTAGGAGGGTTCCCATTTCTTCACATCTTCGCCAACATTTGTTATTTCTTGTCTTTTGAATAGTGGACATTCTAACTAGTGTGAGGTGATATCTCATTGTGGTTTTAATTTGCATTTCCCTGATGATTAGTGATGTGGAGCATCTTTTCATGTGCCTGTTGGTCATTTGTATTTCTTCTTTGGAGAAATAAATGTCTGTTCAAGTCCTCCTAATGGTTTTTAGTCAGGTCATAATATCTTTCTACATTGATAGATAGTAACTACTACACTAGAGGGGGTGATGATTTAATAATATGGGTAACTGTTGAACCACTGTGCTGTACATTTGAAACCAACATAAGATTATATATCAACAATACTTCAAAAAAAAAAAGAAATCTGCAGTCATAGTCAAACAGGAGATGATATCAGAATTTTTATGTCCCAGAAATTGATGAAGCCATAATAAATAAACAAATAAACATAATAAACAAACAAATATAATGGTTATTTTTCTGAAATGGGAGAGGAAAAAACTCTCTTTAAAGACTGGGCCCTCCTAGAGGCCAAAACAAAATCAGCACTCATCATCTCAGCCTAGGATTCAGGGTCTCTATGTAGCCCACTGGGGCTGCACACACAGAGGTGCTAAACCCAGAGCAGGGAGAGTGGCAGTTCCACCCACCTCTCCTCTGGCTCTGGCACACTTCACACTGGGATCAGTTCTGGAAGCACTCAGGGAGAGGCAGAGCCTCTGCCGTCTCCCAGAAAACACCACAGATGGTGAGGAGGCAGGAAGCCATTTCATAAGGGGAGCAGTGAGGGAACAGTGATGTTTAACTGAGAGGGGAGAATGAGAGCAGAGGCTGGTGCCAGGAATGAGATGGCTACCCTAATCACAGGAAGGGCTGTCATGTGAAAGAGGGAGCAGAGTAGTTCTGTGTGGTTCCAGGGGATGGAAAATGAACTAATAGATGAAAACTACAGAGATAGAGATTTCAACTCCATTTATAAGAGGTAACAAAATGGTCAGCTTTTGTTGATCACATTCAATATCTCAGAAACTTTCCTCAATGCTTTACTTAAATTATTTCATTTAATATCATAACAATCCTATGGGTTATATACTATTATTATTATTATCCATATTTCACAGATGAGGAAATTGAGTCATATATATCAAGTATTTACTCAAAGTCACATAGGAAATAAATGGCAGAGCAGACATTAGAACCTCACTTTTAGGAATCATAGAAGCACTGTCCCATACAAACTCTATGAAGGCGGAATGAGGTGACTCAGCAGGTCTAGACCTTCCTTTTAACTATCACTGAGTTCTTTTGTAGATCACTCGATATGTCATCCCTAAAGTGAGGTCTTCTTTTTTACCTAGGTTAGTTGTTCCTGGTAGTTTTAAGATATCCCTTTTTGAGTTTCCCATAATACACTGTTCATTCCACTTTATAACATTTATCAAACTTTTCACTGATTTTTAGATTTTGACTTTTTTACTAGACTCTAAGCTGACCCATTCACCGTTATATCTTAATGCCTGGCTAGAATGTGGGCTCCATAACTGGATTAGTCAGAGTTATCTAGAGAAACAGAACCAATGGAATGTGCGTGGGTTGGTTTGTGTGTGTGTGAGAGAGAGAGAGACTTTAAAATGCTCACAAAATTCAATATCTGCAAGGCAGGTTGGCTGGTTAGATACCCAGGGAAACATTGGTGTTGTGGGCTAGTCTGAGAGCAGTCTGGAGGCAGAATCCCCTCTTCCTCAGGGGACTTTCTTAAGGCCTTCTACTGTTTCGATGAGGCCCCCCTTGTTATGGAGGGTAATCTGCTTTACCAAAGGTCTACTGATTTCAATGTTAATCACATTTAAAATACCTTCACAGCAATATCTAGACTGATGTTTGACCAAACATCTGGCACCATAGCCTAGCCAAGATGACACGTAAAATGAGCTCTCACAATGACTATAGTTATTTTTTGAATAAATGAATAATAACCCAATACTAGAGACGTTCAAGTTAAGATGTGCTGAAATGTTGTAAATCCTATTCAAATATCTGAATTAATCAGATTAACTTTAAATTTTCTCTATTTTGTGTACTTCATGAGTCTAGGAATGGCATATCTCATCAGGAAATTTTTAGAAGAGTAGAAAATATCTGTAGCCTGATGCCAATAGTAGCAAGTTATTCCTCTAACTTTCATACAATATATTATTGTTGCACATAAAACCCACAACCATTTGGATGTGTATTTTTTTGACCAAATGAATTATTCTCTAAACAGTTTTTTATTGAGTGCCTACCTATATATATATAGATGCTATTGTAAATAAAACAGACAGCCATCACTGGAGAGTTTACATTGCAGTGGGAGTGTAAGGAGAAACACAATAAACAATAGCAAAGTAAACTATAGAGAATGTCGGGTTATGATAAAGTACGATAGAGAAAAATAAAGCAGGGCAGGAAATAGGAAGTACTGAGGCCAAGGTGGGAGCTGGAGGGTGACATTTTTTAATACAGAGCCCAGAGAAGACCTCACTGGGAGGTAATATTTGAATAAAAAGCTAGAAGTATAGATTCACAGCAAGCCATGAACATATTTGGGAGTAGAAGGAAGATTTCCAACAGACAAAACAGCAAATGCAAAAGCCCTGAGGTAAGCTTGTCATGCTTGGTCAAGAATAACAAGGAGCCCAATGTGGCTGAGGGGGGGAAGTAATAGATGCCAAAGCCAGAGGGGTCACAAGGGCTTGAAAGTGTATGGCCTTATGGGATTATACGGTGGTTACAAGGGTTCTGGCTTTGAGTCAGGGAGAAATGGGAGCCACTGGAGGGCCTTGAGCAGAGAAGGATATGCTCTGACTTATATTAAAGGGCCACTCTGGCAGTAATGTGGAGTATGTGGCTGGCAGCTCTCTCTCTCTCTCTGTGTATATATATATATATATATATATATATAAACACACATGTATATATACATGTTGGCTCTTTCTAAGCAGTTACATAGGTTCCCACCTCCTAGTTCTCTACCAGGACCATGCTTACATTTTACAGGGAATTTTTGTTTTGTTTTGTTTTGTTTCAAAGAAGTTTACTGAGGTATAACTGTCATAAAATGCACTCCATGTATCAGGTGTACAAATTGATAAGTTTTGACATGTGTATACACCTGTGAAACCAGCACCAAACCTGTGATGGTGAAATATCCATTATCCCCATACATTCTCATACGGCGTGTTTTTATTTTACTACTTGCATCACCCAGTTGCTGTTTTAAAAGTGAGGTGGGTGGTGTGTGGAATAAAGGCAGTAGCCATTTTTCTATATTCTTGGCAAGAACCTAGACACCATCCCATATAACTGTTATGGTGGGTTTCCTTCCTCCTTTGCTTACTTTAGGAATACCTAGAATGGTATTTATAGGGCCAGTTTCAATGATTTCAAAACTTTCATTGCATTTCGAAAGGTGTGGCCAAAATTCTGAGTTAAAAGAGAGAGCAACCTGTGTTTTATGTGGCAAATATTTCTTGCCAAGATTGTTTGATGGAAGCTCTTCCAGCCTTTTGCAACTATTTTGGTCATGTTTTAAGGAAAGTAAGCTATTTGGTTTGGAACTGCCTAGGTTTCTGACAGACAAATACAAGCCAATTAAATGGATGAAAAGATGTGGCAGAAAAAGGATTTTTTCCCCTAAGGAATAAAGACATTCCAACCTCCACATCATTACCCTTGGCAGTAATTCCCCCATAATTCCCCCCTTGAAGCTAATTAAGAAATGTGGGTGAGTTGTTTTTAACTTCCTTACTTCTACCTTTGATTCTCCTCCCACTTCCCTCCTTATCCCCAAGGAGTGATATATTTTCTTGCTAGGTGAGGGGAAATTCCTAAATAACTTAATAACATGGCTTGCCAGTATTATCCACCACACCTTGGAATTTCCTTCTGCCCAGTGTGCTACCTCTCCAAGTTCTTTCTCACCCCCATACAGATAACTGCTTCTTCTCCCCTTACTCTGCATTGATTCCTCAAGGATCTCATGATTTTTATTACTATCCAAATGGCAAAACAAGATTCATTTTCTTAAGTCAAGATCCATCCATCCATCTATATATTCATTTGTAAACTTTTTGTTAAACAATTAATTACTGAACACCTACTGTATCAGTCAGGGTCCCAGCAATAAACATATAACATATGTAAATTGGGTGATTTGAAAAGAAATTAATATAGGGATGACATTCAAAATGTGAGTGGTTGAGTGTAGGGAACCCAGAAGGATTTAGTGTAGAGACCTAGATACTGTAGATGATAGGATTCATTACCATCCATGGACCTAAAAGAGCAAGTGGCAAGAGTTACTAAAACCCTAGAGAGACAGAGAGAGGGAGAGATGAATTAGACAGGAACCTGGGTCTCTGTTTCAGGGATGAAGCCAACCTACAGCAACCTGGCCAGGAAGAAGCCTGGGGAATAAATACCCTGCCCTTACTCTCTTCCTTTTTTCTTCCCAATTTCTTACCATGTTCACTTTTGACAAAATTCATGCAGAAACAGGGCAAAAGGGAGCCTGTTAATACCAGTCATATAGGTCTCCCTCCCAAGGGACAGAGCCTAGAAGAGAGTGGATCTGGAGGGCAGACACCGGCACAACTGCTTTGTGGCAAACAAAATACAGTGAACTGCTTACCAAACAAATACAGTTAGGTGTTCTATAAGAATATCAAACTCAGCTGGTAGAAAATTAAACTCTTTATTTCCATAAAGTCACTTTCTCCCTCTATTATCAATCTTGGGGCCACCATGTGCCAAGTCACTCATATCAGAAACATTGAAGACTTGAGTTTCAGTCTATACTCGTCCTCCCTGTCATGATCCTGCCCTTGGTTATGTCACCAAGAACTGCCATTTTACCTAAAATGTTTTCAAATTCAGATTCTCCTCTTCGTATCATTGCCCAAATGCAGGCCTTTGCATCTTTCATCTGGATTATCACACAAGCGACCTACCACTCCCTAAATTACCCTCCACATTGCCACCCCAAGGACATTCTAAAACATAATTTTTCTCACTGTTGATTGTACGTCTCTTTTGTTTACCACTCTGTTGTCAGCGTGTATATATGGCATTGGGTGCGTACTCAATTTTTTGCTGAATTTGAATATGTTATATCACTCCTTTGCCTGAAATCTCAGTGACTCCTCTGAGTAACACTGCATATTGAGTTACATAATCATTATTATATTGACAGCTGTTATTTATTGAGTACAGTGACATGATTAATGCTCATAAGTATGAAGAAGATACTATTGCTATCTCCAGTTTATACTTGAGGAGACTGAAGGTCAGAGGATTCACCTGGTTGAATAAGGAAAATCTCAGAGGACCTCAAGGAGAGCAGAACATAAAATAGAAAAAGCCCGGGTCTCTGAATTACTGTATGGGGGGGCTGCTGTCCAAACTCTTATATTAAGTGGTTATATGAAAAAAAAAGTAAGTCTGAGCCTTTCATATTTGAGCATTGATTTTTATAACAGTTAACTTATCATGACTAATGTAACTACTACTCAAGAAGAATTTGTACGTTAAAATATATAAAGAAAATAACACGAAGAATGATGGCCAACAAAATCAGCATATGGGAGCCAATTTTCTTTGGTTTAAATGAAAAGGAGCTGCAAAAAGGCTAAGATTTCCAAAGAAGTAAAAGAAATCATATCCATATAAATAATAAGAAAAATTTGAAAGAAACCTAGGAAGATACGTAAGGATGGATATGAATAAAAAATGTTTAAATTCCAACATGTAAAATATAGTTATTGATCCATTAATCTACTGAAGGACCTCTTGGTTGCTTCCAAGTTTTGGCAATTATGAATAAAGCTGCTATAAACATCCATGTGTAAGTTTTGTGTGGGTATAACTTTTCAACTTCTTCAGATTAATAGCAAGGAACACAATTGTTAGATTATATAGTAAGAGTATGTGTAGTTTTGTGAGAAACTGCCAAACTGTCTTCCAAAGTGTTTGTACCAGTTTGCATTCTCGCCAGCAATGAATGAGAGCTCCTGTTGTTCCACATCCTTGGTAGCACTTGGTGTTGTCAGTGTTCTGAATTTTGGCCATTCTAATAGGTGAGTAGTGGCATCTCATTTCAATTTGCATTTGCCTGATGACATATGATATGTTATTTATGTGCTTATTTGCCATCTGTATGTCTTCTTTGTAAGGTGTCTGTTCAAGTTTTTGGCCTACTTCTTAAATGAGTTGTTTGTTTTCTTACTGTTGAATAGTGAGAGTTCCTTGCATATTTTGGAAACAGTCCTTTATTAGATGTGGACATATTTTGCAAATATTTTTTCTTCTGTGGCTTGTCTTCTCATTCTCTTGACACTGTCTTTTGCACAGAAGTTTTTAATTTTAACGAAATATAGCTTATGAATTATTTCTGATAAAAAACAAAATTCAACTGAGAAAACTGGCTTTATTCAATGGTTCATGAATTAGGCAGCATCCAATCTAGCAGATAAAAAGGAGATCTCAGAAGATGTACAAAATGAAGGACTTTCATAGACAGAAGGGAGCAGGAATAAGGCAGTAATACCAGGCAAAAAAAAGGGGGATTATTGCAGGATTAGTTTTTTTAGGGGCTGGCAGGGGTCTGTCAGGCAGATTACCTAAGTGATGCTGGTTGCGTGCTTCCTGATTGGCTGGTTTAAGATTCCATTTCTGGGGGAGCTGAAACTGTAATTAAGTCTCAGTTTGGTGTTATATGACTGCATAAGCAACTGCATTTTGGATGTGTTGTCTTGTTTATAACAGTTCTTTCATGTATCATGTCTTTGGTCTTGTTTCTAAACATAATTATTGAAATTGCCTTTTCAAGTCTCACTAGATAGGTAAAACTCTTCTTCAAACAACGTCAAATATAGTAATGATGACTTCACTAAGAATGTAGTTCATCTATATATAAAACTTAGAAACCTGTTTGACATACTGGAAAGTCTTCAAACCATCCTATGTATGTCCTATAGGAGTACATATGTTCCAAAAGAAACACTGTAACAAATGCTGCAGAAAAATGTTTAAGATATATTGGACAAGAAATTTCTAAGATACATGTCTCATATTTAAAGTGAGCTCCAATGATAGTAATATAAATGCAAATAATTCCATACCCAGATATATCAAAGATCGAGCAAAAAATGTTTAAAGCCAAGAGAGTAAAAAATAGAAGTTACCTACAAAAACGGTAGTCATTCTGATAGCAGACTTCTCATCAGCAACAACAAAGAACAAAAACAATAGAGTAACATTGTCAACATGCTGAGGGAAAACAAGTTTTTAAAGAGAAGATACACATAAGATATAAAATCATTATTCAAAAAGAAGTAATAAAAAACATAATTTCAGGCATACAATGACTAAGCTCCTTACTAAAGAAGTAGTAAAAAATACAGTTCAGCCAGAAGAAAGGCTTTATCCTAGGAATACGAAAACAGTGTAAGAAAAGATTGGCAAGAATTTTTTTGGAAAAAATATGGGCACAAAAGAAGTTCTGAATGATTGGAGAAACACCATGAAGTTAGCAGTTCTCTCAAAATTAATCTGTTAATATATTATGATATTGATTAAAAATTACAGAGCTTTTTTAAAAAGTGAAACTCGACAAGATGATCATAAAATCCAAATGGAAGAATAAGGACAGAGAAGAGCCAAGAATCTGATTGTGCTTGTCCTGCCAGTTATTAATATATATTTTAAAGCTATTGCCATGAAAACAGTGCAGAATATGCCCAGAAATAGAAAAGCATAGCAGTGGAATAAATTAGATAGCTCTGAAGCAGATCCAATAATTGATGGGAACTACATATGTAACACAGATGGTGTTTCATGTTAGTGGAGAAAGAATGTTAGTAATATGAATATTTTTTAAATCTTCATAGTATGTTGTCTGTTATGTTACTCTTTGTATATACATTCAAACTTGGAGGAATATAAGAGGAAATTAAGTCTTTTCATAGACCAAGCTGTCCTTTCTTATCAATATTTAACAATAATCTGATATATTGATTTCTGCCTCTCTCATTCCTTGTTTTATCTCTCAATTGACTGAGAACTCAGAAAAGTGGAGGAAGGAAGCTATGATTAGGTCCCACCTAAAACCTTATTTGTAAATTGGGGATAACAGTATTACTACTTCAATGAGTGTTGTGAGATTTAAATGAGTTAATACATGTTAAATGCTGAGAGCAGTACTAGCGTCATAAATATTAACTATTAGAATCATCATATCACACCTCCTTTCTTGGCAAACTATTTTTGTTGTAGGTGCAGAGAGAGAGTCCAGGTCAGATCTTATGGACCCCAGTCATTTCACCACTTACAAATGATTTAGAAAAAGAGGTAAATTCTAGAGTAACTCATGTCCTTGCCTATCACCAGCTTTATGTATTTCAAGACAGGGAGCTGGAACAACTTCACCATAATTTATCTAGACAGTGTAACCGATTTCATGACTGGGGTGCTGTGCACATTATGTTCAATACATGTCTTTCCTGGTTCTGTGCTCCAAGTTATACATCCACTTTAAACTACAAATAATTATTTTCCATACATATATGGTGTTAAGTCCATCAAATAAAATTTCTTCCCACATACATCAACTCACTAAGCTACATATATTTTTCCCCGGGATTTTGTTTGATGCTGCTAAAGATAATTTGCATTATTCCGTTTATCACACTACTTCATTCTATGTCACTGGAAATAATGAAGTAACTGAAGCCTTCTGAAAATCAGTGGTAATAAACCAACTCTTCCTTTCTCACCGAAGGTCAGGATTGTTGCGATGTATCTATTAACTATTGTCCTGATGCCTGGAAATAAGTGTGGGCTTGAGAACATTATTTTTGTTCTTATATTTCACTGCACTAGACTTTGTCCTATATTGTGCTTTGTTTCCTTAGCAATGGTAATGCCTTGTGGTTTTCAAAACCAGCATACTCAGTATTCCTTAGAGGACCATCTTCTTGCAGAGTCTTTTCTCAATGAGTGGACTGATTAGAAATCAATCCTAAAGTATATCCAGTTATATATATATGTGTGTGTGTGTGTGTGTGTGTGTGTATTTTCTTCTTGAATGTCTCATATGTCCATGAAATAGGTTACAAAGATACATAAATTATAGTCTCTGACTTTGTGTATCTTAAAATCTAGTGAGAGAGGCAATAGAAATATGTTCTAGGTATATATTTAGTACAGAGGAGGAAATGCTTTAGTTTTCAAGAGACATCAGGCAAGGCTTCACAGAGAATTCTGATATGATAACAGGGTTTTAAAAGATAAATAGAAGTTCATTAAGCAAACTGAGTCAGCCATTCACTATACTAATCATAAATATATATATTTGAAATATAAATATTTCCCATATGCCTTGTACTGGTTAACTTGCTGTATAAAAAAGTTACCCCAAATCTCAGTGGTTAAAAACAGTAGTTCCTTATTATTGCTCCTATGTCTACAAGTCCACTAGGAGTCTGCTGACAACTATCTAGGCTGCTCTACATGTTTCTTATCCTCTCCTGTGACCAGTGGGCTGCCTGAGCATGTCCTCATGGTGATGGCAGACATGAAGAGGGCAAGTGAAAACATGGAGGCATCTTAAAGCCTAAGCTAAGCACTTGTATACTGTCATTTCCACCATATGTCATGGTCCCAAGCAAATTACATGGTCAAATCTCAAGTCAAGGGGCAGGGAAGTACACCCCACCCTTGATGAGGCCATGGCAAGGATGTGTATGCTGCGATGGTTGAATTATCAAAGCTATTAATAGAACCTACTTCATGCCTCCAGCAAGAATTTGTGTAGCTCACAACAAAATGAATAAAAAGAGCCCTATTACTAAAAGACCCATCCAAAAGAGACTATTTACAACAGAAACCCCAGGCCATGGGAAATTGTTACAAGCAGTCATGGACATGAGCTCCAAGATTCCTGACAGTCAAAAAGAAAAAGAAAAAAAGGACAATTTTCTTTGCAAAAGGGCAAAGAAAACAAGATACCTGAGAAAAGGAGGAATACCAATTTTGATGGAAACTAAATACATCCACATATATTTAACTCACCAGCATATGTACTTACATGCATGCTTTTTAATACATTCTGTGTGGCTAGAAAATGGGCTATCATATATTATAAGATACATTTTTAATCTAAATAATCTTATACATGTCCATCATTCATTCTCTCTCCTCTCTCTTTCTCCCAAGTATTGGATAATTTTGTGTGTAGGGTCCTTTGTAACTGTAAATAATGGATCATTACTTTTACCTCCAGCGTACCCTATTTTTCAGCCAAGAGAGACTAGACAAAGATAACCAGGCAGATCTTTTTTTTTTCCATCTCTAGTGTCTGACTGGATGATAAAAAAAGTCTGGTACTTTAGCCAAGTTGTCTGACATTTCACTTTCTTCACTTTCTAGTAGTTGCCTGGTCGCAAGGATAAAGCAAAACAAAATAGTCTTCGGCAAAATCTGGACCCTTTATCCCCCACTTAATAAATATTCGACTCAATCTGTTGCTTCACATCCTGTGTGTGTTGGTATGAGAACCAGTTTGGCTATTTTATACAGAAACAAATACTGAGATATGTGCCCTTGGGCTAAACTCTGAACAATGGTGATGCTTTGTATGTGTGTATGATGCCTGTTTTTGACTTTCTAAAACAAGTGGCGACATGGTAAGATTGAAGGGCTTGGGTTTGTGACAGACTCTCATTGCATGCTGGTTACTTACTCTGTGTGTCTGAAAATCAGTCAATATATTTGAATCTCAGTTTCTTCATTTGTAAAAGTGATAACAATATCTACCTCAAAGCATGATTATGAGGATTTGGATTGTGTGTGTGTGCATCTGCCAGGATCATGGTGGTAGCACATATTAGGTATTGAACAGATGTTTGACCCCTTCGCTATAGAAGATTATAAAGACTATGCCGTATTCATTAAGAGCGCATGCCATATAATGCACCAAACAGATTAAGTTAAACAAATAAGAAAACTGAGATATAAAACAATCAAGTGAGTTTCCAGGGGTCACACAGAGGAAAGATTAAAGAGTAGAAACCAGGTTTCCTGGTTCTCAATCCATTGTTGCTATACTTTCTGTTTATTCACTGGCTCATTCATTATTTTCATCCATTATATACTAAACGCTCTGCTAGATACTGTATATTTAAATAAATAAAAGAGACTTACCCTCAACCAGCTTACTGTCTAGGGGTACAAAGAAAGAAGAATGATTATATCACTTTGTAACAAAATGTATAACAGGGAATTTGGTAAAAAAAAATCACTAAGGTGATTTTCACAGAATGTGTCCACAGCTCTCTTTCTGAGAACTTCTCATGAACAGGCAGCTCTGTTGAGGCCTGGATTAATAAATGGCACACCTTTCAAAAGGGCTGAATTGATGATCACCTGAAAGGGAATTTTGTGTGTTAAATCTATAGCAATAAGTTCAGCCATCATCTGTTTTTAGAAGTTGGTTAGAATGAATGGAACATAAAAAATTTGATATTTCCCATTAAATGGAATTTTTGGTAAGAAGAACATTGTCATGACAAATGTGTGAACACTATCTCTTCTGCTTTAACTGTGTTCTCCCTTCTACCTTCCCTAACCACCTCCCTTCAGCTGACTTCTGCCTACTTATCCTTGATACCTAAATTTAGGAGTTACCTCTTCCAGCCCTTATGGGCTTTAATGACCTATTTGGCTACCTTGAAAGATATTTTGCATCTAAAATAATTGTAATCAAGGCTCCCATGTAGAGTTGTTTAGGCTTCACAGTACATATTATTGTCTACATGAAAGGCACCCCCTAATGTTGGGAAGTGTACAACCCACACAACTGTAGGAGGTGTCCTTGAATTAATCAAGCAAAGAAATTTCCTCTTTTCTCAGGTGCCTCTTTAACTTCGATAAACCCTTTTTAAAAAGTAATAATGAGAATTTTATTTTTAAATTACTGAAAATGCACACTGTAAGGAATAAATTCATGCAACATAAACAAACGTGCAGCTTTCTCTTTTCTGCTCTCCTGAGCTCCTCCCTCGAGGTAATCACTATTAACTATTTCTTTTCCCTCTTTGTCCCCTATACAGTGTGAAACAGTCTTTTAAGTTTCAATAGTAATTAACTTCTGAAAATAAGCACCTAGAATATCCTCATTTCCATGTCATTTACAAGTTCTAGTCCCTCTGTCTTGAAGGCCCTTTCTTTCCTTGATTTTCTGGTAAACTCCATTTTATCACTCTCTCTCAGTAAAGGCAACTACATCCATATAAGTTACTTATTACATCCTCACATTTCCACATTTCTTAGGTCTCAAAGCACTTGAAGCCTACACTCAAAAACATATCTGTGATTGTTCCCGGCAAGCTGTGTCCTCTTCCAGGGCTCTGTCGCCCAGCTCAGTGAGCTCACCACCATGCACCCAATTAAGCAAGCCAGAGACCTCAAACTTACCACTTACCTTTCTCATTTCAGCCACCCTGTTCATCTCTGTGTGCTGCTGCTTATTAAAATTTTGTCTCGAGTTACTGGCCTTGGTATAAAGTTCAATGAAGCAAGACTTTCTACCTCCCCTCTCATCCAGGATTCTCACTTTGCCTCCTCAGAAGTCCATTCACTAGAATTCCCTCATTGTATCAGTGTGGGCACATGGGGATGGCCCAAGCTGGAAAACTGTGGAATGTGCCCCTTATGCTACAATTGGCTAAAGCACAGTTAAACAGAGGAGCAAATGTTATACGGTGGGTTTGTGATAAGAACATTCAGTCCTGCTCGTTATGGAGGACGGTCTTAACCAGGTAAGCTGAATGGAACTTAATAAATGGCACAAGTTAAAAAATGGAACAATTTCTGTTTTGATCTGGTCTCAGCTCCTCATTACTACCTCATCCAAATTCTTCTGATTCCTTCCTGAATCGGTCCCCCACTGCGGACCTAACGCAACTTCATTCTGAGGTGTTGGTGATTTGTAATGAGGCCCTCTCCATTTACAGAAAAGTCTTAATCTTTGCTCATGCTGTTTTTTTTAGTGTTTACTTCAACACAGAAACATCTTTAAAGAATTGGTAAGGAGGCTTTGCTTGCTTCAAAGACACTAACAGGTAATAGATAAAGTTACTAATTAGCAAGTCTTGATTCTGAGGATAGGATCCTATACAGCCTTTTGGTAGTCTGTATACTCAGGCCAGCTGCCTCCTTATTTTTCTTTTATGGGGTTTTCTGCCTGTCTTTTTTTTTTTATGGCAGGAGGAGGTATTTTAAGAATCCTTGAGTTAGAAAGGGTGAGTTCCTGGATGAGGTCCAAGATTAAAACAGACATCTCTGTGGGGGAGATACCTGGACATTAAATTTCAATAAACATCCACACATATGCTTTGTTGCCCTAGTTCATGATATTTTTGTTTAACTGGTTCACAGTGACAGTCTTGTGGGCTGCAGTATTGTTTGATTGCCAAGTGCATATTATTCCCATTATAAGACACTCCATTATGTTCTTTAGGAGGAAATGTTTTCAGTGATGCCAAGTGAGAAATTACTAATTATATTTTTCCCCGAATCTGCCATTATGTTAAGGATACATTATTTTTCCCAAACTGGAAAATTGTTATTAATTGTTCACCTTCAGTTTGGTACGTCACATTTTCTACCTTTCCAAATCTTATAGACTTCTCAAGACCCAGTCGCTTTCTTCCAGCTAATAGCAAGTCCTTGCTTTTCTTAAATTTCATAGTCTTTGGAGTTTGTTCATTTTTATGTTCCTTTGTTCAGAAGAGTAGTTACTGTCATTTAGTAATAACCACATAACTACATAATCCACTAGCTTCTTGGATGGTTCTTTGTTTTAGGGATGTCAAAAGTGTCTTTTTATTTAAATTGTTAATAACCTCACAGATTAGTAATGATTTTCTTGGAGGCAGGAACTGGACCTTTTCTTCTATTGGATCCTTAGGATACATCCAAATATCTTGGCACAGAATTGGTGTTTTATAAATGTTTGTTGCTTATTCTCACTTTGAGTGGAAAAATACCCATCAAATCATAGTCCTAAAAGTGATAAAGTTGGAAGGAAGCAGAGTGGTTTGCAGTAAGCCATATAGTATACAAATGTACAGAGTGGTTTAAGATCATTAAGATTTTAGAGACATACAGACCCAGGTGCAAATCCTGGTTATGCTACTGGATAATTATGTGACTGGTAAGTTAATGATCTCTCTAAGCCTTTGTCTTCTCATCTGTTAAATACAAATAATATCTAAAAGAGGTGTTAGGAAAAGTGAATGAGATCATGCATGGAAGTCTAAGTACAATACCTAGTTCATAGTAAGCACTCAGCAAATATATAGTATGCTAATTATTATTAGTAGTATCAATAATACATTAGTAGTATTGATGTCAGTATTGAAAGAGTATTAACTTAGTCTGGATGTCAGTATCAATGTCAATATGTCAACCTTTGGCATCGACCTCTAATTATGACAGCTTTTAGTTATGTGGACTGTGTCAGGTGAGGTCCTTTGAGAAGCAAATGACAAGACAGGATATGCAAGCAGCCTATTGGGGGAATGATTATGAAAGATAAAGATGGAGGGAACTAGAGCACATAGGTGATGCAGGTCTGACACCTGTGAAAGGGAAGTGGGAAGGAGGAAGTATCAGGTAAGAAGAGTCTCTCACTGCAATTCTGAGAAAGCTCTGGCCAGATCAATGCAGCCCCAAAGCAGAAGTTGGAGGAATCCCACAGGGGGACTGGACTTGGCCTTGTGCCGCTGTTGTACTCAACCGTTGCCTGGGAGCTGCCAGGTGAAGTGTGGCTTTGGCATGAATGCCAAAGTAGCTGTGAGGATGCAACAGCATCGTCACCTCCACTGCATGTAGCAGGTGTTCTTGGGTGGAGATCTGAGCAATGCAATTCCATGCCCAGCACTTGGTCTTATCATCATTATTCTACCTGTTAGAGTCTCAGCTTGTCGTCCATGACATAAGAAAAACAATAAACATTTCATGGAAATGGAGTAAGATTTTACTTAAGTGATTTACATGGAGTATCTGGACATAGTCAAGTGTTCAGAAAACGTCCATTCCTTTCTTCTCCCCCTAGTCTTATCTTTTGTCTTTAAATTCCCAATCCTTAAAGATGGAATTCCAATATTTTCTAACTATTTCTAGTGTCAAGGCTGCAGCTAATAGCTCAATATTTTAAAATCCTCACTTTTGTCTCAGTCATCCAGTTTTTCACAAAATATACTAGAATTGAATTTTCCAGACAATGGCTCTGGACATCTTGTTCCTTTTTTTTCTAGATAAGAATGGTCTCATAAGGAAAAATAGAGAAATGAAAAGCAATTTGTACTGAGCATTAGGTTTCTTTTTCCTTGAGGGACTGAAGTTTGCTTCTCTTTGAGATTAAATACTTTACGGGAACACTATGCCTAAATGCTTCATTCTATTCAAGTCATGGGGGCACATGCAAGAAATAGAATTATTTAGATAAAAGAAGATGATCTGAGTGGGAAAGATCACGATCTTGAGTCCATTGGCATTCTCAGAAAGAAACCCTCTGATTCTGGCCCACCAGCAGACCACACAAAGGGACAGAGGTTGAAATAATTATGTATTACACAGGGCAACTGAAAGACATAAAATGTCAATAATGGGATTGGAATTCTATGGATGAACTTTTTATAAGGTATGGCACACAGAGATATAAATACACATAGTTTTAAAATGATTCGTTTTATAAATTACTCGTGAGAAACACATTTTGCATTTGCTTTTACTTAATTACAACATACCACAAAGGGGTTGTGTGGCCTCAAAATCCTTTCAGGGAGAAGCTTTCGCTCTCTCAGCTCCAAACACCACTCATTTAAATTCATTACTTGCCAAAGATTTCACAATGTTGTGCCTTGTCTTTGGGTAACTTGACGTGCAAACAAAATTACAAGTTTAATATTATTCTCTTCAGAAACTTTCTCAATAAAGTATCTTTGTTCCACTGCTGGCTTAGCAAAGCCAGTCTTGTCTATCCCTGTGCAGTGTGGATGTTTATTGGAATCAAGTGGAGCTGAGACCCATTCTATGAGACGGAAGAGAGAGCATTGAGGTTTCTGTGAGGGTTTGTGGAAGATCTAAGTGGTTAGATTTCCTCTTAACAACCTTCAAAAGTTCCTCACTGCTTATGGGAAAAAAACAGGTTTTTGACCTAGGCTTCTTCTCTAAATAGTGACAGTATTTCAAGATACTAAAATACACAGTGAATAATACATTAAATGCCCATGTATCCACAACCCAGCCTTGCCCAATCTTAATATTTTCCTATGATTGCATCCAATCTTTTTAAAAATGACTTTGAAAATTAGAGCTAAATTTGCAGGCCCCTCTGATGCCGTCCTTCATCTCATTTCCTTTTTGCCTTTTCTAGAAGTAACCAGTGTCCTGATTTTGATGTGCATCATTCCCACACGTTTTATATTTCCACTATATTTGAAATCTATCCAAAAACAATTCATGGCACTTTCCAGGTTTTACAATATATTTAAGTGTTATCTTCTACATATCCAACTGGAATTTGTGTCTGCATGTGGTATGAGAGAGAGATTTTTCTTTTTCTTTCCAAATGAGTAACTAATTTTCCCATCCTTTCTCCATGTATAGGTTATAATTTATCCTATCTTTTAAAAAAAATTTCTCCTTGAATCATTTATGGTAAGTTATATTTGTCTAGAAAATAGTCCGTTTCTTCTAAGTTTTCAAATTTATTGACAGAAACATTATCTATTTTTTATAGTTGAGCCCACTTTTTAGCTCTTAAAACGATTAACTTTGCCTACTCCCTTTATGACCAACTTCTCCAGAAATCCAATTTTTCAAAAAAAAATTTCTCTTAAATTCATGTTTTATAAATGAATAGCAATTTTAATTTTAATGATCTTCTGTAAAATAGCTTTGTCCTTAATACTTTTCATTTCCTCCTTTGGGTTTGTACTTTCTAAATTTTTTCTAAGTTTTTTAATTTAAGTTTAGTATTGTGATTTTTCAGGCTTCTATATTATAGTAATTTAAGTTATAAATTTTTCTATAATTACTGCTTTAGCCAATTTTCACTACTTTTGACATTATCATTCACAAAGTTTATATTCTTGATGGGGTGGTACAAGGTGAAATAAATGAATAAGTAAGTAAGTAAAATACGTTTTATAAGGAAAAGGAAGTGAAGGGATGCAAACTCCACAGTCCAAGCAGGTTTATTGCTAAAGCTGAGAGGGACTGCTCTGTTCTGGTGAGCAGAACAAAGGTGTCTCTTAAAGGTTAAGAGGCTTTTTATGGGCCAGGTTTTCTGGAGGGCTTTTGAGGGGATGGGTCAGGGAAAAGATGGGCTGACGTGTCCTCTGGTGAATGATTGTAGCCTAAGTAAGATGAAACCTAGATTTCTCTGAGATGGCAGGTGGGCTTATTCAAAAAGGCGGTGCTCCTGTCTGGGCTCTATCAATAAGTGATAAGTGTTATGGAAAAAAAAAGTAGGGAAAGTGCTGGGATAGGGAAAAGGCTTTGCGCTTTTGAGTAGGATCATTAAGCAAGGTCTCACACACAAGCTGATACGTGCACACAGACCAGAGGAGGAGACTGAAGGACCCATGCAGGTACCTAGAGGAAGAGCATCCCACCAGAGGAAACTGCAAGCTCAGAAGTTCTGATGCAGGAATCTGACTAAGGTGCTTGACGAAGAGCAAGGGGAGACTGTGGCTGTAAGAGAGCAAACCCAGCAGGGAGTGAAGGGGAAGTGCTCAGGGCTAGTCGTATAGGGCCATGTGGGCCACTGTAACCACTTTTACCTTTAGTGGGATAGGAAGCATTTGGAAGGTTTCAAGCAGAAAATTGATATGATACAACCTGACTTCTACTTTTTAGGGTTCAGATGTTAAAAACAAACTAGGGACAAGGGCAAAGCAGGAAGGTCAGATAGGAAGCTGTTGAAATAATCCTAGTGGAAGACAGTGGTGGGCTGGATTGTCATCATAGTAGTGAGTGAAGTTAGTAAGAAAAATGGAACAATTTTAGCTATCATCTCTCAAATATCTCTTCCCCTGCTATTTCTGTGTATGTTCTTATTTTGAATTCTATCTTCCACATCTCATAAAATTTTTTAATGCTTATCTCTCTGTACTATATTCTTGATGGTTTCTTCATGTCTATTTCCCAGGTCACTGATATTTCTTCAGCTGTCCTTGACTATTATTTATACTACATATTTATTTTATTATCAACAACTGTAGTTTTCATTTATGTATTCTAAGATACATTTTTAATGATCTTTTTATCTTGCTGTTCTTTCAAATATGCAGTTTCTTTTTTTTAAGTCTTTATAATTTTAAATATATTTATTACATAGTTTCTATTATCTGAAGTTCTTGGAGGTCTACTTCTATTGTTTATACTCTTCTACCTCTCCCAAATGATTTTCCCTTCATGAATTATCTAATTTTTCTGTGTAAACTAATCTTAATTGGGGCTTCAGGTTGAAAAACATTTTGTAACCTTGTTGGATGTTGTGATCTGCCAGGATGGTTTTGTGCTTGCTTCTTTCTGAAACTACCAAAATAATAGCTCTCTGGAATCCCTTTCTTTCAATTTCTCAGCTTACAGTTCTCCAGATTACTCATGTAGTGTTTATTCAAACTCTAAACTCAAGCATAACAAGTCATTGGTAACAAATCATAAGAGATGACATTTTTGTTTTTATGTCCAGGTTGACAAACAGATTTTATTTGTGAATTCATAAAATGCAGACAGATTTCTTTATGCCCTATATTTTATTTTCACAGCCCTTGGAAGGCTCTTGCTCTGTGGACAGATAACAGGTATGCAGTTACCTATCCACAACACTCCAGCCCTAATGTCTCATTCATTGTTCACTTAGGCACATAAAAAAGTCAAAACATTTGTGTGTAACAGGGTCAGTTCATAAACTTATTGGTGGTTTGTAGAGCCTTAGGGTTCCTATAGATTTTCCTTTCCTGTCAACTCAGCTACGCATTTAAAAGATGTTTGTTGTATTTTAGGCAGCTGTCTCATGTGACTTATTGACCAAAATGGTTAGTGAACTATCTGGCCTTTCATAATCTGTTACCAATTTATCTTTCTGGCTTCATATTCTATTTATCACGCACAGTAGGTTCAAAAATTGGCAGAATTAACAATTTGTTGCTTTGCTTCTGTTTTCTTCTGGTGTCTTTCCTTGCTAATCTCTTATGACCGTATATGACTTGTATATTAAGGCCCTGCTTGAATGGCATGTCTTTGAGTAAGCTTCCCGCCATCTGCTAAAGGGAAGCGATATTCTCTGTGTATCTTACCTGTGTGTCTTCTTTAAGCCTACAGACTTCCACATCTGCTGTGCTTCTTGCTATGCTCTTACTTTCTTCAGCTTCACCCACTCCTAGCATTAAACTGGAAACTTTTGATCCAGGACGAGATCTGTGATCAATTCATTTTGTATATATCCCAGAGGTAGCACTATAGTCTTTCAGAGTCTGAGAGTTTATTAAACAAAATTAAATTTAAGCAGAGTTTCAAACAAAGGCTCTTAGATAAACATATTATAGAAAGGGATTAGTATATATGCAGTAAATGCTTAGATTGGATATCTGTAAATCCATGCAATTTTTAAGACCTAATGAAAACAATAATAGTCTAAATGGTCAAAGCTATTATGTCTCAGACACTTTGCTAGTTCTTTATTTATATGATCTCTAATTCTTAGGACAATTTTAAAGACAGATGAGATCAGGGTAGTAGCTCAAGATCACAGAGGTAGTAAGGGGCAGAGCTGGGATTTGGATCTGGAACCTCTCTGGCTTCTAAAAACAACAAAAGGCAAATGTACATAAATACCAAAATAGAAAGGCTATATGCTTTACTGAAGGTAAAGTGTTGTTTATTCCATATGGATAATTAGAAACAGTGGACTGAAAAAATGGGTTTGGAATGATACCACTCATTTACAAAGGCTCAGCTCCAGGGGCACCTCCACCAGGGAGCACCGATGGCCTCCTTTCCCTCCCCCACCCCCCAACACACCTGGTTAGTTTCTTCCTACTGGGCTTCCACAATCCTCTCTGTATTTACCTTAGTGGTTGCACTTTAATCACTTGATTTTAGTAGTCTATTTATGGGATTTTCTCCCCATTAAAAAAGATTGACTTAAAGACAGTAACTTTGGTTTTTTTTTTATGGACCGTTTTTCCATGTTATTCCCACAAGATATGAGTAGTGTTCTTATCAAAACTTTTACATACCATCTCCTAGTCTTGGAGATTCATAATGCAAATTAATAGATAAAGATTTTAAGAAGTTCTGCAGAAAAGAGATTTGTTTAGCCTTAACTAAAAAGCATTTCCCAATCTTACTTGACCCCAGAATTTTTTTTCTCAGAACACTTAATATGTTGTACATTTAGTGTTCTAGAAAACAAACCTTGGGAAATAGTGTCTTGTATAACTTCTTGAAAGTTCCTCCTTTCCTCATTTTCTGGATGATAAGTTGGTGATTTTGATAAGTGGATAGTGGAACCCACTAATTTTATTATATAAAAGGGATTTTCATCATATCAGTTGCAAAAACAAATATGCTGGTAGCAAAAGATAAATAAAGATGTTAAAGAAAACTGCTCTCTTGGCGAGAGAATGTACCCTGGCATTTCTGTCTTTGGGGTTGATCCTTGAATTCAAATTTGCGATTTGCTTTGATTTTTCCTTTAGAATGTGATTCTGTTCCTTCAAAAGCATGGGCTTCTTTGTCCACTTGTTCTGTTGAAGCATATAAATCCAAGTGGCAGCTGTACTATTTAGAAATACAAAATACAACGGAATGAGTTCACCAGTTTTCCCCATGCTAATGGCAGCCAAGGGCTGAGCCCTGTGTGTCGTAAACGATAGGGGTGTCCAGAGGAAAAAATCCTTTGTAGGCAGTTTTTATCCTCTTTTAAATTATTTTGTTTTAAAGAGTGGAATCTTTCAGTAGCAGAAGCAGTTGCCATCAAAGCCCACCTGTTTTTTATATCTCACAGTTCCTTAGGGAAGAAAGAAAATGAAGACGACCAGGGAAAGATGAGGGTTAGTGATGCCAAGTGCTTGTGTTTTCCAAAAGATGAACTGTGCAGAGGTGCTTTTCTTTTTAGAATGACTTTGGTGTCTCTTGCCCCATGAAATGACTCTTGAAAAGTCTCTTTTTCTGCAGCCATAAATGCCTCTACTATGATCCTCAGGAAAACTCTCGTAAAACATGCTCACGTGAGGAATTCAACATTATGTGTCTCATGGGTCCCCAGTATGCTACATACACAGGCACAGACCCACATTTAATACCAAGACATTTGGAAATAGTGCACCCCAAGATTTTCACTGCTTAGTGTAATTATAAAACACTTGCTGAAGCAGAATTACAAAGATACTTTTATTCCTCAAAGTTGTTTTTGTCATACTTATTATGCTTGGTAAGTAGGTAGATTCTTAAGTCAAAAACAAAAGTCAATTCAAAAATATTGCTGGTAACATTTTGATAAGGAAAAATTATTACTGAGGATCTATCAAGGATCAGCATTAAATATTTTATTCCAGTAAATTCTCGCAATATTCCTATAAAGTAATTATTATTCCCATTTTACATATGAGGAAAGTAGATCTCAGGGTTTAAGCAGCTACAGAGCTGCAAAATAATGGAGCCAACCCTTAAAACTAGGTCTGCAATGTTTCCAGCAGTGTAGTGGGAGGTGTTGGAAAAGTAGAGCAGTTTTAGGTCAAGTTACCCTGTGAAGCAACATCTGCATAAACATGTGAATGACAAGAGCTCAGCATCTGTGTGGGAAGCCATTACCAAAGGACATGGGAACAGGGAGGCTTGAAGAGGTGGTGCCATTGATGTAATCCATCCACCACACTGGGTGTAGTAAGCAAGGGGTGGAATGGCACAAGAAGAGATTGGGGTAGGAAGTGGGATCCAAACAGCACAGGGCCCCTGTGGGGCATGTTTAGCTCTGGGAGTAAGGAGGTTTCCCACTTGGAGCAAGTTCCCTGTGAATCTGATAAAACTGAAGGAAGACAAAGGAAAGGCCAAGTTGGGAGAAAGAGGTTTATTGCTCACAGCTCGCTCGGGTTTGCTAGCCAGCCCTTGCTCTGTCCATCCCTTATGGCTGTGGTACGCACTTTCCTCCCCACCCACCCCTTCCGGGAGGAATTCCATGGGCAGGCCCTTGGTGACTGGCAAACACCAGACCAGTTATGTACCAAGAATGAAAGAGGGGAGAGAATGGCTGTTTTCTCTCCATCCCTTGCTCCACTTGCTGTGCTGCCATGGCCTACTGACATGCAAATAGGGTGGGAAATTCTGGGTGCAAACTTTCATTTACCCCACAACATGCTAATGGGTCTGGTTTCATTTTAAAGCCAAGAAGGGAGCTCCTATAGGGCTTAGACTAGCTGGTACCAGTGGAAGCAGAGACTAGTAGACAGAATTGAGATATATTGTGTCCACTGAACAGGTAAAATTTGGTGACATTTTAGGATTCAAGGATAATGAGTTATCCTTGAGCTGAGTTAACAGTGGATGACAGCATCATTCCCTGAGATAGAGGAGAATGGGGAACAAAGGAGGCTTTAGGGGCAGGAATCAAGAGTTCTGTTTGGGACATTGACTTAGCCAGGGTCCAGATCAAAAAAGCAGACACTATTCGATATTTCACACAAAGAGGAATTTGTTGCTGGAGATGGTCACAAAGGTCACAGCTGCATTATAACTATGGTAGACCTTTTGCTTTCATAGGCCCCTTCATCCATTCATTGCTTTCCTTCTGATTAAAGAATAATAATTAAAATATTTCTAAGGCCTCAAACTCTCTTGTGGGCCTGAGGTACTGTGCCTGCTGTGACTCATGAATAAACTGGCCTTGCCAAAGATGTTGAAAGCATTGGAAAGCAAAAAGGGAATGGGATATTACATAAAGATCAGAACTTCTGCCACCAGTGGGCTGGAGTTCCTGATCCACACTTAACCACTGGTGGAACCACCAGCTCCTATGTAGCAGCAAGAGCCTTTCTTGCTCTAATATTGCAGAAAACTTTATTACTGATGCTGCTTAAACTGCCAACACAGACATTTCTGGAATCATGGCAGCTGCCACTGAGCAGAAAACATCAAAGTTGCCATTGCCAGAGGAGCTGCCAGGAGCTCAGTGGTGTTTAATGTCTTTCTCTTTCTCATCTCCATGTAATACCTTTTATTGGCAGAACCCAATGCAGTTTGGGATCTGGGAGTTGTTGTTTGTAGGCTTCCAGTTCCTAGCAATATAAGGAGAATATAAGGGAGTATATGCAGGACTAGTAATCAACCAATATCTGGCACATGCATGTTAAGTTTGAGATGTCTATGAAACATACTAATGGAAATATCAAGTAATATCACTATGAAAGAAGTGTAGAGAAAGAAGAATTGGTCAACTAAGACTAAGAACTAAAATCACCAACATTTTCATCAGATAAAGGAGAAAGTGACAAAGGAGAATGAAAAGTCATAGAAGAAAAGCAGCCAACAATAGAAGCTAGAAATGGTAATGATCTGTTGTGTTAAATACTGCTGAAAGGTTGACTAAGATGAATCATAAAGGTGCCATTGGATTTCACATCATGGACATCATTGGTAACCTTGACAAAGGTAATTGCAATTGAGTGCTATGCATGGAAGCCAAAATGGCTTCATGCTTTATGATTTATTTTATTAGAAACCTCATGATATGTACATTATTATCTTATGTACCTGCTGAGTGCTGGAATAAAATTCCAAACTAAGGTTTTTGACAAGTCCAATTCTCTTTCCACTATCTCAAAAATTCATGAAATAATCACCATCCTTCTTTTACAATGACACTGCAGAATAGAAGTTTCCAATCCTTTCTTGAAGAAATTCTGGCCATGTGCAACTTGGTCCACATAGAATCTCAAATTTAAAAATATACTTAATTATAAAATTCCATGGCCTCTAGGATTTCTCATAGAAAGGGCCTTTGAGTGTGGACAGTTGGAAACCAGGAGTGGGTATGGTCTGCCCATTAGCACCTCCCCCAACACTTATTTTATCATCCTTCCCTTAAAGATCAGGGAAGATTTTGTGTTCAGATCCCTTCATTTTAAGGTAATGGCAGGGAACTTTAGATTACATTTGTTAGCTAGAAATTCCAAGGATGCTGTCTGCATGCTAGTCAGGCTTCAGAAGATGAAAGGTCAGGAATAACTGGTGAGGTGAGAGTAGGTGCAAAGAAGAAAATGAAAATCAATTGAAAAACAGGGAGTCACCCTGAAAGGCTAAGTAGCTGAGAAGGGCCCAGGAGAATATCCCCAGTTGTTTCTAAGAAGTCCATAGAACCACTGCCTGGAATGAGTGGCACCAACAGGAATATTAAGATAGAGAGGGGAAGATTCCAAGGGAGGAAGGTGTTTTATCATCTCTGAGGCCTTAGAGTATCTGTAGAAAATGAAGAGAAAATCAAATTTCTTCTGCAATTCCTAAGGTCATCTTTGTCTGGATTGTTGCAACGCCTCCTAATTATCTCCCTTCCTGTTGTATAACACACCATATAACTCTATGCAACAGCTAAGGTGGTCTTACAAAAACACAAATCTAACCACCTCTTAAACTCTCTGATACTTCCCATTGCTTGCAGGGTAAAGTGCAAATTCCTTAAGATAGCTTTCTCCTCTTAACCTTCTCCACCTGTCTCCCAACACACAAACACACACACACCCCTCTAATATTCCAATATAATAACTGTGTGTATACACACACACACACACACACACACACATACTATTGAGTGTGTTTCTCTGGAGAACCCCAATATAGGGTCTTTTTAAATTGTGATCATCAGGTCCTATGGAAGTGAGAAGAGTTTGAAGGGACTAATCTAAGCTTACCTATACATACACAAGGAAGTATGATAAAAGTTGCACAAGGTTCTGGAATCAGATTGCTGATATTTGCATTCTGGCTCCTCCACCTCTTCTTAGTTGTGTGCCTTTGAAGAAGCTAATAACTTTTTACACATCAGTTTTTCTCATCTAAAAACAACTAGATGCGAATAGTGGCAACCTCTTCAGTTCATTGTGATTTTTAGATGAGCTAATATGTGTAAAGTATGTAGCCCAGTACCTAATACCTGATTAGTGCTCCACTAATATGAGCAGTTAGTAAAGGTTAACAGTGCCATGAGGATCAGTATGTACCATGTGTCCAGCTTCTCTGTTGATGGTCCATAGTAAGAATTTTATGAACATCCCACCTTGATACACAAAGACTGCCCTTGACTTAAAATGGCTCAACTTATGAATGTTTGACTTTATGATGATGCAAAGGGGATTTGCATTCAGTAGAAATCATACTTTAAGTTTTGAAGTTTGATCTTTTCCCAGGCCAGCAATATGCAGTGCCATCCTCTATGGTGATACTGAGCAGTATGGAATTGATTGGAAGTAGCCCGTGAGATGAATCATAATTCACCATCACTGTACATTCAACTAATGGGCAGTGTGTTGAAACTGGTTGAACACCTGGGTATTAGTCTGGGCCTCACAATTTATAAAGGATTCCAATAAACTAGAGAAAGTCCAGAAAAGAGCAGTCTGTTTAGTTGGAGGACCTGGTCATGTTTTCCTGAAAATGAAAAGACTTAGGAAGCATAAAAGTAAACTCTTCAAATATCTGCAAGGCTAAATGGGGGAAAGCTCAGTTCATTGTGGCCTCAGTGGAAAGAGCTAGAATTAATAGTGGAAGTGTCTAAGAGAGGGGCACCTATCAGCTGCTGGGCATTCAGAGCTAACCTATAATGGTGTGACCTTTAAAAATACTAAGTTCTGTTGAACTTGGGTGAACATCTGTCTGGGTGTTTTCAAGTAAAATAATTCCTGATTTAGGAGAGTGGGTAAACTAGATGACTACTAATATCCATTCCAGGCATCTAGTTCCACAGTCCTAGGCCATTCTGGGTGTTCAGTGGTGCACACTAGTTTTCAGAGGGCAACTGTAAAGGAAAGCCATTCTGGTTCACTTGGGAATCTTCAGATGGGTACAGAATTGGCAAAGTCCCATACAATCCATTTGCCAGCTTTATTTTATAATGTGTCAGCAGAACTCCCCTAGCCAATATCTGTGCCCCAGAAAGGAAAGCCTATGATGAAATAAATTATTGATGATGCTGCCAAAAAGGAATTTCACTCTTGGATCAAGTATGGGTTAAATATAGTAAATCCAGGACATTAATGTTTAATAATCAAAAAGTTCTGTCAATGTGCTCCAAGAGAATAAACTCCCCACTTTTAAAGGTCTGTTTGATGTAACACTTAAAAGTTGAAATGCAATCAATCATTAACAATGTTTAATATTCTCTGCCTTCTAGAAATACAATATAGTCAAGGTGCTGAGGTGCGAAAACTGGCCAAAGTTCAAATCTTATATTAGATGAAACCACTTTCGAAGTATCATTTTCTTACCCACATTCAATGTAGCCATTTCTTTGATACATCACCCTTATTCATCACTACTTATTTAAATTAAAAGACCTTACCTGATACTTGGGTCTCTAGGCACATGTAGGGGGAAAGAAGAAGTGGTGTAATTTATACAAGAAAAGCAAAATTTAGAGTTCCCAATTTTTGTATCAAATGACCCACCAGAAAAATGGGATTTAAGTATCTCCACACAGAATGATTAGTGTTTATTCAAATATGAGCAAGCAACTTTCTGCAATGTTGCAGCCATTTTGGAACAACCTTGAGAGCCTGGATTCTGTCTTATTTATCTGTTTCCTCAACTCTTAGCACAGTGCTCAAAACATAATAGGAATCAATAGGTATGCATTGAATTGAATAAAATACAGACTACCAACTCTTCCTTTTCGGTGCTACTCAGAGTATTTAACATGTGGAATTATGTCCTTTGTTTTTTCTTTCTTAGGTTTCTGTCTCCCACACTAGCCTGTGAACCCCTTGATGGCCCAAAGAATGACATATTATGTCACTGATTCCCAGTTCTAATTCAGTGTCTAGTAGGCACTTCATTAATGTTTGTTAAATGAATGCATTCCTCAGTGAGATTACACACACACACACACACACACACACACACACACACACTCAAATAGGCTACTACTAAAGAACAACACTGGTTCATAAAGAACAATGGCTTTCAGAGTGGCCAAGGTCCTAAATCAACTGTTTACTAACCATATAACCCATGGAAATATATTTATCCTCTATGATCCTCAACATCTTCATTCACAAAACAGGAAGAATAGTTATTTAAAAATATGCTTATCATTTATAAAGCACTTTCATACATATATTAATTCTATGTAATGTTCATCTTCCCATTTATACACAGATGTACTCTAGGCAAGATAGTCACATAACAATTAAGAACAAAGCCTTTGAAGTCAAGTTTCCTGGTTTGAAACACAGATTTGATATACTAAATGTATAGCCTTAGAAACAATTCCCAGCTCCATGCCTTAAGTTACTCTTCTATAAAAAATGGATACTAATGGTGCTTAATTCATGGATTGTTGCATGTAGAACACATAGAATGGTGTCTGGTGCATAGTACACAGAGAATTTAGCTACTTTTAGTACAATTATTGTTATTTCTGCATCTCTTCCTTCCTTTAAATAGCACCTGGAAGTCATGTATTATCTAATCCAACATTTACTACCTCAAACAAAAAATCATCTTCTTAGTCTGTTCTAATGAGTTTTTTTGATTAAATGATATTGGTTCATATCTTCTCTGTTAATTTGCTGAGCTCCACAGCTATATTTCCAGCCCCTCTAGTACTAGGGCACTTTTCAAAATTGCTTAGGCCCAATGTTATTCCTGAAATCTAACCTCTCTACAGTGAGATCTGTCTCTCACTTCCCATTCTGATTAAATATTTCAAAATCATCTTCACCTCCTCCCAGTTTTTATCTCAGCTAATCTTCCTCCATAGTGTTTCCCAAATCCTCCCCGGCTGCCCTATTCCACTACTGGCACCCCAGCTCGGATCACGATGTCTTTCGCCTGGGCTATTGCGTCCACCTCTCAAGTGATCCTTTGTCCCTCAGTTTCATCCTCTACCCCACAGCCAGGCCAGTCTCTCCAAAGCAATGTTCAAACGTTATGAGTTCCTCCTTAACACCATTCAATAGGGCTCCACACTGTTGACAATGTAGAGGTGAAACTCTTCTGGTTGACATCCATAGTACCCCTAATCTAGACCCCTTTATCTCTCTAGTTTTTAATTTCCAATAAAAAATGTGATGGAAAAGTGCTAACATTTACTTTAGAGCCTATTTAGCTAGGATGATACTTCATACGCTTACATTCAAAATAGCATTAACCCCTTCTGCTCCATCCTGATTCCTATATACTTACCAGCATACTTCTTCCTGAAGGTGTGGGACCTGCTGTGGGCCACTTTTCTTTCAGAACAGAAATGATGCCACGCTTTGCCCCCTATCCCATCACCCTTTGTGGATCCCCTCTTTTATTAGCTACCATTTTTATTTATCTGCCTTCACACACTGCCTCCATTTCCTTGTCACGACCCATTGGATCAGGGACAGAATTTCAGAGTGGGCTACTCGAGTGGGCTATGACTGAGCACTCCCTTAAGGCATTCCTTTCATGAACTGCTTATGGACTCCAAACAAAGAAATTACTAGCAAGATGTGCCCCTGAGCATCCGGGACATTGCTAAAGCTAGACACACATTGAGATTTCTGCAGAAACACTCTGAGGTGGGCACCATTATCCCATTCTTCCAATGAGGAAACTGAGGCTTGGACAGTAAAGTACCTTGTTCAAAGACACACAGCTACTAAGTCACAGACCCAGAAATGGAACCCAAATGCTTTGAAATCAAACCTTGTGCTATTTTCCAAGTACATGCCTCTTGTTCAAATAGTGAACTAAGTTACTTTGCTCTGTGCACGTACATTCTTCAGTAGTAAAAAAAATATATATATATATCATATTAGGTATGGAAGTCAAAATTCCTTTCTGTACTACTCTCCACATTCCTACACCTTCTAGAATGAACTCTGACTTCTCAGAAAGAATATAGCAGAAATCTCTTCCCTATACTATAGAGGCAGCATGAAATACAGAAAGAGAAAAGGCTTAACAACAAATCATGGAGTACTCACTTGATGACTTCGAACAACTTATTAACTCCAGAGAGGCATTTTCTTATGTAGAAAATGAGAATAATATATCCTACTTCTCTGGGTGGTAAGGAATGAAACCATATTTTAAACATCTATGCAAATCAACAAATGTTAACACATTGTCTCTTCTGTTCCCTAAATGACTATCTCCTTCTACTGCCAGTAAGGAATATTTTTAAAGACAGAACTTACCCTGCCCATAAAATGTTAAATCTTTCCATTGTAGTCCTCCAAAGAACACTGAATTCTCTTTGGTTTGGGGACTAACACCCTCCATAAAATAGCATTTATCAGGAAGAGCTGTGATCTAACCATGGACCATCTAAGTCCCTTTTGTGGATTACTTATTTAAGGAAGGGTAGAACCCACTACCTGCAAAAGCCTTGAGTAGAAGCATCGTTTCAAAAACTAAACTGTCTAACCACATAAATAGCAATACAATTCTAACCTCAGAGTTACTCAACTTCAGATGGAGAGAAATGAAATAGAAATATGAGTTATATAAGTGAGCAGCCCCAAGCCATTTTGCAATATTTTCCAAGAATTTCTTTATAAAAGCCATGGAAAAAAAATATTGAACAGCTATTTTTGCCTTAACAGTGTGTGTGGCAGAGCACCTCACAAAGTTTCTGATTAGTTTTTATTGCTATTTTATTATAAATCTGTGTTTTATAATTTTTTCATAATCAGACTCAGAAGGCCCCTTAGACATGATCTCAGGCAATATCCCACTCGGTGCAGGCATCTTATCCTCCGTCTCTCAGGGCTGCTTGAGAGCAGACCAAGTGTGAGACAAGAAAAGAATGGCAATAGTGGTCATGAAGCAGTTTGCCTCACAGGGTATTACTCATAGTAAGAAAGCTTGTGGTACTCTTTATTCCTCTAAATATTAGTTTTTTTGAGAAAACTAGCATTGAACTTCAACCCTTTTCCAGGTTACACATCCTTTGTAAGTTCCTTTTCCATTGCCTTTTTGCTAGTCAGTGTTCTTGAATATGATGCCACCCCACCCACTTCTCCTCCTATGATTTATAAGCTATACACATTTACTACTTCAGCCTCCAGCTCTCCGTTGGTAATTCTTAAATTTCTGTCTGCAGTTCAGCGTTCTCTTGAGCACCAGAAGTCATAGATCCAGCTGATTTCTGAGCATTTCCACCTGACATTAAACAGAAAGCTTCAAAAATGGAGTCCAAAGCTGAGCTCATTAGATTTACCCCCAAATATCTTTCTCTTCTTGACAGTTAATCAATAAAAACATAATTAATCACAAATGCTTACTTAGTTTTTTTTAAACTTATCTAAGTTGTGGAGTCAAATGGAGATACATAATTAGCCATAATTAAATGAAATAAGAATTCTCAAAAAGTCTCTGCCACTGACAAACACCCAGAATATGATTAATTTCCTTTTTTTAAGTAAATTAAAAATTTTTAATTATTATGATTATTTTCATTTTTTTAAATAAAATTTTTGAAATATAACTTATGTGCTCATGGCCTCCTTTTCCAAAACAGAATGGAATAAGAAGAAATATATTCACTCTCCTCCCTAAACAACTTAAAATTCAGGAAAAAAAATATGGAAAAATGGTCTTCAGGCATTGTATAGTAGGTAGCACAGGACTGAGAAGAGAAACAAACAAGTTTGGTACTGATTGTTCAGCTTCCTACCTGGAGTTTCAGAGCAGAGAGGAAAAGCTCAAATAGATGGGAGTGGCAAAGGTGGCTAGTACCAGAGAGAAGGGAGGTACACAGAGCTCCGCAGATGTGCAGATCTTCAGATTTTTGGCTGAGTACCATTCTATGCAGGCATAAAATGAAATTTCCCAGGGAAAAAAATATACAGAGGGCTAAAACAGTGTGTATGTCAACCAACCACAGTGGAAAGGTATTGTAATAGGGCATCAGGTCAAGTTATCAGAATAGTATCACCATAATAGCAGGGGTAAATTAGCTCTAGACCTAAAGCTATAGACTTGGATATACCTTAACAAAGCTTAAATGCAAACACTGGGAGGATTCAATTGATTCCAGGTAATTCAACTGCATGCCAGAATAAAATCCAATGCTATATAAAGGAATACAACAAAACTCAGCATCTAACAATGTAAAATCTCAATGTCTGGCAATTAATATAAAATTAACAGGTATTCAGAGAAGCAGGATAATATAAACCATAATCAGCGGAAAAGTTAATGAGTAGAAACAGACACTTAGATGACAAAGAAGATAAAGCCAGCAGACAAGAATGTTAAAACATGTTTCAAATATTCGAGAAGACAACAAAAAACAAACAATGTGAGAAGAAAAAATGTGAGATATAAAAATAATACTCAGATGGACTTTCTAGAAATAGAAACACAATATCTAAAATAAATAAAACATATATCCCTAAGAATTAAAAACAACTTGAAAATCTAGCAATTAAAACAACTCAAAGTGAAACAGAGAGAGAAAAAGAAATGAACAGACCATCAGGACAAAAGGAAGAAAATATTCCTCAACATGAAGGATATTGTCTAAAAAAGTCAAACCAACATTCAGTATGAAATTCATTTCCAGCAGATCTGTACTATAAGATACGTTAAAGAAAATCCTGTAGGGAGAAGGAAAATGTTGCCAGATGGAGATTCAGATCTAAACATAGGAATGAGCCCCAGAAGTCATAGATAGATGAGATTTATTTTTTCTTACGGATAAATCTCTTTTAAATAATTCACTTTATAAAACAAAAATAATAACATTAAATTGTAGAGCATAGGTATAAGTAAAAAGTATGACAATATTAGCACAAAATATGGGGGAGGGAGAAATTGAAGTACACTGGTGTAAGGTTCTTACACAGTATATAAAGTAGCATAATGTAATTTGAAGGTAGACTGTAGTAAGAGAATTGTATTATAATCCTAAAACAACCACTAGAAGATGTAAAGCAAATAGACTAAGTTCATAATAGAGAAGAATAAAATACTAAAAGTATTGAATCAAAGAAGGCAGAAAAGAGGACATAAGACATAAAGGACAGAAAGGATAAATAGAAAGGAATTAGCAAGGTGACCTTGAGCCCACTGTATTGATAATTACATTACATTTAAATGGATTAACATTCCAATTAAAAGGAGGTGATTTTCAGTCTGAATCAAAAAACAAGACCAAAGTCATTGTGGTCTACAAGAAACCCACTTTTTAATACATATGCATAGATATTCTAAAAATAAAAGGTTGAAAAAATATGCCATGTTTACACCAGAAAAAAAAAAATACCAGAGTGATTATATTAATATTTGGCCATGTAGATTTCATAAAAAAGGAATATTACTAGGGTAAAAAAGGAACACTTTATATTGATAAAGGGGTAAATTTATCAAGAAGAAATACCAATCTCCAAAAAAATTCATGCATGTAGCAACAGAGCTGCAAAATATATGAAGCAAAAACAGATAGAATTGAACGAACGTAAGAACATGAAAATCCTCAATTATGCTGGAATTTTCAAAACTCCACTCTCAGCAGTTGATAGAACAAATAGGTAGAAAACCACAAAAGATATGAAAGACTTGAACAACATTCTCAACCCACTCAACCTGAATGAGTTTTATTGGACACTCCACCCCAAGAGCAAAATACAAATTCTGAAACCAAACTGATTATATTCTGGACTATATGTCAAGTCTCAGTAAACTTAATCATGCATGTGTTATCTGACCACAAGAAATTAAAAGTAAAAATGAATGTCAATAAGATATCTGAAAAAAATCTCCAAGTACTTGGAAATTAAACAATACACTTCTAAATGACCCATGAATGAAAGAAGAAATCAGAAGCGAAATTAGGAATTATTTTGAACCAATCAAAAATGAAAACCCAACATATCAAAATTTGTGGAATATCAAGAAAGGAGTTCTTGGTGGGAGTTCTATAGCACTAAATGCTTACATATAAAAGGGTCTCAAAAGAATTTAAGCTTCTAAAAAATAAACTAGGAACAAAGAACAAATGAATTTACATACAATTGAATGTACTCATTTTAGGCAAACAGTTTGGTGAAGTTCTGATAAATATATACAGTCCATGTATATACCACCATAATCACTCCAAAGTATCCCTTTACAGTTAGACTATCATTAGTACCATCATCACTAATACCAGCCCAGGGTAACAGCTGATTTGCTTTTGCTCTTTATAGATTATATTTGCCTATTGCAGAATTCCATATAAATGAATTAACATAGTATTTAACTCATGTTTCTGGCTTCTAATTCTCAGCATGTTTTTGAGATTCAACCATGCCACTGTATGTATCTGTAGTTTTTTCCCTTTTATTGCTGAGTGATATCCCATTTTATGAGTATATCATAATTTATCTATTCACTTATTGAGGGATGTTTAGATTGTTTCCAGATTTTGATTACTGTGAGTGAAATTGCCTTGACCATTTCTGAACAAATGATTCTGGGACTTCATCTAAAACTGCCCATTTGCTTGGCTTCTCTTTCCCTGTCCTGCTTCTCTCATTCCTCTACTGGTATCTTCAGAGATACTTTATTAGTTAATCATCTGCAGCAGAATCCTTGGCTCAGTATCTGCTTCTAGAAGAACCCAGCCTAAGACATCACCTGAAACATCTGCTTGTCAATATAATGCTTGTCCTGAAGGTCCACCCTGCCACTCCTCATTGCCTCCAGACATAACCAAAGTCAAGTCTCAGCACAGTCCAAGTACAAAATTACAGCCCCTGCTCCAAGAAATAGTTTCTTCCTCTTAACATTTACAGGAACCAGGGAGCATGTGTGGGAGTGGACCTTGAAATGTGGGATCTAATGAGGTAAAATCTAAGACTAGAAAGGTGAGAATTTATTGACTCAAGATTCAACATTTTTGCAAGAATAGGAGTAGCCAATCCTAATTTAATAGCTTGGATTTGACAACGGACAATAGTAAATGAGATAGAGATATAAGAATTGCTTTGGCATAGTATAAAGAAAATGGTCAGAAGGTAAGGAAAGTGAGAATATTAAAATGGATTTATTAGATAAGAACAGATATGATACCAACTAACTATGTTCCCAAGCAGTCCCAGAGGATATTCACTTTATTTAGGCAATATACACTAGTGAGAGGGCTATTGGTATCTTTCAGCAATTCAGTGATAAATACCTAGTATAGGCCAGGGTGGCAGGGGAGATGCTACGGCATGATAGAGGCCAAGAAACAATATTCAACCATCAGAGACAAGGTGGTCATAATTACCCAAATGGGCAGCAAGGCTGAAGTGGCAATTAGGACTCTTTGGCTAACAGGGATCTGTGTCAAGAGCTAATACATCATAGGATTCCTAGGGATGAAACAAGTGGACAACAGACTAGGGAGCTGCTCAACTCGTGTAATAAGAAGAAAGAAACTCAAAAACATAAGACTTATTTCATCTGCTGCCATGGAAAATTTTCTTCCCTTACTTAGTTTCCAGATCTAAGACTGTTCCCAGAACCATTCCCACTGACAGAAGAGGAGACCAGTTCCCCTTGATGAAGTCCCTACAATATTACAGCAAGGATATAGGGCAAGTATTCTGATATTAGTCTATGAATGTATGCCATTTGCCTGGTAGTAAGGTACTGGGAAGAGGAGAATACCTAGGAGTTTCAAGGAATATTGGATAATAGGTTAGAGCTGACACACATGGATACCAGGTTCCTTATATTTTCCCAAAAGGCAGAGCGTGAGACAAGGGATTGCTTGTAGGTGGTTTATTTGGGGGAAAATACCAAAGAATCAGAGTGAGGATGTGGGTAAAACTGCAATATTTCCAGAATCTCTCACCTGGCTTTAGTGCATCTCCATATCACTAGGTGTTTCCAAGGGGTGAAGAGAAGTAGTCCATCTCCATATCAGTAGGTAATTAAATGGGCAAGAGAGGGCTTACCTGGACTGGAGAGGTTGGGTGGAGCTCTCTCTTCTGCAGCCAGGTCTGGAGAGAAGTGGGGTGACTGTTTGTAAGAAATAAACAGCTTTCTCCCACTTTATTTCTCTCTTTGACCGATTTTGGTTTCAAAGGTATTTTGCCCCAGGATTTTTCCCCTGTAGTTACAGAGGGCAAGGGGAATAATGAAGCAGTGAGGAGGGAAACCCAAAACAATGGTGTATTATCAAGATCATCCTTAGTATGGGCAACTGTGGCTTGATTCTGCTAGGGACCCTCTGAAGAACAATCTAGAATGAACCTCCAGATTGTTCACCAAGGAATGAATGACAGGAATATTTATCTTCCAGTTCTCCTCTCCAATTTGTCAAGGGTTACCTGACTGGTGTTAGTCCCTTCACACTTCCTTGTTTGTTCTTTGCTTCAGAATGGCTGTGAGACTTTCTGCATGAGTCCCTGTGGGTAAAATTGCAGTATTTCCAGTATCTCTCACTTGGCTTTAGTACATATGCATATCAATAGGTGTTTCCAAGGGGTGGAGAGATTTAGTCTATCTACATATCAATAGTTAATTACCTGGGCGAGAGAGGGTTTATCTGGATCAGACAGGCTGGGTGGAGCTCTCTTCTGCTGCAGCCTGGTCAAGAGAGAGCCAGGATGACTGCTTGTGAGAAATAAACGGGTTTCTTAAACTTTATTTCTCCCTTTGACTGATTTCAGTTTCAAAGGTATTTTGCCCTGGGATTTCCCCCTGAGAATTACAGTCCCAAAAGGCAAGTCAGAGAAGCCCCCTGCACAGAAAGTGAGAAATCTCAGTGTGCCTATAGCTACAGGGACTAGACTTTGTTTCATTAGCCCTCTTATATAGCCAGCATAGATTAGCCACCTTTTTGAAAGTGACTCCCTGAAAGATTAGATTTGCATTTCCCCTTGTTCAGCGATGAGGTGAGGGTGTTATTCAGCTCCATACTGCTATATGGGAGCCAGATATGATGGAAGGCACTAGAAGAACTTCAGGACAAAAAGTGGACTGTATCAGACATCTCTTACACCTGATTTCAGATCTCTTGGCTTCATTTACCTCTGTTCCAGGATGCAGTGACCTGTGTAGTCTGAGACTGGCTGACTGCTGGTGTAATCTCACAGAGCCTCACCTCAGGCCTGCAGCATGTGGCTTCATCCCTGGAGCTTCCCTCTTGATCCTGAGGCTTGGAATGTGCTGGGACTTTCCTCAGTGCCCACACATGCAAAACCCAGAAGGGAGGCAAAGTTAACATCCCTTGGGGTGAAACTTTAACAAACAGTGGATAAACAAAAGTGGATGAGTTCTTCTCCTTCTCTCTCTCCTTATCATGGATAAACTGGAAATGGATCACGTATGACCCTCAATCAGTCCTGTGGGGTCAGACAGCTAGTAACTTCTAGCTGTCACTTACTTGGTAATACATCCCTTAGTTGTCTTCCTCTGCTTTGCTCTCCAGTGTGAAAGAGTTGTTAAATGAGACTGTACTCTTGTCCTTGAAAGCAAATCACTCACATATCAGCTAACACCCCAGCTCTGGATTTTGAGGAATCCAGGTTAAGCAAGGAGGGTGTGTGTGACAAGATTATTATTATTTCAAGATGATGATTATCTATACAGAAAACCAAGAGACACAATAACAGCAATAGAACTCTAATAATGTGACCCAGTACCTTGGCTCACAATGAAAATACACAAAAATGAATAGCTATTCTACATGTGACTAATAATTTAGTAAAAAATTGAGTCAATAAGAAATGTACTAAACCTAATGAGGACAAAATGACTATATTCAGGGCCATAAAAGATATGAGTTATTGGGAAGACATGCCATATTCCATGGAAAAACTTAATGTTTTGTCAGTTCTCTACAAATTAAGCTGTAAATTTAATAAAATTCTGATTAAAATTCTAATTCTTTAACCTAACAAATTAATCCCAAAAGATATCTGAAAGACTAAAATCATGAAAATAGCCAAGGTCATTTTAAACAAGAGTAATAATAGATGACTAACACTAATAGAAAGGCAAATTTGCTGAAATGCTGTTATTTTTAAATTGTACCTTATAGCTATAAACAGTCCAGGAACCTGGCTCCAGTTGAGACAGATGTAATATATGTTAAAAGTGACATAATGTAGACGGAGAAAGACAAATACCATATGATTTTACTTATTTGTGGGATATAAAAACAAAGCAAAAAGGAGGGAACAAAACAGCATTAGAGTCATAGACCCTGAGAAGTGACTAGTGGCTACCAAGGGGGAGGAGGAAGAGGACTGCTGAACCACTGTGATGTACATTTGATTAAAAAAAAAAATGACATAGCATATCAGTGGGGAATTAGTGGATAGTTTTTAATAATAATAGCACAATTGGCTAGTCATTTGGAGAAAAAACATACATCTCCCCTCCACCTCTCTTCACAGAGAAATAAGTTCCAGATGGAATAAAAGCATCTTAGTTTGGTGTGTGTTCTTCCATAACTTTATTTTGGGCCATATTTATTTATTTAAATCCTGGATTTCTTATATATAATGTTCTGTAATTTCCTTTCTTCATTTATTATTAGTTACCTCTGGTGAGTAGGGAAGGGATTGAATTTGAGAGTGATAGTAAAAGCAAAATTTATCAGCTCATTTAACACACAACTGAGTGCCGGCCATGTGCCAGGCACTATTCTAGGTGCTGGGGATGCAGCAAGAAACAGCAATGATTCTGCCCTCACGGAGCTCACATTCTAGTGGGGAGGAGAGAGACCATAAAAAATAATAATAATAAAATACATGTTAAATGGTGGAAAGTGATGCAAAAGAAAATAAATCAGAAAAAGAGATTAAGAGAGCAGGCTTCAAGGAGCTGCATATAATAATTCTTAAATTTTTGTATATCACATATAGCATGTATAAAAATAAGAAACTAAAATATTACTGGCAAAATTAGTGCCAATGTGTATGACATATAAATTATGAACTATAATATGTAAATATCTTTTGCAAAGCAGTAAGAATAAGACAAATGCCCCATGGGGAAAAAAATAAGTATAGATCTACACATGAAATTCATAAAAGAAGAAATGGAAATCATCAGTAAATACTCAGGAAATATACAAACTACAATAATAATATTTTCACCTAACCTGTCAAAAAATATCTTCATGTGATCCCACCTAGTTTGGGTAGGGGTGTTAAGAAATATGTATTCTTTATACATTTACTGTAAATTGATATTACATATTCTGAGATTTAAGTACTAAATTCTAACAAAGCCTTAAGCTGCACATATTCTTAGGCTAGAAAGTCTACCTATTATAATTTATCTCAAAGAAATGCTTTCGTTTATGGATCATGATTCATTTAAAAGGAAGTGAATTCCAAAATTTTTAAATAGTAAAATAACAGACATTAACTCAAGGGGAAAAAATTTAAATAACCAATATTAGAGAATTGGCTAAATAAATTTTGCTACATTCGTAAGATATATCATAGGTATAGAAATCATGCTGTAGAACAATAATTATTTATAAAAATATTTGAAAGTATATGTTTTATTTGTTAAATAAACCAAGTTGATAACAAAATAAGGGGTAGATTAGCTTTCCATCTTAAAATATATATATGTATGTATATACACCTATAATCTGCATAGAAAAATCTGAAAGACAATATTTGAAAATACCAAGTTTGGTTTTGTCTGAGTAGTGGAATCAAAAGTGATTTTATTTTTTTCTTTCTGCTTACTTGTTATTTTCTGTTTTATAAAAAGAAAAAACAGCAGTTTTTCTAACTTCATGTGGCTGCAAAGTGAAATCTATATAATATGGAATAAAAGAAAAAGTCCAACCCTGTTGGTCGCCATCCAGTATTATATAATCCTGGAGTGTTTCAAAACCACCCAGTTATGTGCTGACGGTTTGTCAGATGCCTGGGATGATAGTGACAGAATATTTTTGTCCCAGCCAATTGGATGTCTGGGCACACAGACAAACTGGCCTTTATTTTACTTATCTGCTCTTTGACAAAGTTTTCCCTGTCATCATCATTTTGCTTTTCTGTTATTAATTCAAAGCACTTCACTATGTACTTAACATACTCACCACATCCATGTATATGTCCTCCAACTTGAGTGTTAATATTTCATTTGACTAATGAGGAAACAGAGGTACAAAGACTTTGTTACATTCTACTCAGTATAACTGGCAAGTAAGGAGTGGAGCTCAATTTCAATGCTGGTGTCTCTACCTCCAAAACTTTGTTCTTTCCACTATAATTTTTCTTCTCAAGAGTGAGTGGGATGAAAGATGATTTAAGTGATAGAGAGAAATCAATTAAATGACAACAAATCTTATTGTGAGATAGTGTGTCCCTTTTCAGTTACATTTCAAACCTGGTTACATTGAGGAAAATTTCTTTAAAAGTAGTTTTTTAAGAGCCTATCTATAAAAACCTCTTCAACATTTGCTGATTTTCATATTTTAGTGATAAAAGAGCAAATCTAATGCTCAAAGAGTACTCAGAACAGAATACTGCTTTGTCTTGCAACATTTAGCTTTACCTTCTTTTAGAGCAAGTGATAATGTTTTTTTCCATTTAGAACTGTAATACAAATTTTGTTTTAAAAAAGCTTAAATTTTTTGTTAGTAGGTTTAAAGAAAATACACAATCATTAACAGTACAGGTAGCATATCAATATTAAAAAAAATAATAATATGGGTTAAAAGTAAATGCCTAGAGCTTGGAAAATAAATGAACTCCTGTGTGCTGCTGCTTCTCTTCTTACTATTTTAGGAATTTGAAAAAGGACCCAGTGAACTTTTATTAAAGCCTGGTTGTGTGTTACTAGCTTCTCTGTGTGACCCCACTTAATCTTCACAGTTGTTCTGTGAGGTTGGTATCAAAACATCCAGTTTACAAATTTGGAAATTGATGCACTGAATGGTAATGGAGCCTAAGGGCATCCAGCTAATAAATGGTGAATTTGGGATTTGATACCAAAGTCCTGGGCCCTAAGATCTGTTTTAGATCATGCCATCCAAAGGGAGATAGCTAATTGGCTTGCTCTTTGCAACTCCTACAATTCATGAGCATGCAGTAAATACAGTAAGTTCAATGTAGAGAAGACTGTTGTGGGGCCATGATTGACAGTGTAGGGTTTACAGAGTAGATGCGACCAATTGGGCTTCTTGGATCTTGGAATGTTTCCATTATTCCCACCTGCTTCCAGCAAATTACTAAAAAATTAATTCACAGTAAGGTATGAAGTGTTGTTAGAAGCTTAAAACAATACCCCTCCCTAGGCAATTATATAGATAAAGAAGAACAGGTTAGGCCCTGGAAGGAGATACAAGTGCATTTCAGATGGAGAAATTGAGATGACTTCCACCCCTTTTCTTTTCACTTCTCATTAAAAGCTTTGCTGCTTGTTCCATACTCTTGTTGGCTGGCTTCATTCTTTGTCGCCTCTGAGACATGATCCTGGGAAAAACAGTATCGCAGCCGGTAACAATTTCTCATCGGGATAATGTCAAAAAGGAATCTAAAGACTTACAGGACCCTACTAAACACATGGTTAAAACTTCTGGCCAAGTTTTCAAGCCTGTGAGCCTATAAAATCGTAGCCAGGAGAACAATGACATCGCAGACCTCTGCTGGCCAAGGCTGCATGTTTATTATAGGGAAGGTCACTTACAGTCCCAGGGAGGTCACAGTGTTGACCTGACATGCTTCTCATCCTTTCTGCTCTTTAGCTTGTCATTCCAAACTTTTAAACCTGGCATGTCAGATTCTTTTGTCCTGAAAACCAGATGCGCTCAGCTGGCGAAAAGCAAGGGCTCCTCAGTGCTCAGCAGAACCCAAACCTTCTGTGGTGAAGAGGGCCAAATTGACAAGTTGGCCAAGGGTTTGTCTTTTCTGCCCCTTCCCTGACCTCTGCCTCTTTCCTTTTCCCATATTGGCCTCAGTATTCTACCTAGAAAGTGGGCCATGTTTTATCAAATCCCCAGGTCTTAGTGACCCACAGAACCCAACTATTTCATCTCTGAGGTGTTTATTTAATATGCCCCCTCCCTTATACCCCCAGAGCCCCTGAACTCATCCAACTCTCGTCATTGCTGCTCTAGGTTCTGGAATAGTCCCTAAAACTGACTTCCCATTTATGTCCCTCAAAGATAATTCTCTGCATTCTAATATTGTTTATCAAAATAGTAATTATCATGAAGATAGTAGCTACCACTGCTTGCGAGGCTGCTGTCAGTATGCTTCATGTGAGCCTTTTACCTGAATCATTTCTCCCATCTTCTCTTTCCCCACTTCCACGACATAGCCTTCACCATAGCTACCATGAGCTACTTCTATTCCTTCTCGATACTTTATAAAAAATCTACCTCTGTGACCTGCAGCATGTCACTGTCCCCACTTGGAACTCCATCTCCTCAATTGTAAAATGAGGAGATTCTATAATGTCTAAGGTTTAGTTAGTCCTGTGGGCTTAAACTTGCTCAAAAGTTCTTTTCCTTCTCTTCCTCGTGATGCGCTACATGCTTCCAAAATGAGAGAGGGGAACAGTGAATCAGTATTTCCCCTGTTAACTACATCAGCTGGCTCCTGGCACACACAGTTCCTTTTCCAATCTGACTTCTCAGATCCTTATTTTTCACTCTGAAGTCTCCAAATGTGACTGTATTCAATTGAAAGTTGTGATATACCGCTGGGGTCCACATGGTTTTATATTTGTTACAGTGGTCTCAAGCACCTCCATGTCCTTCAAGGTTAATGATATGCCTTATGCTTTTTTCCTATCTACTCAAAACATTTATTACAGACAGGAGAAGTAATATTTGTAACTTCACAGTAAAAGAATGAACTCTGCATCCTGATGGCTTGTGTTCAATTCAAATCCTGACACTGCCATTTCTGGCTGTGTGATCTTGGACAAATGACTTAATCTCTCTGGTCTCAATTTCCTTATCTATATAATGTAAAACACATTAGCTCCTTCATAGGTTATTATGAGAATTAAATTAGTTAATATAAATAAAGTGCTTAAAATAGTGCTTAGAACATATTTGTTATAGAGGTATTTGCTATTAATAATTATTAAGAACTTGTTTCACTCCAAGAATTATGCTAGAAGCAATAGTAATAATGATCATTTAAAATGATACTAATTATGAGTTTTTGTGAGATGCTATCATTTCTCTATGATGATTCCCAAGTCCTGACAGCAGCATATCTCATTTTACAGATGCTAGAACTGAGGCAGAGACTGTTTCAGTACTTGCTCAAATATGAGAATTAATGTATCTGTGAAGACAAGGCAGAGACTCAGGTCACTCTGAGTCGAAAGCTCATATTGTTTGCTTCAGTCATATCTGCCACACCCTGAATACTCTTCATCTAATTGTTTTCTGCTCTCTCTCTTTTTTTTCACCCTGCTGAGACATGCTCAAAAGATGAAGCTCACAGTTTGCCGTTCTCCCCTGTACTGAGCAGCCGTACAGAGAGTATTGTCTGTGGGTTATGCCCAATACACCATCCCTCCCACACCTTACACACCAGAGCTGTACGGATGCGTTGTTCCTCCCAACCAAGGAAGCATTCTGCAAAGTAAGAAGAGTGGTATTTTTATAAGGCTGACCTCAACTCTACCTGGATAAATTCTTACATAAGTGATAGCCTTCCAGCCTTCTCCCACTTCAAGGGTCACTCTCTTCAGAGAACCTTGAAAAAGAGTGATTTGCATCACATTCACCAGTTAACTTGCCACTCACGGTTGCCTCACTTTCCTCCCCACCATTGAAAGCCCCTGCTCATTTTGAAGTGGTCTCCACTGGAAACTCCGGGACCGCACTGCCCCTGGAGATGGAGCCTTCCGCCTTCACAGGCAGCCCAAATAAAGGAAGACAAACCATGCTTCCCTGTACAGAGCCTTACCTCTGTTCTCCATCTTACCATCCCAAACCGGTTCACTAGAGGTGGAGTGTTGCCAAATTAATTGTAATGTTGAAACAAAAACACACTTTACATAATTATTCATTATAATTCAAGACAAAATTGCAAAAAAGGCAAACCCTTCACAAGAAGCGCTGTATTAGACACATTCAGTTTCTCAGTTCATCTACAAGTCTCCACCTATGAGTCTCCATGGTAACTACTTTTCACGAAACTTCAGAGTGTGAAACCTTATTTCTTTCTGTTATTCTAGGGAACGTTGTGACCCTAATCACTAATCAATGGCTTCCATCATTTCCACAGATTCTCTGTAGGTGCATTAATCCCTCAGCAATTTGATCACCAAGTTACTCACCATGGGAGGCCTCACCAAGACAACCCAGGAGGGACTTGGCCCTGAAAGTTCAGGGTTAGTGCTGATGTGCAGAGCCAGCTCCACATGGTTCTCACCACCCACTCTCCCACATAGGCAAAGATCCTGAGTTACACCTTTTACCTCCAAACCATGTGATAATTCTCAGAAACCCAACAGTCTAAGTCCATATTGAAGAAGGGGCACTTTCCTACCTGTAACAAAATCTACACTGCTGTCCTCTACAACAGAAGGTAGCATTCTCTACTGCTAAGCAGAGCAGTGCAGTTCTTCTACATTTACTGACTGCTGCTATCAGAGTAAGAGATAATCCAAATGCAATCGTTTTAAACAATGAAGATAGTTTCTATAGCCAAAAAGTCAGAAGGTGTGGGGACTTCCTATGGTGTTTGATAGAGTGCTTCAATAATACCATCCAAGAACTGGTGAACCCATTCTTAGCCAACTTTCTTTTCTGCTGTATCCTTTCCTTTTGCTGCTGTAACAAATTACCATAAACTTAGTGGCTTAAAGCAACAGAAATGTATTATATTACAGTTCTGAAGGTCAGAAGTCTGCAGGTCAAGGCCTCAGCAGGGCTGTGCTCCTTCTGGAGGACCTAGAAGAAGTGTGCTTCCTTGCTGTTTCTAGCTTCTGGGAACGGCTGTCTTCAAAGCAGGGAACATAACATCTTCCAGTCTCTCTCTGCTTCCATTCTCATCATTTCTCTCCTTAATACTTTTCTCTTCCTCTTCATAAGGACCTTTGAGATTATATGGAGGCCATCCCAATAATCCAAGATACTTCTCCATCCCAAGATCCTGAACCAACCATATCTGCAAAGTCCCTTTTGCCATGTAAGGTGACATTCACTGGTTCTAAGGATTAGGATGTAGACATTTCATTTTATGGTGTGTGTGAGGGGTGAGAGGGGATTGTTTTGTCTAAAGCATTTGCTTTCCACTGTCAGTGTCAGCTGAAAACAGTTTTTCTTGAGTTTCTGAAAGGACTGTCAGTGACTCCAGGGGTCGCATGCATCTGTCCCTTCAGCAGGAGGAATGGGGACCCTTCAGCCTCTCTCAGGGCACCAGGGATACTTCTTTCTCAGGAGCCACCAGAAGACCTCTTCTCTCCTCTTTGTGTCCAGAATTTGGCCACATGCTCTGCCCTGAGCCAATCATAATAGCCTCAGAATTGGACTTTGCAGATCACTTTAAACCAGGAACTGAAGCTGAAGGGGGGGACAACTGTCATTGATAGAAATTTGGGAAAGACAGTTCTTTGAGGGAAATTCAGAGAATGGTAACATGAAGCAGGAAGGATGGACACTGGACAACAAGAACTATAACAATAAAAACAGTGTCCCAACACTACTATCTGAATATACTTAATAGAATCAAAGAAATGGATCGATTCCACAGGTCGTCTGTCCTTTAATGGACTCTAGTTATTCTTACAAAGACATGGCAGAAACTTTACTTTTAGGTCTAATTCTAGTCTCAGACAGGACTGCAAGGGATGCCTGGTGAAGATCTAAAATCCTAATGCTCAGCTAACATTCCAGAGTGGGAGATCAGTGGTTGTTCTTAAAGCCTTACCTTTAAAAATAAATTATTCACATTCATTTGTACTTGGACATCAGTAACAAATCTCTTGCAGAGCACCTTTGAACTGACTGAATTACACCAGGGCGTTGTGACCTCGTAGCTGAGATCTGACTTCTCAGACATGAGCTAGGATTCAGGCCTTGAGCTCTTCAGCTCTTTTTATCTATGTTTCCATGTCCTTCTAGAAGGATTACAATGTTTTATTCTTTGTCCTTCTCACTTAAGTTTTATCCTAGAGCGCTTCGGAAAACTTGCCACTCGGTCTCAGTGCTTTCACATCCCCTCCAAGAGAAGAACAATACAGGCAGTGTGGAATTTTACCCCAGCATGTCTCCCTGACCATAGGCTTCCTGATCTAAGAATTAGGGGCCTTCCATCCTCTGTTTATCTTTGTAACTCTAAGGAAGGAACATGGTCATGTTTATGCTGGTTAGGGCTGTGTTTTGAAGACCTGCTAACTGGAAAGGGTCCCATTCGGGTTTGCCTTGGAAATATTTTAAATAGACTATTTTCTTCATTGCTGCCCTGTGCAGCAGTCCTCATAGAGCTGTGCACGCAGCTTTCCCTCCCAGGCTTCATTTCTGACCTTGGGGCAGCATCATAGAAATACTCTTAATGAAAACGTAGTAGTGTATTTCCAAAGGTGTGAGAGACTGCTGTTGTTTGTCTCATTATATTAATTTATAGTTATATAAAGCCATCACATTCACTAAATCATCTAATTTTCAAAAGCTTATAAGGCAAATATGGCTGTTCCCATTTTGCAGATGAGTAAAGAAGTTTAGATACATTCAGTTATTCTTTTAACGTGTTTAATGCAAAGGCATGTGATAGAGGGCATAGGATGTTACATGGAACAAACACGGTCTCTTATCTGCAAGCTTAGAACCTAGTCAAACTCAAAGAAAAGCATGTTTACATAGTTCTAAGAGAATTTCTATGGTTTAGGGATAATTGCAACAGACTGTTCAGCCTCTGAAATTAAAGTGTGAAATGGGAGACATGGGAAAAATGAGAAAAAGACAGACCTGGAGATATGGACCAGCAAACAGAAAAACCTAAGGGCTAAAGAGTTTGGCAGTTGAGGGAACTGCAGGGGATGAAGCCCCGTGATCAAAGGGGAGTGTCGGACAAGAAGATATTAGAGGGGCAGGCATGTAAGATGCCACTGGGTATTGAAAAAAAGTTGTTTATGTTAAGACCAATGAAAAGCAGGGGAGTGACATGGTCTAATTTACATTTTTAAAAGATTATTCTTGCTCCACTGTGGAGAATTGATTAGGGTGGTGAGTACACAGAGTGGTTGGATGAAGACCAGTTACAAGACTAGTGCAGCAATTCAGGAAAGAGATAGTGGTTAGTTGAACTACCATGGCAATGAAGACAGAGGAAAGTTGATAAATTAAAGAGCTGTTTGCAATGTAAGTTGAATGGAATTTGATAATGAATTGGAGAGGAGTAAATAAGAAATCAAGGATGAATCTTAAGTTTCTGGCCTAATCATCTCCTTTAGTGGTCGAGTCACTTACTGTAACAGAAGAAGAATAGAGAAGGAATGAATATTAAGGATAAATGAGGCAAGACTTTAGGTTTTCAGAATGCACAGTTCTTTAGTGAAATCCATTCTTCCTGGATTCAAACCTAAATAATTGTAATCCATTGATTTGTTCATTTTGACAAATCTTTTTGATTATCTACTTTGTTCCAGAAACTATGCTAACTAATGGAAACACAGAGTACATAAGATCCGCTCCTTGTATGCAAAAAGCTCACTATCCAGTTTGGGGGGGAAATCATAAATCAATGATTCGAGTATAGCTGTGTTAAATATGTTAAAGATATACAGAAAATATACTGAAATAAAGATATACTGAAAAGATAGGTAACTCTAACAGACAGAAGTCAGGGAAATATGTATTTATTACCACTGTGACAACTGAGCTTGGGGCTCTCATGAATGGCTTCAAAGGAAAGGCCTGGAGATAAGAATAAGAGCTTGCCAAAAAGACAAGAGATTTAGGGGGATTCCAGGGAAAAAAACTCATCAGAAAATACAAAGGGCTTGTTGAGAAAACTAACTGTTTCCGTATGCTGGAATGTAGGCTGCCATGGGGAGAAAATGGAGGAAGGAAAAGGTAGAGTGGAATCAGATCATGGAGAACTTTGTGTGGCATATGATGAAGTTTGGACTTTATCTTTTAGGCAAGGAGGAACCATGAAACGATTTTAAGGAAGGAAGTGTCATTGTGAGGTTTTGTTTGTTTATTTGTCACTTCAGTGTATACGGAAGATGGGGAAATATAGGGAGACATTGGAAGTTGTTGCAGAGAAGGAAATGATGAAAAGCAAGCTAAGAATCAGTGTCAGTGAAAATAGAGAGATTTAAATTAGAAAGCTTTCTGTTCTAAACACTTGTTAATTACTGAGATATAAGGATTCAAAGGACACTAAAAAAAGTGAATGTTACCGATGGAAGTCCTAGAACAAGGGTCATCATCTGCAGATCCAGGATCACAGATTCAAACTACTGAGTCCCAGTGCTTTCTAAGAGCAGTCTTGATCTTTTTCTCCTCATTTCTGATCTAGTTTCCGGGCTCGATAGACTGCTGGCTGGACCTACTTCAGGTGGGCCCAAAAGCTGTGTAGCAATCTTGTCATCAAGAGAGTCCCCAGTTTCTCAGTTTTGTAAATATCCTGCCTGTCTGAAGATATCCATGACACTGTGAGCTCTTGAGGATCAGGACCATGTCGTCTTCATTTCTTTGTGCTCATTGGATGAAAGAGTTAACGAACTAAGGTATGCTCAGGAGATGCCTTGGTTACCTTCAAATCCTTTTGAATTCAAGATAGCAAAGACAATTGAATTCTGAATTTCTGATTTGAAGAAGAGTTCAGCTCCCAAAATAGTAATTTGATCTTTAAAAGTGATTTTTCCAGTATTGCAGATGAGCACTAATGATACTAAGTTAGTTTTGATAGTAATAATTCAAGCCATTTTTTGGCCATCCATATACAGCCAAAAGTTACTGTGATAGGAGAATACCACACGAGATTTGAAGTGAGTAACACTTGCTAGTTATAGATAGCATCTGGAGCAAAACAGAACTGCTTGAGTCTTATTTTTGTTATCTGTAGAATGGGTAGGACTATTACATTTGTAACCCCCGGGGGGAAATCCCAGGGCAAAATACCTCTGAAACCGAAATCAATCAAAGGGGGAAATAAAGTTTAAGAAACCCATTTATTTCTTACAGTCATCCACTCTCTTGCTTGACCTGGCTGCAGCAGAAGAGAGCTCCACCCAACCTCACCAGTTCAGATAAGCCCTGCATACCCCTGTGATTACCTATTGATATGTAGATGAACCACTTTTCTCCACCCTTTCAAATACCTATTGATACGCAGATGCACTAAAGCCAGGCGAGAGATTCTGGAAATATTGCAATTTTATCCACAACATTGCTGCTTGTAGAATTTTGAAATGTTCTTAAAATAGGGGTCAAAATCACCATCACTCCTTCCTAACACAGTTTTGTGAATCCATAAAATTTTAAATGTAATATTAGTAGCATATGACCCATTTCACTGAGCTGGCATAAATAGATAAAGCTTGGGGGTTTAGTTAAAAGGCAAAGGCTTTACAACCAGCCAGATTTCAAGTCCTGATTTCATAATCTTTCACCTTTGTATCTTCAGACAGGTTACGTAACTTCTCTAGTCTTTTTTCTAATCACATGTATAGATTTTATTTTACTGGATTGTAAAGTTTAAAAAAACTGAATACATTTTTATGTAAACTAAGACCTGGTTTCCTCCTACCTTTCTTTCTTGATCAGCTCCTCCTTCTGATCAATATTTCTTTTTCAATCTAATAAAGAGATCTAGGGAGTATGTTTTCAGCAATTTTTATGAAAGACATTTATTAGGCCATAAAAAACAATGTTAACATTTTTACCCACTTGCTGGGACATGGAGTTCTACAATTTCTTTTTATGGATAGTCTTGTTTTTCTTCATGGTTTTTTTTTCCCCTCTCCTGTACTCAAAGTTGGCCTAAATATGGTAACAGTAAATCATTCAGACTGGGTTAATATATGCTGTTGTAGATTTAGATACCTCTCGGTCCCCTTGCTCATCTCTGAGACTGGGAAGGAATTAGCCAGACCTTTATTAGAATCATCGCTTTGTGCATTAAACCATTGCTGTGTTCTATGTAATGTGATCGCTGCTTTCCTTACCTTTAAATTCTCTGGCTCCAGAGAAATCACAGCTCTACTGGTTTTTGTGGAACAGACCACAGTGATGTTTTTAAACTTTGCTTAAGTTTCCTTCCATCTGTTCCTTTCCTCAAAAAGGCACTTGTTGCTTCTCTGTCTCCCTTTATTGAATGCCAAGCACAGTAGGTTAGTTTCTTCCCTCTGTCGGTTGAACCTGAGTGCCTCCTCTGCTGGAGCTTTGACCTGTTTTTGTCGACTCATTTTTCTGGACTTAGGCCATGAGTCTCTCAGGATTTCTGAAGTTTCATGATTTCATTTATTGTCATACAATGGCCTCCCAAGTGAAAAAAACTTACTCTTTAAAATAAGCTTTGAAATACTTCATCTTGAAGTAAATTGCCCAAAGTGCTGTAAGAACTGAGATTTCAGTTGCCTAATCCTTTCTCTTGTATGCTCGCATAGTTAGTGGAGGGTCCTATTAGACGCTCTTCAGAATAATTCCTTTAAAAAAGGCAACTTTAACTACTACATACTCTCTGGGTGCCGTGACCTTGAATACAAATGTTAGTTGGCTCAGCATCAAGAGAAATTCCAAAGTATGGATGTCTTAATTAACAGAAGCAGTATGGTATATACTCTGTTCCGGTGGCTTCCCAACCATGGAACATTTCATCAGTAGCATGCAAAATGGCCTAAGGTGGCTCACAGTAGTACCTGATATTGAGTGACATAGTGAGAAAATTATTTTCTCTTCGGCTCTCTGTAATAATTATCAGGGATCATCTGCAAATATGTTACAGATCTTGAAAACCTCTTTGAATTTCTTAATTCCTCTTAGCAGAGAGATAACAGGCATGAAACTTAGAACCACAACAGAAAACAATAGCATGTAGCTAGAGTTTAGTAATGTTGTTGTATTTGACTATAATTTTTATGGTTTCCATTTGCCTTTTATGATTGTCTTTATGGTTGCCCTGATGTTCTATTCATGGTAGTAATATAAAGTGTCCTTATAAAATGTATTTATGTGAATTAAAAAAGATGAGCCAATTCAAAGGAAAATATTGAGAAAATACTAGTAGACACGGTACACATATGTAGTAAAAAACATGAATGTAAATAATTTAAGTTAGAAAAACGTCAGTATAGTTGAATGAGTGTGAATCTTGGTAGGCGACCAGGGACATGATTTTAAGTTCCTAATTCTCCTATTTATTACCTGTATTTGTGATATAACAGTGTTAGTTATATTTGTAAATAATTTACTAATTTTTTCTGAGCTTTTGTTTCCTCATTTTAAAATAGGGGGAAGGATCTATTCTATAGGATCATTTTAAAATGAAATATGTAATATGAGACTAGCATAGCACCTGATACAGAGTAGAAACTCAATAACTGGTGTCTTTCCTTTTCATTGTTATTTTACTCTTGTAACTTTAAAAAAATTAAAGTATTGCCTAAGAATAATGGAACTATGTACCCTTTCCTAGATAGCTAATATATTTTTTAATGTGTTGCAAAGACACGTAGTTTTCATTGCAACATGGACTTATTGTTGACTGCCAAATACAACTCCAAAGAACACAGGAAAAACTCTTATGCAAGAGTCACTGGGGAAAAGACTGTGTCAGGGTTCCCATTTGAGTCAGTGTGACCCCCTTCTATGGTTAAGTGCTTTCTTCTGCAACACCTCCCTTTATCACCAAAAGGTGCCTCTGGAGCTCTTCCTGTCTCAGAGTGGCACTGTCATTCACCCATATCTACAAACCCAAAAGCTAAGCAACAGGCTTGCCTCTCTCTCAATTTCTCTCTCTACCTCTCTCCTTCCTCTACAATCCTGGGTGCAATCCATCATCAAGTTCTACAACCGTCATTATATCCACCACCTTGCACATGGCAGTAATCTCCTAGATCTACTCACCATTCATAGTGAATGGTGAATCATATTCATATCTTACTAATGGTGAATCAGATTCACCACTGTCTCATAACCTCACCCCACCTGTACCCTCCCAGGGCCTTCCAATCCTTCAAATGCTGTATTTAATTTGTTCCCTGCCTTCTCCTCAAGTGTTTTTTGTTTTTTGTTTTTTGTTTTGCAGTTGAGTTTCCCACGGGGTCAGCACATCCGAGTGCAATGGATAAGCCTCACCCTGGGAAAACCACCTTCGTGATCACGGTATCTCTCTTGCCAGGTAAGTATTTTCCCCCCTATTTCTTTATTATCCTTTCTTTACATACGCTACTCCTTCCTCCTGTTGAGCTCCATGTCGTTCTCACACTCTTGCTGCAGTTCCCTCCAGCTTCTATACACACTTCATTTTGGGTTTTTGAGATCAATTATTCCTTCTTTTGAATAATCTTCCCTGATTCTTGTCCAAAACCTTCAGTTAGGCCAATTTTCTTGGTTATACATTTTCTTTCTTTCATAGCATTTAACTGTGGTTAAACTTTAACAAATTATTTGTTACTTTTCTGTCTCTCCACTAGGCATCGCCCATGAGAGAAGGGTAAGGCTTGGCTTTCTTTGCTCAGCATTTTGTCCCCAGTACTTCATCAGTGACTGACACAAAATAAGTACTCAGTAAATATTTCTTGAATGAATGAACAAATGAATGAAATATGTTGTCCTCACCATGTTAAGATTTTTAATTGTTGTTTTTAGTTTTTAAAAATGTAATAAATACATAACAGTATTTATCATTAGCAACATTTAGTACATTCACAGTTCTATATGGCCATCACCACTATCTAGTTCCAGAAAGTTTTCAACACCCCAAAAGGAAACCCTACACCCATTAAGCGGTCTCTCCTGATGCCCTCTGCCCCCAGCCCCTGTCAACCACAAATCTGCGTTATGTCTCTCTGGATTTGCTAACTCTGGATATTTCATCTAAATGGAATCATCACTACATTGTTTTGCAGCTGCCAGTGGGGTGTCTATCTCCCAATCTAGGCTTGCCTTTATCATTTCTTAACCCATCATTTAGCACAGTACCTTACACGGAGAAGGTATGGAATAAATGCTTATTGAAATGAAAAGAGTTTTTCCTTTCAACTTATCATATCAAATATGTACATAAAATATATTTTTAGTTCTGAAAGCAAAGATCTTGCTGCTTTTCTGCTTGCAAATTGCACTGAGGTATAGTAGCTCTAATATATTAATTTTTATTATTGTATATACAGCTTATTTCTAAAAATAGTTTTTAAACTTAAAGTATGATTCTGAGAAGTAAGATATTACAACAGAAATAGAGTATCAAAAACCATAAAGGCAGAAGGGGAAACAAATACATTAACCACTTAGGCTAATTGATAATTACCATAATTAAAGGCATTTCATAGCTCCCTGATAACCAAAGTAAGAAAAAAAATTATCATGTGATCTTGAAAGCACTCATTCCTATTATAAATAATCATAATTTTTCCGGAATGATTCTAATAGAAATTTGTTACTTGTTTATTCATTTCTAAATACTTGTTAAGTAATGAACTTGTGCTAGAAACTACTTTGCAGTATGGGTTTAAAGATGAATAGTTTTGACCCTGCTTTTCAGGGGTTATTAGTATCTCTATTATAAGGCCACTCATGACAATGTATCCACTAGTGCTTTAAAAAAATGCCAAACTTATCAGTCAATGAAGTTGGTGGAGCTATTTGTTCATTCAGATATCAAATCTCTGTTCTATAAGCTTGTCAGTCAAAGTAATTCCAGAGCAGCAGGTTTGCTGAGCCAAGCAATTCTGAAGATACCCACTTTCAATCACAGCAGTGGACGTAGTTTGGAAATGGGTTTCTCTGAAGGTTGGTTTGAACCACAGGTTAAGCAGAGTGACCTGTGATTATTTATATATAGGCACTATGATCATTTGTCATTATTTCATACCACCTGGCAAAGATTGAGTCCAAACTAGTCCACCTGTTAGACATATTTTGATAAAAACTCAGATCACATATACTGGGGCTTGATTAGATCATTTACCCATGAGTCTGCAAAAAATAGAGTACAGTTAAAGCTATTTTCTGTATTTCTAGAACACAAACCTTCCTTTTTTGTAGCTGGGCAGTACGCAAACTTAATGGTAGGTTCTCGTGGGAAACTTTCAGAATTGTTAAGCATTTGATGTTAGCTAAAAGCACTCTGAGTCAATTGAGAAGAGCTGAAACTGCCCAAATTAGAGTTTCTGGCATACTTAGGAACAATTGCAAGGTTATTTTAGGAAGCTGGTCTGTAAGGCTTCCTGATTATTTTGTCAGAACATTACTCCAGCCGCAAGGTTGGATTAATTAAAGCCTTCCACACTTACTCCTCTTCCCATCCTGAGAAAGATGGTAAAGGTCATAGCCACTAAAACCACAGAGGTCTCAGTGACATCCTATTTTAGTGTTAGAATCCCAAGAAAGCTTTTGTTAAAATAAACAGCAAGAGATTTTAAATAAATAAACTGATTATTAGCTGACATGCTTTTTTTTCCTTGAGGGTAATCCACTAAAACCCAATTCATAAGCATCCATTCATTCAATGGGTATTTATTGACCATCTACTAAGTGTCGCTGCATTTGGGGTTAGGGATTCAATAATGAAGTCCAGTAATTTCAAGGCACTTACAAAACTTACATCCTAGAGTAGTCATGCATTCACTTAGTCATTCAAAACATACTTGTTGAATGTCTACTATGTTCCAGGCACTATTCAGCCAATTAGAATATTGAACAAAATACAAGTCTTTATAAAGCCTGCCTTCTAGTAGGGAGAGTCAGACAATAAACAATAAATATAATTAAACATTAAGCTGTATAATATGTTAGGAGAAGATAAGTGTATTGAATCAAGCAAAAAATTTCAGTCAGGAAACAAATTAAGTAAGGTAGTCAAGGTTGGGCTCATTGAAAAGATACTATCTGAGCAAAGACTTGAGGAAGTTGGAGGAGTAGGCTCTGCTGACAAGTAGCAAAAAGCATTCTAAGCAGTGGAAATTACCAGTGAAAAGGCCCTATGACAGGAGCAAGCCTGGAATATCTGAAGAACAGCAAAGAGGCCAGGATGACTGGAGTGAAATAAGCAAGGTGGAGAGTGGTAGGAAATAAGATTAGAAAGTAAGCAGGGCTGTGCATTTGACTGAGAGGGGTGTGGTCGTTCATATAGAGCTTTGTAAGCCACTGAAAGGACTTGGTCTTTTTGCTGTACATGAAATGGAGGCCAGAGGAAGGTTTTGACCATATGTCTATTTTTAGAGGTAAGTTTAGCTCCATGTTGGGAATAGACTTTAGGAGTTATTAAGGATCAAAGCAAAGAGAACTATTAAGAAGCTACCAGAGAAATCTTGGCTAGGAGCCAGGATGACTTGGGCCAAAATGGTAGCAGTGAAGGTGGTGAGAAATAATCAGATCCTGAAAATATTTTGAAGACTCTGGAAATATTTTTGAAGCCAACAGTTTTCCTGAATGGATTGAATGTGAGATGGGAAATAAATCATGTGCTTTCATTCATTCCACCACTCTTTCACTCCTTGACTCATTCCTCTCACTCACCTATTTATTAATTTCCTCAACAAAATGCAACTGAACATTTTTGTGCCAGGTACTGATGATGCGACAGGGATGCAGGCACCGTCTCAGCTCTCCAGGTGTTCACACTCTAACGGAGAAGACTGTCTTATTAAAAAAATGTGATATAATAGATATTGGAAGCCAAAGAGTGAGTGATTATTTATGCTTAGGAGATTCAGGAATGTAGCTATAGAGGAAGAAACACTGAGTTAGGTCTTAAAGGGGCAGTGGGCATTTGCCAGCTATTTAAAGCTGGGAAGGTATCCACACAGAGGGAACTGCAAACAAAGAGGCAGAAGACAGTTTCACAAATTTGAGAAGCCAAAAGTTCAGAGTGGCTGATATGCAGGATGTAAAGGTTAGAATGTTGAGCACAAAGGCTGGAGAGAGATAAGTTATCCAATTTCAAATGAATTTGGATTTCAGGCTAAGTAAGCATGGTGAGCATTTTATTTTTAGTAATGAGAAATCAGTATAAAGATTTAAGTAGTGGAGTGACATGGCCAGATTTCTGTTTTAGGAAAATCATTAATTCAGTAGGCCACATTCATTGGAAGTGTTTGTAGGAAGTCATTGACAGCATAGAGAGGAATAGCAATTTTGTGGGACCTGGTTTGAAAAAAATACAGGACCATAAAATTTTTAACTCTGTGTATTACTCAGGATTTTCCAGAGTAACAGAACCAATAAGAGATACATATGTATTATATGTACATATACATATATCTTTATGTATATAATATATATCTTTCTATAATATAAATACATATCTATATCTATGATATATATACATATCTATATCTATATATGTATATATAGATATAAAGAGATTCATTATAAGGAATTGGGTAGGATTGTTTTAGAGGCTGAGAAGTCCTGTGATCTACTACTGTCTGCAAGCTGGAGACTCTGGAGGGTCCGTGGGGTAATTTCTAGTCCAAGCCCAAAGGCCTGAAAACCATCATCACTGATGGTGTATATTCTAGTATGAGGACAGGAGAAGACTGATATCCCAGTTCAGCAGTTAGACAAAGAGAGAGAGAGAAGTCTCCCTTTCTCTGTCTTTTTGTTCTATTTAGGCCCTAAAAGTATTGGAGGAGGCCAACCCACACTTGAGAGGAGAATCTGCTGTGTTTAGTCTACCATTCATATGCTAATCTTATGCGAAAACACCATCACCGACACACCCAGAATTAATGTTTCCAAATATCTGGATACCCCTGGCCCAGTCAAGTTGATATCATAACTCTGTTATTAAGATCATAATAATTATCAATAAAAGCAAAATTATTTCATCCCTGAGAGATAAAGCCACCTTCTTCCAAAAAGCTGGGGATCTCCACTTTAATTCCAGCAATGAGCCACCATTTTTTTTTCACATACAAGACCCTATTGTAAATTGACTTTGTAAGACACAACAGTAAGTAATATGTTGCTCCCCTCCATGAGTAAGCAAATCTAGAAGTTTCTGGAAACTGACTGGTCTCAGTCCCAGATATTTCCCTTCTGAGTTCAGAGTTCCTGCAAGTATAGTTCCCAATCACTTTGGTGATTTGACACAATGCACAGAGGAGTCCCAGTTGAAACTTACTAAATCGGGATCTCTGCATGCAGAACCTTGGAAACTGTTTATCACTCCAGTTTATGGTTATAGCAGAGTATAATAGCTGTGCAAATTCGGGATCTTTCTTGCTCTGAGCCTCAGTTTCCTCATCTGCATAATGGGGTTGACAGTAGTGTGCATCCCATAAGGTTACAGAGAGATTTAAATGAGACAGCTTTTGGTAGAATCCACTGTGCCAGAAACTTACTGGGCACTTGATACATAATAATTATATACAAATAACTAAAATAGAAGGCTGAATATGGTTAGTAATGTGCAATAGCAACAACCAAAAATGTAGTTATGGAAATGAGGACGAAGTGTTCAGTTTTGAAATGAGGGGAGGTTGAAGAGGTGTCATAAAAGGTTCCAATCTTTGTTTATGTTCCTGCTGCCTACAAGATCTTCCCCCATTTTCAGTACTATGAATAACTTCTTATTTGACATTAAACCCATATACTTTCTTTCAGCAACACTTTCCTCTAAGCTGAGCAAGGCATGCCTCTCCTGAGCCACCTCAGCTCCCTGTCATTGCATCGCCCTGTGCTATGGGGGGTGTGTGTGTAGAGGAAGTAGTGCAGAAAGATGTTGTCTGGTAGCATGTGGTCATTGTGCAGCAGAGTAACAGGGTTGACTATGATATAGGGGTGAATGAGGGTGATGGTTAAAAAGTTACAGACAAATGATCTATAGACAATGATCACCTATTGATGGGTTGGACAAAGGGATGGCATGAGCAAAGCTGTGTTTTGAGGAAAATCTGCGGAACTGGAGTGAGAGTGGAAGTAGGGAGATGAGATGTAGAAAAACTGCTCAAGTAGAAATAAGAGACACCTGTTAACTTTTGTCAACAGACGTCAGATCTGGTACAAATTAGCTGGCCCTTACTCAAAGGCTGTTGCAAAAGCAATAAATGAAAACTGAGGATTTATTTTTGGAGCCTCATTCATTTTGTTCCATCAAGTTTCACAAGTTTGTCACTGTTTATTGTGCTGTTTTAAACCAGCCAGTGCAAGATGGATGGGACCATTGGATTTTTCTCATTTTGCTTAATAATGTTCTGCCAGGTGATTCTGAGGCTACATCTGAGAGACCAGAAATTACTCAGGTGTTTTATGTTCTTTTTAAAAAAACAAGGACAGTACTCCGTTTTTGTTCATCAGAAAGCTGTCAGTCTGTGTGAACAATGTATTAAAGCTTGGAAATCAGCACTCAGGGAATTGTTTAAATTATCTCAGGGCATCACATCCTCTCCTGGTGTCTTGCCAGAGGAAAGAAGTCAAGAAATATTTGGTGAAAAAGTAAGTTAACAATTCATTGCAACATTTGCTGCAGTAGTGTCTGCCTGAGTTTTTACTTCAAAGTCCTGTTTTCCACAGCTTCCATCCTCTTAAGTGGTGGGGTCCGTAATCTAGACCTTCGGCTTCTGATCCAGTACGAACCTATCTCTTTTCACTTTCTGTGCTGATCCGGAAAGAAAGACAGAGGGGCCATGCCCAGAAAGGACTTGCAGGCAGGCAATGCACAGGCTTTTGGAATGGTTATTAAGGGTAGCAAGGCTGCTATTTGTGGTGTCAGGAGGTGCCATTCATAGAAAGACTATATGAATATATGGGAGCCATTGCTGGGTCATCATTCCAAAATTTTGTTTGTGTCTTTGGCTAAATTCCTAGGGCAAAGCATGCCTACAGCAAAACTCTATGAAACTGGGTAGGGAACATTTTCAAGAGAAAGTGAATTATTGGGGACCTGGAAGCCAAACAATTCCTAGGGCTCACATAGCTCAAGTAAATATTTCAGTTCTCAGCAACTAGAGTTGGGAAATCCCATTGAATACACAGGGCATTTAGTAGAGACCCCAAAAGAGTAATGCCTTATTTGTGGGACTAATCTAGCCATAAAGGAAAGACTTTTAGATTTGTCCTAAAACAACAAAAAACTACTTTCGTATAAAGAAATATAGGAAAATCCATCATTCAACAATGTAAAATTTTAAATACCCAGCATCCAATCAAAGCAATTACATAGGTAATAAGGCAGGAAAAAAAATGCTCATAATCCAGAGAAAAATCTATCAACAGGAATAAACCAAAAAATAACATAGATGATAGAACTAGCAAGCATGAATGTTGAAAGAGCCTTTATAAATATCTTCAATATATGCAAAACTTTAAAGAAAAGCATGCACACAATAAGGAAAGAAAGATATTATTTTTAAAAGAACCAAATATAATGTCTAAAGATAAAAGACATAATATCCTAACTGTAATATTCACTGGATAGGCTTAGCAGAAAATTAGACTTTTTTCAGAAGTAAACATTGTTTATTCTCAAAATTTTTCATCAGGAGAGAACACTACAATAGCTGACATTAAAAAGATTAACAATACAAAGTGTTGGTGAGGATGTGTTGTAAATACCAAGTGTTGTTGAAGATGTTGAATAACTAAAACTCTCAAGAATTACTGCTGTAAAATGTATAATACTTTGGAAAAAAGTTGGTGATTGCTAAATGGCTAAACATATTGTTACCATGTAACCAGGAATTCTAGTCTTGGGTATTTATCCATAAAAAAATGGACTTATCTACCATGAAGACTGGTACATTTATGGGAGCTTTGTTCTAAACAACCCCAAATCTGGAAAAAATAAATAAAATCCATAAAGAGGCAAATAGATTTAAAAAATTTTGGTATATACATAAAATAGAATACTACTTAGCAATAAAAAGTAAAGAACTGTGATATAAGCAACAACATAGATGAAGCTCAAAAACATAATGCAGAGTAAAAGAAGCCAGACAGAGAAGTATATACTATATTATTCCATTTATACAAAACACTGCAAAAAAAACCCACTATCTTATAGTAACAGCAAGCAGATCAATGATTGTCTAGATTCAGGCAAAGGTAGGGAATTGAATGGGAAGGGACACAGGGGATGATAGAAATATTTCATATCTCAGTTGTTGTGGTTACATGACTATGTACATTTGTCAAAGCTTGTCAAATTATATATTTTAAATGGGTGTTTTTTAATGTGAATTATTCCTCTAGAAAATTGATTAAGACAACAAAATATTATGTCATTATATATCCAAGTTTGTTCAGAACAGTGCCAATTTCATTATTAATAGTGTACCTTTTCATTTTCAAGATTATAACCCTATGTGTAACTAACAAAGGATTTGTAGGCATAATAAAAAAAGACAGCCAACCAATAGGAAAACTGGCAGGAGAGGTAAAGAGATACTTCATGAAAGAGGATATTCAAATGTTCAATAAACATGAAAAGTAATCAGGGAAATGCTAATTAGTACCACAAGATTCCATCATACACCCATCAATATGACTAAAATTAAAAAGACTGATAATACCAAATGTTGCCAAAGTTGTGAAGTAACTGTAACTCTCATACACTGCCTATAGCTCTGCAGATTAATGCAACTATTTTGAAAACCAGGCATTACTTACTCAAATTGAACATAAACATACCCTATAACCCATCAATTTCATTCCTAATCATATATAAATCTGAAATGCATAGGTGCATTAAAAATCTGCATAAGACTTTATAGAAATATTATTCATTATTGTCCCAAACTAGAAACAACCAAAAGCCCATAAATATTATAATGGGTAAATAAATTGTGGTTTAGTTACTGTGAAATATTTTGTTCAGTAATAGTATAGGAATCCAAGATAGTGATTACCTTTAGAAAGGAGAGAGGAGTAGTCATTTGAAACAGGTATGAAGGGACTTCTGGGATAGAAATAACTTTCTATTTCTTGACCTGGGTTGTACTTACATGGATATGTTCAGGTATGATAATTAGTTAAGCATTACACTCAAGTTTGTGTACCTTCTTCATGCATATTTTATGCACATATAAAAAGTTAGAGATTAAAGGATAGCAGATTAAAAGCAATACCTTTTATTTCTGTCTAATTGATTTTATTTATTGCCAGCCTCTGTTCTTCCAGACCATATCATAAACCACAAAATTAATTCTCTTCAGAAAAACTCTCATCTAAATCAGTTTCTCACATTATGTTAGTCTGGTTACCTGGAACAATATTTTTAATAAAAAGAACAACTCACAGAGTTGAATTAAATATGAAAAAACAAATATTAAATGCATTCCTGATACTTCTATGTCTGTGTAGAATTGAATTACTTAGTAGCAGACAAATGTTTTTACTATGAAAAATTATAAAAGCTGAATAAATATAAAAAATTGATCTTAAAAAGGCATCAGAAAAACACTGAAGGAATGAAGACTTTGGGGGCCAATATTATGAAAGGGAGAATTATAGAGAGGTGGGATGATATTCTGCATCTGCTTCTTCTCTGACATTCCCTAATTCTGGCTTGAGAGTATGAGGTTGAGAGTATGAGTAAAAAAACCATTGATGAGTGTGAGAGAAACCAGCAACTTTGGGAAAACAGGCCAGTTTTCTTCCTGAGACATTGGCCAAATTCTGAGACTAAGCAAATGATCCTGAAAAGTATATTAAAGTTTTTGGCCATCTTTCCTTGTTGAAAACTAAGATTAGAATTTAGGACCCATTAGGAGGGGCACGCTGGTGAACATGCCAGGATTTTAGTAGAAAGTCTCTCAGAGTCAGAGGTAAATGTGCACTTTCCAAACAGCAACCAGGCCTTGACTCAGATCAATCCCTGATTGGATTTAGGTAACCATGACCCACTCTCTTTTCCTAGTACACAAAAGGGTAAAGTATCTCTGGAGAAAAATATCATTTGGAGTTTCCAGGGTTCATTATACACAATGTCTGGCATTCAATGAAAACTTACTAGACATGTTGTCAATAGGACAGACACTATATCTGAAAACCAGGAGTGAAAAAACCCCAAAACTCAGATGCATTGGTGATCTAGATATTGGAGTTAATCAGGCAAGGGCATACTCTATGATCAACAACTCCAAAAATTACAGAAAAAGACAGATAAGATAAATGATGTGATAGAGAATTTCACCAAGAATCAAATCTATAAGTAGTTCTCTGAGCTGCCAAAAATGAAGGAATTTGAAGGAACCAACCATGAAGGGAAAGCAGAAGTTGTAGGACATAATTTTCACTGAATATTTCTATCTTTATAGGTAAAAGGTTTCAGCAACATTTTGGTGACATTAAATTTCCATTTTGATAATTGTGGAATGTATAGGAATAAAGAAATAAAGGTTTATGATGTATTATGGACTGAATTTTGTCCCCTACAATTCTTATGTTGAAACCCTACTCTCTCACTGTGACTGTATTTGGAGATAGGGCTTTTAGGACGTAATTAAGGTTAAATGACATTATAAAGGTAGGGCCCTAATCCCACAGGATTGGTAGGCTTATAAAAGGAAGAAAAGAGACATTGATCTCTCTACCATGTGAGGACATACCTGCAAGCCAGGAAGATGGTTCTCCCCAGAAATACCTATGCTGGCACCTTAATCTTCAACTTCCAGCCTCCATAACTGCAAGGAAGTATATTGCTGTTGTTTAAGCCACCCAGTCTATGGTATTTTGTTACGGCAACCTGAGAAGACTAATACAGGATATAGGCAAATATAAAATTTTAATAATAGATCCACATATACATCTAGAGCATCAAAAAACTATGCACTCAGTAGAAGGTTAATGAAGAAAATAAACTTCCTCATAGAGAAGAACAAGAAAACATGCCTGTGTTGATTGGATTCATTAACCAAAGGAAAGAAGAAAATCTAGAGAATGCTAACACAAGTCAATTCTCACATGGATTTTTCAGTCCAAATTTTTGCTAATTTGTTATACAGAACACATGAAGATCATTTCATTTGAAGTGGTCCTTACAGTGAATTAAAACAATTAGCAGAAACATATACAAGTCCTCTTAGAAAATATAAAATTTCAGTTCAGCCACTAAGTTTTCCCACAGATAAAGGTCCACAGAAAATGTTCCAAAAGCAAAAGATAGCAAAACAAGAAGGAAACAGTGTACTAAAAATGAAAACCAACATAAAAAGTAGGTAGAAGAATCAGTGCTATAACAATTTCAAGTACTGGAATTATCCAATATTTATATAAAATAAGAATGTTTAATATTTTTCAAAAAATTAGAAGAGGTCTACTTATGAGCAAAAGATAAGAATATGACCAAAATATTTGGAGAAGTACCTTCTAAAATCCTCATAAAAATTGAAAATGTAATTACTTAAATTAAACTTTCAATGACTGGTTAAAAAGTCAGATTATATGCAATTGAGGAAATAATTGGTGGACAATATGATAGAGCCTTTTAAAAACATTACCCAAAATGTGACCCAGAGAGGCAAAAGTTTTAAAAAAGGAAAAATCTGAATGAGTTATTAAGATATGTAGAAGATTTATTGGAAAGTTCTAATGCATGAATAACTGGAGCTCCAGTTAGGAACAACTGAAAGAAAAGAAGCAATATTCTTCAATTATAAAATGGCTGAGCATTTTTTCAGAACCATGGAAGAACAAATAATTTACTTTTGGTAGAAGTATGAATTTCGGCATGCATTTTGGTACAACCTAATAAAGTTAAATGTGAATTCCTTACAACCCATTAATTTTCTCCCATGGTATATTCCATAGACAAATTTTTGCACATGTACTTTAGGAGACACATACAATACTGTCCACAGAGGTGCTGTTCATAACAATATGTGTGGTATTTTCATACAATGGAATACCATACATCAGTAAAAAGAAATGCATCAACACTGATTATTCTTGAAAACATAAGAAAGTAATTCAAAAGAATACATACCATATTATTCCATCTCATAAAATGTGAAGCAAAAATCTTTATAGATATCTATATATAAGATGGCCCACACAGAGAGAACATGCTGCTGTTATTAATGCATGTCCACCCAGTCTTTCCTCCTAGTTCCACAAACATGTATACAGTCACTACACACCATGTATTAAATAGCCACACAGAATTTTTAAAGCTTGAAATCATGCTATATATTTTTTATAACCTTCTTGTTTCACTTAGAATAAACTATAAATAGTTTCTCATGTCAAAAAGTCCATAAATGATTTTACTGTCCACATAGAATTTTAGCATATAGATGTACCATACTTAGCCAGTCCTCTAGTATTGAGTATTTAATTGATTCATTCTTCCATAATAAATAGCATTGCAATAACGCACATCCTTACCCATAAATTTTTATATCACTGTTTATTTCAATAGGATACATTCCTCTCAGTAGAGTGGTTTGTCAAATGGTTATTACACCATATACTACCATCAGTGATAGGAGAGGAATCACAACCCATCAGCCTTTCTAGAAACTAATGTTCTATTTAATATTTTATCAGTTTGACAGGTGAAAATGGTTTGCAACTGTTTTAATGTACACTTCTTTAATTTCTAATGAGATTAAAACTTTTAATATAGGTATGGCCCTTTCTATTTTTTTTTTATAAAAAGCTTGAACATTCATTCATTTTGCCTCTTTGTATATGTAACTTGTGCATGTATTCTGTCTATTGTCTTCTGGATAGACTGCTTTTCAAAAACAAGTGCATATGTGCATTTGCTGAAACTATTATGCAACAGACTGTTTTTTCTAGCATTACACTTAGCCAAGACTTCATGCCAGGCAAACCATATAATTCTGACTGGTCTTGTTCTTGATATTGCTGCCTGCCATGCCCAGCATGTGCTTGCTGAGCTACTCTCTGTAACCTGGAGCCACTGAGAAGAACTTTTCTTTCTCATGCTATAGGTCAAGGTTGGCAAACTGCAAAAGGTGAGCCGAATCTTGCCTGTCACCTGCTTTTTGTATGACCTGCAAGCTAAGAAAACATTCTAAGTGGTTAGAAAAAATTCAAGGGAAGAACCGTTTTTCATGACATGAATATTATATGAAATTCAAATCTCAGTATCCATATATAAAATTTTACTGGAACACAGCTATACTTATTCATTTACATTTATTACAGATTCTATGGTTACTTTCATGCTACAATGGCAGAGATGAGTTGCTACAGAGACCATGTGGTTGGCAAAACCTAAAATATCTACTATCTGGCCTTTAACAGAGAAAGTTTGCTGGTCTTTGCTATAGATTCATAGCTTTCAAATGGATAACAACACATTCTTTCTCTAATATGTCTCTTCCTCACCATTAGCTCTCACCTATGTTAAAGGAATTTGGCCAAAATGTCTTTTACTTACTGCTATATTGTGGACATCTTTATCAGGAAGGATAGATTTGAACATGCCTTCTTTCAATCCAACTCCAGAAATTCCTTGAGATATCTAGAATACGAATGGCGTCCTTCTTCATTTTCACTTTAATGCATATTTTTACTAATTTAAAATTCTTTTGACCATTTTAATAGTGGTTTGGGAGTAAGAATAAATAGATTTTATTCAAATTACCTTCTTAGTTCAACTCATGATTATTTATGTTGCAATTTAAATGGGGGTTTTAACCAGGGTTCACATCTTCTAGGATTGGCATGGATCCCCTACCATCCCATGATAATCACTATTGTTTGAGAATGTATTTAGAAATGGAAAATAACTTAGGAAGCAATGATCGAAAATTTAAGTGAAAGAGAAATATAGTTGATACCTGATTCATTCTCCAACTTTATCTCATTAATATTTTGCAAGGAAGAAAGAAAAGCATTTTTTAATCACTGGCTGGTATTGTTTTTATTTCACTGTTAAATCCTATGATTTAGCCTGAGTAAGAAAGAAACACTTTGTCCTTAGTCCATGATACTGACTTCCCACTGTTTAGTAAAGAGCAAGTCCTAGAGATGTAATAATTGGTGTAGGAAGAACCAGATCAAGGAAAATGCCAAGCTGGTATTACATAGATCACCAATCTGTAAGGAACGCTAAAACATCAATAAGAAAGAAATGAGATTGAGGAAAAGTAATTCACAAAGAGTTCATCTCAAAGAAAGTTCTTGATGTACCTGAAAGGAATACTCTGATGAGCCACCTGGACCATTCTTGAGTAACAAAACGGAATCAGTGAACTTCCTTTAAGGATGGTGGGCCGTTTGCAGCAGAGCCACTGCCCTGGTAAAAGAGTAATGTGAGGAAAGAGCTGTGATCCCCCTTCTCAGTCTGAATGGGCACCAACTTTACTGCCTTCAGTTCACCCCCATATCTTTCCAATCTAGGGAAAGGAGATCTCCCTATAAGTCTATTGAAATACCCTTCCTGGGAAGTTAACGCTGGGGAAAGGGGCTTGAGGTATTAGTGTGCCTCATAAAATCATAGTAGAAAACACTTAAAAAATAACATTTTTCTCAGGGATTAGTTAACACTGTTACATGAGAAGAATCATGCTATGGCCCAAGGGGGAAATCGATTTTCATTTTCATCCCTTTCTGCAACATCAATATTTTGAATAGCAAGGAGATCAGTGGCAGAAAGGAAGGGTAAGCCTGACAGATACACAGAGACAGACAAAAAAAATGGATTCTTGGAGTTAATATATAAATCATGTGGCCAACATTTTATGAAACATGTTGAAGTAAAATGAAAGACTGTGCTTAAAATCAATCAAGTGCTGCTATAAGGAGTAAAAGCTGTCAATTTTAAGTATGTAATAGATACAGACACGGGTACATATACAGATAAAAGTACAAGTACAGATATAGACATAGTTATTCCATAACAAACTACAATCCAGCAAGACCTACAGGATCCACAGAGAAGGCCTAGGACGACAAAAACAAGAAACCTTCAAACAAGAGGATTCTTATGGGACTGAACAAAGTCTAGCTATTTTTTCATCATACTGGTTAACGGTAATCAATGAAGCATGAGGAAAAAAAGAGAATATCACTTCAGGATTCCCCTGAAAAGAGACAGATGTAGAGAAGAGGTAGAGAGAGAGAGAGATCTTTAGATATGAGTTAATTTTGGTATATTTGGTATGCATTTGATGGTATGTTTTTTTAATGTTTCATTCCAATTCACTAAGTTATTTTTAAGAAATATTTTCACCATCTTCATTATGTCCTAGATTAAAAGAGTCTGTAGAAAACAATTTAAGTTTCTGTAGAAAACAATGAAAAGGTATTGGTTAAATAAAGTTTGTTACTTTGAGATTCTAGATTCCAGATGTTAGAATAGTCTATTAAGGATCTAGTTTTAATGTGATTTCTGGCTGGCTGTGCTACATATTTTATGATGATGCTATGGAGATTTAGCATCCTATGTCCAAGATCATCACTATATACTTAGGCGAAAACAGATCTTTCTAAAAAAATTATCTTTGCTATGACTTATACTTTGGCTGAACTTAATTTTTTATATCATCCTCCACCTACCTCCACCTTTGCTCCCAAACCAGCTTCCACAATTTTCCAGTTTCTAGTGAGGTGGCATCTTGGTTAGTACCAGCCTTGCCACATAAACCAACTGGACTGTGAAAATCTGGGTTATCCTGATTGCGCCAGTGTCTGGATCTTATGTTAAACTTATAAAACTTTCCGACTTCCTGATAGTGAGATGGTTTATCACGACAGATCATGAAGGCCAAACTCATGAAGACCCCAGGCTATGATATTCACAACTTACAGAACCTTGGGAAAGTTACTTGACATCTTGAATGTAGTTTCCTCATCCAAAATACCTAGCTCAAAGGATGGCTGGGAGGAATAAACAAGATCTATGTGTGATAGCTATTACAGTGCCCGCCTGCTGCTGATCCCTTCTTGCTAACTCGCTCCTGAGAAAGACTGCTTCCTCAAATCCCTGCACCTGGGGTCCTGACATGAAGTAATGAATTACCTGACAAGGTCAAGTTCCGAAAGACTTTTAGTGTGATCTGCTTCCTGCTTCCTACATGGAGTCGTGAGAATTTGCTCAAATGAAAAATATCCTTTACCATGGAGGAGTCACAAGATAAAGTTGATCATCTTTTCCTCTCTTCTAGACTGTGGTCTCCAGAGCAGAGTTTGTATCTTTTCTTTTCTGTATCCCTAGCAAGTGGCTACCACACACTAGTAAATATTTGCTGAATAAGGAAAGGCCATTTTCATCTTACTGATGGAAGTTCCATGGTTATTGATGCCTATTGGGACTAAGCATACATTCTCCATGCCCTTTGAATATCAAACATTAAAATATGACCTCTGTCTCAAAGATTAGTCCTAAGGCCAGATCAGTTTTCCAAAATTCGCCCACCCCTTCTTCAGCCTTCTGTCTCTTTCTTTCCTTTTCTCACTGACCCCATGTTGCTAAGTCCTGGGCATGTCTTTAAACCGAGTTCATTTTAATGGCCCCGATCTTTATGATCTACACCATCCCCTATCACGTAATGCAGGTAGTTCTGTATGTATCCCAACCCCATAATGGGTGGAAGGTTCTTTGAGATTATGACTGGGTCCTCATTTAAAGAAGTTTTTCAAGGATTTTGACATCCTTGGCTTGGAGTCTTCCCAGCGACATTATTCTCCCAGAAGTCATCAATATATTAGCTCTGAAGTTAGAGTTAATTTAGGGGGATTTATGCCATATGTGGATAGGTGGTACAGAAGGAGGGTTTTAAGGAAAATTTCACAAGCGAAAGAAGCATATTTGCATAACATGTTAAAAAAAAGAAAAGAAAACAGGCTTCTGAGGTCAAGTAAAGCACTGAGTTAAACAAAATTAATTCTTTATTGCAGGACACTTCAAATGCTATGCTATCATGGATTGTGAAATATACCAAATTGCCTAACATGATTTGACCATGAAAGCTTTTTTTTTTTTCTTGGAGAATCTAAAGCAATTAGTGGAAGATGCTGCTCTGTGTATCTGTCCTGCTCAGCATGGCTTCCTGTTTTTTGCTGTGGAAAAGTTTTGAAACAATTAATCGATTCTTGCTGAAAAAAATCTTGTCATATATCCCTTGACACTTTGTTTCTCAATTCACCAACCAATCTTTGTAGCTAATTAAGTCTTAGCCAAAGACATTGCTCCTATGGTTTTCCCTTCACATCTATCTGGGTCAAATCGTTGTCCCAGATTCAAGGTCTACTAAATGGGAATAAATGATATTATTAAACACAACACAGCTGCCATTATTCTCCTGCTTCGTAAATATGCTTATCCTTTGCTTAATCTAATCTTCCAACTTTAAGCACAATAGTATAATAAATGTCTCGCTTTTTTTCTGGAGGACCCTGAGATGTTTTTTTATCACCCTCTTCATTTATTCAACAAGTGTTTACTGAAGGCTAACTATGTGTCAGGTACTACTTTAGGTTTTGAAATATGTCAATGAGCAAGCAAAGACTGCTTTTGTAGAGCCTATACTCTATGTGGAGAACAGAGACAGACACTAGAAATAAACCTAGTAAATAAGCAAGTAAATCACAGTATGTCAGAGAGCATATGTGCCATGGGGAAAAACAAACAGAAGGCAAGGGATGGAATGTAGATGAAATTTTAAATAAAGCAGTGTCACTGAGAAGGTGGCATTTTAGCAAAATCTTTAAGGAATTGAGAGAGGAAAATTAAATGACATGTAGGAACTCTCTACTGGAGACAAAAACACAATTTTAATATATTTTGGCAAGTGACAAAGCAAAGTTCAAAGCTTTGAATGGGAAACATGACAGAGGAAAATGCTTCAATCTGGGGATTCAGGGAAGGCTTTTTGGAAGCTATAATTCCTGATATAAATTTTCAAAGGTCAGTCAACATTAACATGAAGCTTATTTTCTCCTTTCCTGATAAAATGGTACTTAGAGGATAAATGGACAATAGATGAGTAACCACTTTTGGAGCATGATGTGATGTAGAGCTGTTTTAAATGTGACACCTCTCACTCAGCAGTATGAGACAACCCTCATTACTTACTGCCTCAGAGCATCAATTTTTCCTATCTGACAACTGAAATCAAGAAAAACAAGTTATTTGAAAGTTATGAAAAAACACAGTAAATAGAAAAATCATTGGAGCCTAGATCTTGTGTGTTGGTTGGTTTGCAAGCAAGCAGCATTTTCATTTATGGATCTAGTATTTTGCATGCTGCCCTTTCTCAAGGGAACTGTAATTAAGAAAACGTTGCTGCAGAGTTGAAGGAAAGGGAGAGGGACCCAGCTATGGGATTTCAGGCAAATGTCCCTGAAAAAGGAGGATGAGGGAGGAAGTAGGTCTTTTGTTTTCCACGTAGGTGGCCGACTCCTTGGCCTCAGCGTGTTACCAGTCATGAGGCTGTAGCTAAATGCTTTGTCAGTGTCTGCCCCTCATGAGAGAACTGCTGTAGTAACCACAGCAGCCACAGGCTTTGCTGAAAGTCATCTGAGTTTCAGGGGAAAGAAAGGGCCGTGTCAAAAAACAAAGTTAAGCCCAGCCGATGCTGGCCCCTTCCTCTGGGTGTGCTGTCAGTCCAAACCTGGGGGCTCCATTGTACATACAGTCTGGAGTTGCCTTTTATTCTGAAAGCCTAACCTTCAATTTGAAAATGTTCTCAAAGCTTTCCTCAAAATGAAAATATTTGTGCAAATCCTCAGAATGCAATAAGAAAATATCCTTCTAGCAAAAGCAATGACTTAGCATTTTGGGGTTGGCAGAAAAGTAGGAAAACATAGCAGAGGGAATCATAGCCCATCTGCTTGTTGGCTGGGTCTTGCTCCTAAGGATTAAACAGCCTTATGAACTTGGCTTACCTTCTCTCTTGATGGTTTTTGGATAGTATTCCCAAGCCCTCATCTTTTTGTGGGTCCTCATTTACTTGGAGAATCTTAGAGAGACTCAATATCATGAAACAGAAACTAACTTCCACAACCCTTTTATTTTTGAGATGAGGAAACGGCGGTCCAGAGAGGTTTTAAGACTTTTCTCCAAGGCCACATAATTAGTTAGTGCCAGAATTGGGAATAAAATCCAGTCTCCTGACTCTTTCAAAAACCCCATATTACCCCCTCCTCTCAGAAATTAATTTTCTCCTGTTACTCTTCTCATTCTGAGGTCCCACGATAAAGTTTGCATTAATATTAGTAGCATTCTTGAAGAAACTCCAGGGAAACTATTCTCAAGTGCATACTCTTTAGGGAAACATAACACATGAATGAGAGATCAGTGGTCAGCAGGGGGAATTATAACTGATGACATTTATTCCAAGTTGTCCGCCATAGGGTCAGCTTGCTTAATCTATTTCCATATTTGCAAAATAAGGATTATCTGTTTCCATTTAGTGGTTACTGTTGTGAAGTATTTAAAATCAAGATGGAATGAGTGGTGCTTGGGGCCTGGGAAAAAAGAAGAGTGTCCCTTCTCGGCTTTGCTTTTAGTAGCTCTGATTGTCGGGGAGGGTCCACCAGACACTTCTCCCTGTTAAAGCTCCACGTTCTTCCTTTTCTGGTAGATAGTCCCACTCCTGGATATACAACATGAAGAAACCATTGCTCTCTATTTCCTAACCAGGTCCTTGCCTTGTGCAATATTTTGTATATTATTTGATTCTGTTATTCAACAAATGTTCCTGTACTGGAACATTGTGTTAAGTGCTGAGACTGCAAATGGTTTCTTATTCAACATTCATTTAACAAACACTGCATTTAGACAGTGTCCGCATAGCAATTCCTGTGATGGGTGCTGCAAATACAAATTGAGATTGAAATTTGACCTTGAGAAACCTATCCAGAGGGGGAGATACGAAGATCAATGAATAATATGTAGGTTAAATTATGTTAATCATACATTATCATGTTTTTCTCTAATAAAAATTATGTAAATGTTAATGTTTCCACTGAGTATATGGGCATAAGATGCCATATTTCCAAAGTAAAGATAAGGAAGCTATGGTATTAGCCAGAATGGTATTGTCCTTGTTCTCTTTCTGTAATTGCTACAATGCTGTAGAAATTCATGGACTTCATTTCCACTTTTCTCAGATGCAGATGAGGAACCACTGCTTTTATCAAACAGAGGACTCAAGCCCAGGTCCTAAGCCTGCAGTATCCCACCCATCTGAGACTGTGATGTTAGCACTTTTTATCCACTTTATAGATACTACTATGTGTACACCCACTTCAGTGACCTCTACAACATCCCACTAGCTTGGATGGACATAGTTAGTACCTGTCATCATGACCTGTGGATACCATGTTCTAACTGTAAGGATCCCTTTTAATTTCCTCCATGTTGTTTGCAGCTGGATGCTGGGATATGAGGCCGACTTGAGAGAGATGTGGACATGAGGGATGCTATCATAAGTGTACTTTAGGAACATCAGCAGACAGTGCCCTTTAAGGTTCAGAAGTTTTTCTTCTCTGTGGAAACATTAAGCTGAGCAGTAGGAAAGGAAGAATATGATAGAAGGTATGGGCAACTACATCTGGTGTTATGCATTTCATAATTGTGCATTAAGAAACTTCTAATCCTATAGACTTGCTTTTAATAGAAACCAGATACTTTTGGTGTTTTATCTCCCAAGTTATCTTCCAGCATTACAAGAAAATCCCCTACATAACAAGAGAAAGTGAGGCATTAGAGACTGAGCAAAGGACTGGTGTCAGCAACAAAGAAAACGCTTTAAGGCTTAGGAGTTTGGGTTTTTCAAAACCAAGTGGGGATATTTATGCAGGCATTAGAGGGATAACAGCAGGAGGGAGAGCAAGAGCATTCAGAATGAATGGGTGGAAATGTCTTCAAAGCCAGATTGTGCAATAATGGAGTGCCAGAGATCACATGGTGGAAAGACCCTCGCGCACCCTGTTTGGTAAGGGCAGAAGCCCCTGGGCAGAGACACTACAGGGCAGCTAGGTTGTGTGTCGGTGGTGGTTGCTCTCTGTGCTGTGTGAATGTGTTCCGAGAACCAAGGCAACTGTTCTGCTCCGACTGAAATTTAGACCCGTCCTTACAGAACAAGTCAAACGGAAAACCATGACTCTTACTCTCCTAGTTTCGGCTCTCCCAGAAGCAGACGCTGAAGCAAGGATTCGAGTACAAGTGGTTTATTTGGGTGCTACAGACAACAATGGTAGGGAAATGGGGAAGAGAAAGAGAAATGGGAAGATGGTCAATAAAAGGTGTATTAATAACTGATGTTACCACCACAGGAAACTGAACCTTAGTTCCCTGGTACTTGGCAGCCTGGCATGCTGAAAAGGGTGGTTTTGTGTGGTTCCAAAAAGGAAGAGATGCAAAACTGGCTTCTGGGAGTTTACTAAGGTGCACTGAGAGATACCAGGGCATGGCGTTGGGGGCATCAAGAGCATCTGACATCCTTCCTGCAAGAGGCCTCGAGGACTAATGCAGTGCCTCTAGTGGAAGGGGTGGGGGGCTTTCTCTTCCATCACAGTCACCTGCCCCAGTGGCAGAACCCACAGGATCCAGAAGAGGCACAGATTCCCTTCTATGACAAATCCAGGTCTTTAAAGGAGTGAATTCCTCTCCTCAGACTCAAACTACAAAGCAATTATAAAAAAATATTAGGGAAGCTGACACATTAGGACCGTCAAGATTTCTCTTGAAGACTCAGAGAATTCTGCCTCAAGGTTTGGGCTGATCTGGTAACCTGCAGCGCAGTGAACTGCGGTAGAGAAAATGGGCTTTCAAATCAGATGAACTTGAGTTAGAATTCCAGCTCTCATACTGATCACTTGAGGGATTCTAGCTCTCCTTCCCTGTCAGGTAGGAGTCTGGTCAGTTTTACTGCAGGATTCTTGGAAGAATTCTGAAGGGTGACATCCATGAAGTGCCTACTATGGCTTGTAACACCTTACAAGTTCCTGTGGGATGGCCATGCCACGAACGTAATCAAGGAACATAAGCATCTTCAGGGCCCCTTGTATTTCTCCCAAGCGCTGAGCCCACCCTGGGGGACTTCTTATACAACCCATGCCTATATGAACCAGCTCACACAAATCCTACGGATCCAGGCTGGTCTGTACAGAGGTGTAGTCTAGAACACTCTCATTCAGGGAACTTCTCTGATTGCCTCTGGCAGAGCTCACAGGAAATTGCCTCAAATTAAACATCCTGTAGGGGAAAAAAGGAAAGCACTTTGGAGCCAGACAGACCTGGCTTTGCTACTTCCCATTCTGCTATGCAACAAATGCTTATTCAGTACCTGTTTTTTCCAAATCACTATACTGGGTGCTCCATGACACCAGGAAAATCCAGAAATTCTGCCAGAGACAGGGCATTTGGGGATGGGGAAGGAGCAGACAGGGCCTGTCTCTTTTTGAAATACAGGAAAGGCTCTCCTCCCTCAACATCTAAGCCAAGCCCAGCTAAGGGACTTACAAAAAGGGTGAGGACAGACATGATTACCCTAAGGGGTTTGCAGACTTGGAAAAAAATCTTGGGGTCACCACTGGTCACAGCCTTCTGAAATTTACAATAGCAGAAATACTGATTCTAAACCCCACTAGGTGAGGGTGAAGCCAGTTGATATATCAGCAAGCCTTCCTTCCACTGATTCTTGGAGATGTCTCCAGTCTTTCCATAGGCCATACACCTGAGACCTGCAGTTAAAGGGATGGTAATTATCAAGAGCTGGGATGTGGGCAGAATGGTGTCAGGAAAGGATAGCTTTCTACTCAGCTCCATCAAGGCAGTATGGATGGCAAAAGGGGAAAATGGGAGGACATGCTGACTATCCATTTGCTCTTCCAGACCCCACACTCCTTGCTTTTCTGTCCTGCTTTGGAAGGTTAACCCAGGTAGGCAACATCAGCAAGTTCCTGTGGGGTGGTTATGTTCTTCACCAAAGGCCATTCATTCCTTCTGTCAGGGGGCCCTTTCCATATCTAGACTGCATGTTCTTTCCCTGACCCTTTGGGTCTTGTGGAGGTCATAGCTCCCAGCTGGTGATGACCTGTAGCATGCTCCATCCCTTTTCGGTTTCCATAAATTCTGAGCACATCATTATAAAGAATTCCTTTATTCAACTCTCCTCACTAGCCCAGTTTGGGTGTGTGCCATCTGCTTCCTGCTGGGATTCTAACTGATGGAGAGCTATGCACTGAGCACCAAGAATCATATGATGCTTGTTAAACCATTTTCAATGTAACTACTTTAAAGAGATGTTGCCATGTGCTGAAGGACAAACATGAAACAGTTTTATTCTTATTCTAACATTTACCAAGTATGTTCTGTTAAATGCCCCTTTTAGGGCAGGATGCAAGTTCCCTATGTCACACCTCAAAGAGATTCCATAGATTTCCATTACTCTCATTGTACTTTTAAGATTGTGCCGTTCATTTTAAAACTTCAGTCTCATACTGGTGCCAACCCTTCCTCCCATGCAGGTTTGGCTAATGCTCTAATCCTTGAGGTCAGCTCTCATATACTTCCCCTCACTTTCTTTTTCCCTGGGTCTTCCATCTGATATTGGGAGTGAGGTGAAGAACACACTGTTCCCTCTTAAGTGACTGTCCCAGGGAAGGTCACTGGATTCTCTTGGCTGGATGCGGTGCTTCTCTAACACTGAAAAGCCATTGGTTCCCTTTTGGTGGGCAGAAAGCACTCTAATAATCATCTTGATTTAAAATTGCTGCATTTGACCTCTTCTTCTTCCATTCAGTACCCCATCAAGGTCATCCCAAGCACAATCTCTTGCTTGGAATATCTCACTAAATATCCTGTTTCAGGAATGCCAGCAAAACAGCTCAGATCCAGGCACTATCTGATGACGGAGACTCACATGTCCTTGTGATTGCCCTTTGGACTTCAGCTCCACCTTCTCTCTCCCACCTTTCTCAGACATTGACAGCAGGGAGCATTCTGCTGAGTCATTGACTAAGCAACTCAGAGAAGAGCAGTCCCAGCTTAGCAGAGAGACCACCATTTGCGTGCTCTCAATCTTTATGAGCACTTTTCTTGGGTCTCTTTCCCTGTGCTTCAGGAGGCAAAGCACTAGGAAAGGTGAAGGGGGAGACTAGTACTTTTCTCAAGTGTAGCCCTAGCACTCTTTCTCCCTTTCCTCCTTTACTAGGAAATTGGGAAAGAGGTGACAGTGTTCTCAGCAAGCTCTCTTGGAAGGACACTGCCTCCTAAATTTGGCAATTTCTTTCTTAATAGGTGAAAATGGGATACTAAAAAGCACTTTCCTCATCTTCAGGTCGTAATAGAAGTTTTGTGCAAATCAAGAAGTCTTACTCAGTATCTAATGCTCGATGTTCCTTCAAAGTTTGATGTTTTCTTTACACCTATTACTTCATTTGATTCCCAAAATAATTCTCTGAATTATTAAAGCTAATGTGAACCCCATTTTATAGAGGAAGATAAGTGACTCGCATAAAAATTAGTGCTAGAAGGGAGATTTGGTAACAGAAACCAGGTCTCTAGACAGTCTCTTCCTAGTGATTTTTCTGATAGTAGATTAGACTGTGAGCTCCTTGAGGGCCAAGGGCATATCTTGTTTATTTCTTTATCCTTTTACACCTGACAAAGATAGTATGTGTTCTGCAAATATCTACTAAATGGAAGAGCAAATAAAGTATTTTATTGCTAGACTTTCCATGAGCTCCCAGAATCTTAGGCTCAAAAGGAACCCTAAAAACATCTAATCCAACTCTCCATCTGGTGACTGGACCCCATCTACCGTCTACTTTCCTCCTCAGTATAGCGCCTCGGTCTTTTAAAACTATACTCATCAGCTCTTCTCTCCGCCAAGCACCTTCAATTAATATAATGTTCCTACAAGGCACATGGTGTTGACTCATTTATGAGCCAAAGCTCAGTCATCAGCTACAGCATGGCTGGTCAGGCACTGCATTAATCCCTTTACCTGCACTCTCTATTTAATCCTCACAAGAAACCTATGGGGCAGTTATTGCGATTATTATCCCTATTTGAAAATGAGGAAACTGAGGCTCATATTAGTTAAATTACCTTTCCAGAGTCACATAGCCAGAAAATAATGGTATTATATTTTGACTGTAGCACTGTCTGATTCCCAAGTCTGAGGTTTCACACATGACAGCTCTCAAACACTATCCCTAGTCTGTGGTCTGACCAAGACCGTGTATATTGTAGACATTGATGCTCTCATTCTAGACTACTACACTGAAGGCTGCCTGCACCAGCTAGGAAAACATTCTCATTCATAATGAAAAACAGGTTCTTGCTTCTCTGTACTGTCCTGAAAATACAGCTTTGTGGTATTTCCCATTTTCATGTGTGTTTCTCTTCAAGGCACTTCCATTCCATGAAGCAGCTGGTTTTAAGAAACCAATCTACTGTACATCTCTCTCACCACTGAGATCTGACAAGGAAAGGGAAGTGCAAGCATATCAAGGCAATTGGCATGTCAGTGCTGTCAGTAAAGGAAGGCTGCTCGCTGAGAAGATGGTTCATGTTGTTCTGAATGAACCAGATATAGAAGATTTCTCTGAACCTTCCCCATCTCCCACAATCCTGTGCCCACAAGATATTTCTCCGCAGGATTACTATTGCACTGGGAGACATTCTGAGATCTGTAGCATTCTGACTATGGCATCATTAATTAATTAAACTGGAAGAAGCTTTAGAAATCATCCAGACTGACTCCCTCACCAAAAGGAGGAAGAAACAGACACAGAGAGAGGCGGTCACTCCCCCAACATCACACAGAAATCACTAATAATCATAGTTTTAGCCATCCGATCCCCAGACTTGAATTCTTATCACTCAGTACTATTCCTTCAACTAATGATTTGATAGGTAAGACTGACCAGGCAGGGGATAGGTGGGAAATCTCACCTGTTGAGCACCTGCCCTGTGACTGTCTTGGTGAACTCAGTCTTCATTGAGCATCATGACTACACTGAAAGCTGATGCTATCTTCATTTTATAGATAAGGGAATTTAGGATCCGAAATTTTTAATAATTTCTCTATAGTCTCAGAGCAGGGAAGTGGCAGAACCTACTTTTAAAACCAGATCTCTCCGTGCTGATGGACAGTGACTGTAATGGGATTGGTGGGGGGGACCTGATGAAGGGGGTAGTGTAATCACCATAATATTGCTCATGTAATTGTAGATTAATGATATCAAAATAAACTTAAAAAAAAACCCAGATCTCTCCAATTCCAAAGCTTGTGTCCCCTCCAGTAATGACTTTTCTGTACCTGAACCCTGATGTTTTTCCTCTCTCTCCTCTCCTCTCCTTTCCTTCAGTCTCTGTCTCTGTCTCTCTGTATGTCTCTCCCTCTTTTTTCTCTCTCTCTCTTTCCCCCTCTCTAGGATCCTTTTCCAATAAATGAAACCACCACCTACACAATGGCTCAAACCAGAAACTGGCAGTTTCCCCCCTCAAACTCCACATTTAATCAAGTTCCAAATTCTGCACATTCTACCTCCTGAAAGTCTACCTACTTCTTTCCCTCCCACTGGCACTAGCCTTGACCATAACATCACCAGCTACCTCCTGGGCCACTATAGAAGTCTTCTAATTTACCCCCTTATCTCTACTTTCCACACTGGAACTAGAGGGACCTTTTATTCTGGCCATTTCACTTCTCTATCTAAACTCATTGGTGGCTTCCCATTGCCTTTGAGACAAAGCCCCAAATCCCTAACAGTATTTAAGAGACCTTCTAAGAGCTAGAGTCTCTGTTCCCCTCTCAGGATCCCCTCACCCCTGGCTTTCTAGGTTTCCAACCAGCCGTCCCATGTTCCTGGGAACATCTTTGCTTAGCTAAAACTCAGACTTCAAATCTCATCCTGAACTTCACTTCTGCAAGTTCTCTTTCTAGAACCTTCCAGATCAGCTGAGCTTCTCCTTTAGTAAGTTCTCATGACCCCCTATACTTAAACTTTAGTCTCACTCAATAACATGTAACACATGCCTGTGGACCATGTGTTCTGTGAGGAATGGAGCAGTGACTCCATCATGTACTCCAGCATTCCCAGCGTCTAGCACATGGTGAATGTTCACTTGATACATAGTGAATAAATGAATGAATTAAATGATTAACTCTCCAACTGAGAGGATATAATGGAATCTGAGTAATGTGTAGAATCTGAGCTATAGACAGTCTCTCTAATCTACTTCCTTATAGGCTGCTAAACATGAGAAACATAGAATCTAGGTACCGAGTGTGGTTTGTTGTGTGCTATTTAATACTTCTTTGCTTTCCTGAAATGCATGCACCTTTGTAAACCATAGATGATACAGAATGAATTTTTGTATTCACTAGCATTAGTCAACATGATTAATTTAATCATTGCATACAACATATCAGCCACATTTTTTTCCTTTCCCTTACCAAATATTAAATGTGCACTGGCTTTACTTCCTACTAACGGTCTTCCTTCCATGATGAATAACCACTGAGCCAGCACATGTGTCTGAGTGTTGGTAGCAATATTCTTATATAAATACAATGTGCCTAGATGTAACAACTTAGAACAGCAGAGTGTTTGAAGGGACTCTGGGAATCATTAAACACAGCCCTCTTACTTCACAGATGTGCACACTGGACTCCCAGGTCAAGAGGGTACATTAAGTACATGCAAAAATTACCCCTCCCACAGTTCAAACTCTTAGAAATTCTGGGTAAAACATGTTAAAAATACAAAAACCAACTATAAAGCAAGGAAGGAACTCTCCTATGCCAGAAATTTAAAGGGAACCCCAGTGGTAAGTGGCAGCTGAAGATAAATCGCTCCTGAGGGGATTAGGTCCAACACAAGCTTCAGGAACTGAAGTTTCAATGTTAGTGTTGGGAAGGGTTTGAGTCAAGACTTATATCACTATAGGCATCTGAAGCTAGGACCTCTTCTTGGACCTGGGAGTTAGAATAGGCTTTCTGCTGTCAAAGAGGATTGGAACATCACTAAAAAGTAGCATTAGACCATAGCCAGAAGCAAGCCTATCAACCCTGGCTAAGAGTGGAATCACAGCATGAAATGGGGAATTAAAATGTTGTCTTACCAGAACAGACCTGACTTTTCTTATCAGTGTGGAAAACCAAAATTCTAGAAACTAACATGTAAACCAATTTAGAGGAAATATATAGTGTCTGGTCAAGGACAAAGTACCTTTAAAATACCTACCTTGTAGGCTTTGAACAGGAAACAAAAAGCCACTTAAAAGAATTAAGATTCTTACACAGCCTTGGAAGAACTTGGGAAACAAGATCAAGATGGCCATTGCAGGATTTCAGGATCTGGAGGTGCAGGAATAGCAGGCAGACTGACACCAATGAGCGCAGATGCTTGAAGTGGGAGATTCTTTGGAGCAGGAGTTAGAAAACTATGGCTTGTGGTCCCAACCTGGATCACAGCCTATTATACTGCTGGCTACCTAGGAACGCTTTTTAATGGCAATAAAGGGAAATAAAAAAGGAGTATGTAACAGAAATCTTATATGACCTGCAAAAGCTAAAATATTTATACCTGGCCCATCTCAGAAAAAGATTGCTTGATCCCTGCTCAAGAAGCTGTCTGGAAAGCACTGGCAAAACCCCACCTTTGCTGTCTGTCAATTATCTTGCATCTTCCTGAAATAGCTGTGGCTTGAGAGCAGCTTTTCCACCTTACAAATATTATGTGAATCCTTCTCATTGCCAAAATCTACCCAAAGGACTCTGAGAAATGTAAGGATTTCATACTTCAATCTTAGATGCAGTGAGGAATGTAGAAAGGGGAGGGATGACACTGAGGAGACAATCTAGATGGGAAGCTCATAACTTATTACAAATGTGCGTGAAAAACCCTACATAAGGTGATTCTAGAAAAGATGAGCTCATAGAGCACAGTTCCAAAGCACACACATGCACACAATATATATATACATATATATATTTATCACAAACCCTCCAAAAATAAGAAATAGGAAAATTTAAATATGAGGACTAGAGGTAATATTGTGATCTGAAAAGAAATTTAACTAACATGCTTATAATGTTCAAAGAATTTAAGGAAATAATGGCAACAATAAGGAAAAGAGATCTCTTTAAAAATGTAAACATAAAAAAGAACAAAGTAACCACCAAAATACCACCTGATACCCACTTCACTATCTGTGGAGCTTTGCTAAAAAAAAAAAGAAAGAAAAGAATGTATCAGGCATAGATATGAGAAGTAAGTATAGGAAAAATAAAAATTGACAAACTGCTAAATCTAAATTAGTATTTGATATAGTATGAATAAGAACAATAAGAAATTGCACAGCAAAGAAAAGCATTGTCAAAACAAAAAAAGCAACTGTGGGTGAAGGTATTTGCAAATGTGTCCAATAAGGGGCTAATATCCAAAATAGACAAATAAAGAGCTCATACAAATCAACACCAAAAAACCCAAACATTCTAATTAAAAACTAGGCCGAGGACCTGAATAGACATTTTTCCAGAGATGACATATAGATGGCCAACAAACACATGAAAAGATGTTCCACATCACTAATCATCAGGGAAATGAAGATCAAAATTGCAATGAGATAGCACCTCATAGCAGTCAGAATAGCTAGTATCAAACAGACAAGAAATAAGTACAGGTAAGGATATAGAGAAAAGGAAACCTTCAGGCACTGATTGTGGGAATGTACACTGGTGCAGCCACTGTGGAAAACAGTATGGTGGTTCTACAAAACATTAAAAATAGAAATGCCATATGATCCACTTCTGGGTTTTTACACCCAAAAAGAAAAACACTAATTCAAAAAGATATACTCACCCCTTATGTTTATTGCAACATTATTTACAATAGCCAAGGTATTGAAGCAACCTAAGTGTCCATTCATAGATGAATGGATAAAGAATATGTGGTATGTGTGCATGTGTGTGTGTGTGTGTGTATATATATATATAATATTCCATTGATCAAGCAAACTTTTCTGAAAAGGGGGCCAGGTATAATATATATATTATATGAATAATATATATAATATATAAGAATAATATATAATATATATAATGGAATATTACTCAGCCATAAAAAGGATGAAATCTTGTCATTTGCAACAATATGGATGGACTACAGGGTATTATGCTAAGTGAAATAAGTCAGGCAGAAAAAGACAAACACCATTTGATTTTACTTATGTGTGGAATCTGAAAAACAAAACAAATGAACAGACAAAACAAAAAAACAGAAGCAAACTCAAAAATAAAGGAAACTAACTTGGTAATTGCCAGAGGGCAAGGAGAGGGAGGATGGGTGAAAGAGGTGAGGGGATTAAGAAATACGAATTTCCTTTTACAAACTAAATAAGTCACAGGACTGAAAAGTACAGCATAGGGAATATGGTCAGTAATATAACTTTGTATAGCGACAGACAGTAACTATACTAAGATAATGAGCATTTTGTAATGTATATAAATGTCAAATTGCTATGTTTTACTCCTGAAAACTACTATAATATTGTATGTCAACTATCCTTCAATTAAATTTGTTTTAAAAAGAACAGTAAGAATAGCAATATGCATGCAAATATTTAAAATAAGCTGGAACAATAAAATTAGGTAATAGTATCATGGTGTCTAGTGTAGGTTGCTGGCAGCAAGATGTGAAAACATGCTCAGGTCCACATCTCTTCTGAGAGCAGACTATAGACACCAATTTTTAGACTTTGTTAGAAAATTCAAATTTAAGCCCATACATCAAAATTGTAAGGATAACTATGAAATGAATAGTTTTGTAAAATTTCTAAGCATAGTAGCAGAAATATGAGCAGTAAAACAAATTTATTATTCCAGCAGAAGGCAAGAAAGGGTAAATAACAGAGAGCCCAGGGACTCAAGGAAGAGTCCTGGAGAGGCCAGTGTCATGAATGAGCTCATGCCTGGGTCAGGACAAAGCCTGGGAGGCCTGATACCCAGTTAATGGCTATCTCATTACACCAAGATGTGCTTTTTATTTAAATGTGCATGGTTAAAAGTTCCAGCTATGCCATCCACTATCTGTATCCTTGAATAAAGTATTAAGCTTCTCATCTTCAAGTACATCATATATTGAATAAAAGTAGTAATAGCTGTTTCACAGAGTTAATGTAAACATAATTTATTTAATATAGATTAAATAAACATAAAACACCAGATTTAATTCCAGATGCTTAGTACTAGTTCAATAAATGTAGCTGGAGTTAATGGTGGAAGAATTTCCAGTATAGGAAAAAGATGTTAACACTGGAGAGGTAGTGCTAGACATCTACTCTAAGGACTGTGGCTAAAACATTAACCAAAAAAAATAAAAATAAAAAAACTGATGGCAAGGTGAGAAGTGAAGAAGATTGGGAACAGATTAGGAAGCATGGTGTAAAATGAATGAAGATAAGGTCATTGAGTCAGAGGGTGATTTAGACTGCTGGGGGCGCACCATACTGCCCGTTGTGAGACATGGCTGATGGCTTAGCAGAAGTTGCCCCACAAAACTATATGTTTTTTTTGTAGGTATAATTTTAATGGAACCTAGATATACCCATTTGTTTATGTATTGTCTATGGTTATTTTTTGCAATGCCAGGGTTGACATTATTTCTAACAAAGCTTATAATACTTACTATCTGGCCCTTTTAGAAAGTGTTGGCTGACCCCTGACTTAAAGGAATATGCATACTTAGACAATCTCCACTACTCTAAATGGTGAGGCCAACCCTATATTTTTAAAACAGACAAACTCATTGTGTGATGAGCTCAAACTACTCCAGCTTAATTACTACAGGTGCCTTCAGCTCCTTTGTTTTGGTCCTATCTAGTGATGACCTATTTTCTTACCTCTAGCTTATCTCTAATTTCTGATCAGGGCTTACCTATTGACACTTATAGTTGATGCTGACTTTTCTTAGCTTAATCTTTGAAACACCCTCAAGACCTGCACTGTGCTCCCTGTGTCTTCTTGCTTTATGTGCTTTGTGTAAACATCCTGTCTGACCAGATCTAGACCTCTATGAGGGAAGAAGACACCAAAATCACTCTGAGAGCAAGTATCATGTCTTACCTCTGTTTTGCTCACAGATTCTGACATATGAGAGAACTTGAGAAAATGTCTATTGAATAAATAAACATTGTGAAAGAGGAAAATCCAGACATCCACAGAGAACAAGCTGGTCACCGGAAAGGAAGCAAGAAGAAAGGAAATGTACATATCTTGATTTCATAGAAACCAGTTGGTGTCAGGGAATTGTTGAAAGATGAGATAGGAACAGCAGGAAAGATCCAGATTGAAAAGCGCTATGTGTAAGACACTAGGATGTGATTTGAAGGCAGCTGAATGATACACAGTCAGAGCCAGGACAAACTGTTTTACCCTATCATGCTGATTCAATGTCTCACGATTTGAAGGTAGAGAGACAGAAGGTAGCCGGGATGGAGAAAAGAGAAAGAGGAGATGTTCGAGGATTGTGTTATCCACTCCCCACCCTACTGGGCCTTGATTAGGGAGCTGACTTATGCAAAACTCTCGTTCCCAGCCTCCTACATCAGCCCGTCTCAGTTCAGTTTGGCCATGGGAGGCACTTATGAAAGGTTTGAGTGGGGGCAGAAGGGAGATGCCAGGGTATTTCTGTCCCTCTTCTTTTGTTCCAGAGGCATCTCCACCATGTCTGCCTCTCCCTTACCATCTGCCATGGTGCTCTGTGCACTGCAGCCCCTCCCTGTATCCCCAGTTCCCATTCGGGGCTCCTCTCCCCCAGGCCCTGTCAGAGCTGTCCTTTCCCTCAGTCCCTGCAGCTAGGGGGGAAGCAGCTTTCTTTTGGGTTCCTGATCTCTGGGTGCCTCCCCATGTGACCTTTCAGCTCTTCTCACAAGTTTGTCACCAATTCAGCCTATTAAATCCTCCCCATTAAACTTCCTATGTGGGTTCTGTTTTTTTCTGACTGGATTCTGATTGAGACAGGGATGAAAGAAGACAAAAGAATGTGCATTTATTTACCTCTGCATCCCTAGCCCTAAGCATCGGCCTGATGCAAAGCAAACACTCAGTAAATACTTATTTAATTAAAGTATCAAACAAAATGAAAAGTCTTTCCTTCTCTTATCCAACTCCTAGTAGCAATGAATCCATGAGGCAGGAGTGAAAGTGATAGCAAAGACAAGAAAGTGCTCTGACCATCGCTCTAAGTGAAAGAATCACAGTGCGGCAGGTTCACATGCTAGGGGCTGCCATGCACACTGGGCCATGGGAAGTAACCTTCCCATAAGACTTAGTCTAGACAAGACAGATGAATCCAGAAGCCATTCCAATTTGCTTGGAAGATCAAACTTAGATAAAATGCTGAAACTCTAAAAGCCTTGTGGTTCAAATCAGAGGACAGAGGGATAGGGGCAGTAGTTAATAGCTGTATAGGGCTCAGAAGGAGGTTGAGAAGCTCTAAGAACAGGTAGGGGTTCATGATTTCCAGTGTGCTTCCCAGTTCCTAACCCTGGAATTTTTTTTTTAATCAGCCTTTCCAGGACTCCATGTTTTGACCAAACTTTCCCTAAGGGGCAGCAGGACACACTGGAATGGGCATGGAACTTGGAATCTGAAAATGGAATACTGATTTTCACATTGCAGCTTAATAACCTTGCGAACTTAGTCAACATATTAAACTCCTTAAGTAGCAGTTTCTTCATCTATAAGACAGAGATAATAATGCCTACATCATAAGGGAATTGTGGCATCTAAATGAAGTCATCTCACATATCAGTACAAAATAACATAGTTACAGAGACAGGCTGTGAAGTCAGTTTCTCACTGAAGTCTCTGTTTTGCCCTTTATTATTCTCTCTAAACTGGTTTCTTCACCTATGAAAGGAGGATAATAATAATGTTTATTGATAGTGTTGTTTTAAAGATTAAGATAAAAAATTGTAAGTGGCTCAGCAAAGCACATGATACACTCTCAAAATGTCCTGCTCTGCACATTTGAAGCACATGTTCATGTGCTTTCTTTAATCTTCACGATTAATTACATTGCTATTAATCACATTTTAAAGATGTTTATCCTGAGGCTTAACTTGCCTAGGATGACATAGTTCATCCTTGCTTAGGATAACATCGTCAGACTTAATTCTGACCACAAAACCCTTACTCATAAATAATATGTATTACCTCTAAGATATTAATTATTAATATTGTTATGATTATTGAAACCTATGTAAGGTACCTGACACCGACTGGTTTATCTATTAGCTTCCTACCTTTTGTGTGTAGAGGAACACTACCATGAGGTACTCCATTATGAGTGAGGTGTAAGAATCATTTTCTCAAATGAATTAGGGTCATTTTTCATGCTTATATACAAACTGACATGTATTTTTTGTCCTAGAGACAGAAAATTCTATTTTTTAAAACAATTTTTTAGTCCAGCTTCTGAATTAAAGATAGTACATATTTTAGAGAGATTTTTAGTAAAAGTGATACAATGTTATATGGGTTTTGTTGTCGTTGTTGTTGTTTTACAGTAGTCAAGGAAAAGAGTAATAAACTTGGAGCCCAGGACCCAGGAGATTAAGTCCAACTCTGTGGCCTGAACACACCCCCAGATTAAGCTGGGAGTCAGTTTCCTTCCTCATAAACTGAGAATATTGAGCGATGTGATTTCTGTCATCCTTTCCAATCATAAAATATGGATGTTAATCTGCCCACTATGTCAGTATCTTTTATGATGATGATGGCAATAGAAGAAAGTTATTTTACTGGGCACCAAAAGCCTTCATCTGATAACGCTAATGTACACCCATATCCTCTCATACTTGGCTTGCAGCAAAGTGTTAGTCTAAAATTACAGCCCCCTCAAATCACAGTATTTCTGTGTATTAAGCTGAACACTAATGCTTGAAGTTTGAAGTTTTTATGATTTTGGCCAGAGTATACATCCTGTTTTCCAGGGAGAAAAGGCTTTACAATTCACTTCTCTGCAAATCTACTCTGTCTCGAAATCATATTTTGATGAGTTAAGTGCAAATGAATTAAAAACATATGGATTCATTTTCCTTAAAATTCGCATGAGCTGAAAGTGGGGAAAGGGAGGAGAAGGTGAGGAGAGAGGCAGAGGTAGCAGCTACACAATAGAAGAGAAGGAAAAAGTCTGGCATCATTTTCTGAAACAACTGCCAAGTAAGGGTTGTACCAGATTCACTACGCCTTTCTGATAGCTAAGGACTCTTGTGTGTCCCTAAATATTGTACTCCAAATGCAGCATGATGAGAGGAAAGATCATATCTTTGGAACCAGATCACAGTTTGGACCATTTGCTAGTAGTGTGACTCCCTGCAAGTCAGTGAACTTAGGGAGCTCCACTTCTGCAAATGGGAACAATAATACCTATGTATGCCATGTGAGGTATTATTAACAATATGAGGCTTATTAGCAACATTTATAAAGTTCCTAAGAATGTGCCTGGAACATAGCAGTATCTGTATCTGCTCTTCTACACTGTTTGGCCCCTAACCTAACTACCAGTGGGGAATGGGCTTCTGGTGGAACCATTGCAACTTACTCATCTGTGAAAGTACTTTATCAGTTCAGCTTTCCTTCCACCCTTCATTTCTAAGTCCTGTGAAGAGTCAGCAACCTGAAAAAATAATTGTATGTGTGATTTAGAATTACTGTGACTGAAAAACAATATGTACACAAATAGGTTACATCTGGGGGTAGGGAAAACAAGGACAAAGGAGAGTCTCCATGTTCTCTTCAGTTTGTGGTTAGGGTAAGCCCCATGTTTGGTTCCTTCTGAGCTGTACTTGGCCACTCTCACCCTTAAGTGTGCTCGCTGTCTCCATTCAGTTCCCACAGTTGGATGTCTTTCTGTTTCCAGGGTTACCTTCTATTATTGCTTCTCTCCAAGGCTTCCCGGGCTGGTTGGAAGGAAAGAATTAATTAAAGCCAAGCCTAGTCCCCTTTTCCTCTCAGTCCTTATGCCTGCTCTGTCCTTTTAATGCTAATGCTTAATCCCACCCTATCCCTACTCCTTCCCCCATCCCTCCCACCATAAATGGGATGAAGGAAAGAGTAAACTCACAGGGTATTATTGCTGCTGCTCTTGATTCAAACAGGTTAAGTGAGTTCTTCTTAAACTTACTTCTTAAAACATTCTAAACCTTAGACCAAATTGCCTTTCAAGGACCAATCTTGTTCAAGTTCTAGGTCCTACCCACACTCATGTATTCTATGGCTTGATTTTCTTATCTTAAAATGCTTTAAATAAATTAAGCTTGCCTAAGTGCCAGGTCTCACACATCTGACACCATGTCTTAAGAAGGTGGGATATATAGACCCCAGATCTCTGATCTCTATGGAGGGACTAAGTATCCAGTGAAACTAGCAAATGAGTCAATGGAAAACAAAACAGAACAAAAAAATTAAAAAAAACATAGATTACCATTTTCTCCTTACAATTCCAGAAGAACAAACCTATACCCATTTTTTCCATTAGTCAGGAGAGAATTTATTATCAGAGACATACATAATAAAAACAATACAAAAATCATCCACCCATTTCCTGAGCACATCTATGTACCAACACTGTATGGAATGCTTTACATGCATTATTTCCCTCAACCTCAACATTTCTTAAAATGCATATTTCATACGCACCCAACAATTGAGGAAATAAAAGCTCAGAGGAGGGAAGTAATTTGCCTAAGGTCACACTGCTTATTCAGAGCCAAGACCAGATACTAGGTTTTTCAGACTTGGAAGCGTTTGCTCTTTTCACTGATAGGAGAAGGTGGGATCCTCATTAGCCATGGTTAGGTGGTGGGTTAGAAAGACAGTGGAAGTTCTTTCAGGAGACATACATAGAAAGACAGTGAGGGAGGCAGGGGACACCCAGGACCTGAGCACTGAAAGCCAGGGAAGTAGGATGAATATGGAAGAGGGCTGCCCCCAACTGGGAGACTGAAGGAGGGTTTGAATGCAGGGCAGTATCAAGATTTATGCCAAATACATCTTCACCTGGAGCTTCCAAAGTGAGCCACTCCCATATAAAGATGACTTTGTGAGCTCAGTTCCAAAGCTAAAAGGAAAGTCAATGTCCAGGTTGCCTCAACAGCTCAAAGACTCTTGGGCTAGGACAATCTTACTGCCATAGATGAGTCTTCCCTGCTTATTTGTTCAGTGTGACAGATTATGGAAATTACAATTGAAAACATGTTATTATTAATGTCATTGATAATACGACTGTAACTCTGGGGGAGAATATGTTCCCTGCCTGGGACAAATAACCTTTGAAGCCAAAACCAGTCAAAGGGAGAAATAAAGTTCAAGAAACCTGTTTATTGCTTACAAGCAGTTGTCTACTTCTGCTCCCCTGTGTCTCTCACAACCTGGCTGCAAAAAGGCTCCACCAAACCTCTCCAGGCCAGGTACATACTCGCTCCCCACCCCCCCTGTAATCACCTATTGATATGGAGATGGACTGCTCCTCTCCATCCTTGGAAACACCTCTTGATATGGAAATGCACTGAGGCCAGGCAAGAGATTCTGGAAATATTGCAATTTTACCCACAACAATCTTATTGTAAATCATGCATTGAGCTCCTACTATGTGACAAGCCCTGGACTAGGCACTCATAAATTATTTAATTTAACTCACAATAAATAAAGTCATGACCCCTTCAGGGGCTAGAAAGTTGAATTACTTTGCTCAGCTACTTAAGAAGTAGCAGAATAAGGATTTGAACAGAAAGTTCTGAGAAATACATTTATGAAACTGTAGGTATGAGGAACTAGATATATCTTTAATAACTGAAAACAAATAACAATGAAAAAAAAGGAAATCTTTGCTTAACTTCCCCCTGAAAAAGGAAAAAGCTCATTTAGTAGATACAGAACAATAAGCTTTATACCTAGCAAAGAGTCTTTAGCATAGCAGCTATAATTCTATGATTCTCTGATTTTCTAAGTCTAGAGCAATTAGCTCCAGTTTGTGGTAGGTAACAATCCAAACTCCTTTCATTCTTTCATATCATAAGTGGGTCAGAGTATGAGAATGGGGAAAGAGAAAGAATATAATCTTATTAGTCTCATTAAAGTAGATTTCAAAGCACACTGCCATTATTAAACATTAACCATCACTCTCACCTTTGTCTCCCTGTATGGACTGGCCAACTTATACTCATTCTTAAAATTTACCTTAGATGTCAATTTCTCAGGTAAATCACTTCCTCGAGGACATCACCCATTTCATTACACCCCTTCATTCTCTACCCACTTTCAGTGTGACTGCAGCCTCAGGTCTACCTACCATAGTACCCACCATATTGTTTTCATCACATGTTCTCTTTCTGTAGACTCTGTCCTCCTTGAGACAGAGACTGCCTTTTAATCTCTGGACTTCAGTACCTAATACCTGGTTCACTAATCAATGAGTAAAGGAATTAACTAACAAGTTATTTATTAGAACTCAAACTTGTTTTCCCTGTTAGTCTAGAACTCTGTCCAAACAAACCCACCATCATGCTTTTAAACTGTCATTTACCCACCATAAATAATGTGAAATTATGTATGCATTCCTTATGTTGAAAGCTATAACTCAGGGCCCTCCTTTAAAATTAGGGGATTCTAATCAACTGTATATACTGTAAAGGTGATCAGTGGGTACTATGTCAGAAAGACTATAGCCCCAGAGCACCTAGAGACCAATAGCTAAAATCAATACCAAGGGCTGTATTATTTAGCAAAGTGAATGCCATAAATGTTTTTAATTGGTAAACTTGGTAGTTGGCTAATTAGCAAGACAAATGTTAGAAATGTGCTCCCTTTGGTGAAATGTGTAAGAGTTGGCCAAAATATTTTAGAGATTCTCCACACTCTCACGTTTGTACTCTCCTCTCTTTTGTATATGCAGGATGTAAGAATCCAGCAAGTCCTATAGGCTGTACTCTTAAGAATGGTGTCTCCACCTTTCACCCTGGATGGCTGCTGTTAACTTTAAAAGTCGCAGAACCCCACCTCTGGAAAGTTTCCATGTTCATCTTGAGGGCCATATGTTATTTAAAACTCCATTTACAAAACCTGAAAAGACAAAGAGCTGGAACTTCATCAACTTTAGAAAACACATGTATGAACTCTTTGGTGTCAGCTAACTAATGATATATTTGTTTTTTAAGAAATGTTTATATGTGTGGAAGAATTTGGTCGGAGATTAGCTTTGAGAATAACCTGGTAGCAAGATTGTGAGGAAGCAGCTAACGGTCCCCCACCCTAAACTCTTTGAACCTACTATTTTCTACCAAAAAGAATCCAAGATGTGTGTTTAACCCAAATGGTGTAGGTCAGTTTCTAACACATGACCTCAGCATCTTGCTACAACCAACCAAGGCAATGTGTGCATATGAAGTAAGGTTTCTGTAAGAAGAAATAAATGTTTACCCAAAATGCATGGAAACAAATTAGTCCCTCCACTGAAAATTTCCAGATTGTTTTAAACAAATCCAGTTCTGTCAGTTGAGGATTTTTACACTTGCTAATGCAAAGCTCCTTTTGCCTTTATGAACAACAGATTCAACTTCCCTGAAAATCTGGCCCCATGTTATATAAGTAGTCTTTTACTCTCTATTGTTTTACAACAGTGTTTTCAAACGTGTCACATGCTACCCCCACACTCCCCCAAAAGACTACAGCTCCTGTAGTTATGTGGTCAAATTTTAGCTGCAGATAATAGAATCCACAGTAGCTAATTTGAGAAGAAAGAGTGTTACAGAAATGGTGTTATATAACTGAATGTTAAATGCTAAAATGCAGCCAGTAAAGGTGTCTAGTCATACCATAAGCATGACCCACAGGACTCTAGTGAACATTTCTCAAACTTTAATATGCACACTAATCTTCTGGGATCTGGTTAATACAGATTCTGATTCTCTAGGTCTAGTGTGTTGCCTGAGCTTTGCCTTTTCTTGCAAGTTCTCCAGCGATGCCAGTGCAGTTGAATCACACTTTGGGTAGCAGACTATACAGAATCCCCACTGCCTCTGCTGTGGGCACGCATGATGTTAAGACTGGATGCTAGAGTTTCTGCCTCAACTTCCCCCAAACAACCAAACCCCTCTCCATTTTCCCTTTCCAGAAGCTTCAATCACCCTATTGGGTTATCTCATTGCTTCTTCCTTCTAAAACTTGTTTGAGTGTGATGTTTGACAAAAACTAGGTCAAATACTGCACCATAGCTCAAGGATGTCTAGCAAATTCAGTTTTTATATTTACAGCCAAAGGTTGTACATCTAGAAACCTATGTTATATTCACAAGACCAGATTTTAAATAAATTATTTGACTTGCCAATGTTAAAAATTGTGATATTTTGCATAAAGATTGGAAGATCTGGCAATACCAGTCTCACATTCTTTATGGAGACCATGACTAATGCTAAGTAGAGGTTGACCCCACAATTTAGAGTAAGTAACAAAGTAACCATGTTCTTTATTTTCCACACATGTTCTTTTTTTTTTGTTTTTTGGATTTATTCATTCTTCATTCCTGAGAACCAGATATCAAACACTTTTCTAGGTATTAAGGGCACAGACACATATGTGTGTCAGGGGTTCACAGTTTAGGAAAGATGAGTGTATAAATAAATGTTTGTCAGAGTTACCAGCATTTTGTTAGAACTCTCTACTGGTATGGGGAGGGGAGAGTCAGAGCAGGCAAAGGCTTCATGGAAGACATATGAGCAGATTTTAAAAAAATAGAACAAATAAGTCCCCTTCTAAAAAGACAATGGGAGAATGGGTTTCTCAAGAGAACAAAGGTGAATAGGCCTGACACAGAGAGGGAAATGAGAAGATTCTGTATGGTTTGAAGTAGTGTAAATAATGGTAAAGAGTAGGGGGGCAGGTGAGGAAAGGTGAGTTTGAACTGCTAGTCAAGAGTTAGATCATACAAGATCTTAGGTCTTGTGCTGAAAAAAATGTAGACTTTCTTACCAAGAATACCATGGCTATTAACTACAGACATTCAGTGTGCACTGATGGTGACTCTGAACCTCTACATGTTCTAAAAACTCTCTAAAATTGCTTGGTCTCAAAAGATTCTCTTAAAAACAAAAGACATCGAAACATACTTCATAATACTTTTCTGATAAATTATTGAATACAGATGAAGAGTATAACAGATTTTATCTTCCCCATGTCCCAGAATACCAAGGCTGAGAGTTACCCTATAGAATATTCAACCTCCATTTCCCAGTTAAGAAACGGAAGCACACAGAGGGAGAAACTTGCTCAAGGTCACACAGGGAGTATAAGTAGAACTGGGTCTAGACCCTGCATTTCTTCACCTTCTCAGCCTATGGCTTAGATACAACCACTCCACACTCGGACTTCCCGTAGCATGGCCAAGCGGCGTTGGTGAGTTCTGTTTTCCATACGTAACTGTCATTCTCAAGCTGCTTTTTGCAAAAATTCCCATTTCTAACGATTTTCATTAAAAAATTGGAATTGTGTTGCCTGCGGGTTCAGTGGGGGAGATTCTGGTTTAAAGGCAACATACAATTGTTCTTAACTTTCTGATTAAAATCACCTAATTAGAGGCATTGTGCTTTTTGGGACAAGTCACAAGTTGGAAAAGAAACTTTGCTAATGTTTTTGGACTGTACTCATGGGGGTGGGGAGTTGGGGAGTTGGAAGTGAGATAGGGAGGAGGGATTAATTACCTAGCAATGAGTCACAAATTACCCCTGCACAGTGGCTAGAATTGGACCCCCAGATTTAAAGGTTACAGGAAACACAAGCAGGCTCTCTGCCTGAACAGAACTGGATGGAAAAGTTTCTCTGCTTTTGCATCTGGCTTTTCTCACTCTTTCCTTTTTCCCACTCCGTAGCATTTGAGTGGATTTAGAGTAAAGTCTTATACCGCAACATGTTGGGAACAAATGTTTAGAATAAGCACAAACTTAAAGTACTGCAGAGCACTGAGCAGGGAGTTAGGAAACCTACTGGTATCAGTCAGTCTCCCAGAAAACCTAGTGCATCTCCCAGCAAGCCAACTGCAGTTGGTCCTCATTATTTGTAGATTCCATATTTGCAAATTTACCTGCCTGCTAAAATTTATTTGTAATCCCCAAAATGAATACTTAGGGTGCTTTCATGGTCATTCATGGACATGCACAGGGTGGTGAAAATTTTGAGATGCCCATACCACATGTCCCCAGCTGAGTTGGAACAAGCTGATGCTCTGCCTTCTTGTTGCAGCTCTTGCATCTGTAAACAAGTGTCCTTTTCATGGTCAAAGAGTGCCATGTTTTTCACATTTTTGTGTTTTCCGTTGGTGATTTCACTATAAAAATTATTCCCAAACATGGTGCTAGAGGGCTGTCGAGTGTTCCTAAGTTCAAGAAGATGGCCTTGATGTGCCCTTATAGAGAAAATATGTGTGTTAGATAGGCTTCATTCAGGCATGAGCTGTAATGTTTTGGGCGTAAGTTCAATGTTAACAATTCAACAATATATATCAAATAAAGTGTCTTTAAATAGAAACATACACAAAACAAGATTATGAATTTTGTTTGACAAAGGTGTTGTGAACAGAGGCTCACAAGAACCTAACCCTGTATTTCCCCTGGAAGCAATAGTTCAGTATTTGCTAATTTGGCATTTGTAGCAACTTTATAGAACATAACTCCACAAATAACAAGAATTAAATTAACGGTAATTTACTGACAGCTCAAAAGTTTCCATTTCTGAGACTCTCTTTGACTTCTACATGTGACCAGCACATCTCATCCCATTTTTGTTGCTGCTGTTTTTTCCCCCGTACTAATCACCTTCTGCTATAGTATGGGTTTTACTGTTTGTTTACTGTCTGCCTTTCTCCTAGAATGTAAGCTCTATGAAGGCAGGGATATTTCTCTATTTAATTCAATGCTGTAAGCTTAGTGCCTACAGTCATGAATAGTACAGAGTAGGCATATGAGGAATAGTTGAATGAGTGAATGAATGAAAGAGGACACATTAGCCAAGGCATCAGGGAGGAAAAACAGTAAACCTTGTTTCTTCTCCTGCTTCTATTAGTACCTCAGTGACTACGTTACTTTAGCTAAAATATGTACCTTCTTTGGGCATTCTTCATAAAATAAAAAGGCCGATTCTAAGCATTTAGTGGACCATGCTCTGCTTTGAAAATATGAGAAAAGCTATGGATACTCTACCTAGAAAAAAAAAACATTCAGATTTATATATACATTTCATCTGTATTTTCAAGTGGTTTGTGGAACTCCAACTATAGTTTGTGGATCTCAGTTTAAGAAATAACAACTTGGACTAGAAATAGTATCTAAGCTCCCTAACTCGTAACATCTATTTTCTTATCCATTCCCTAAGGAAAAGAGTCCTGAGAACCTAACCACATACATGCCATTGGGTTAGGTGATGTGGGAAGAGCATAGGAGACATAATAAAAATACGACTCAACTTTCAGTCCCAGCAGTATAGAAAATATAAAAAACAGTTTTAGATAGAGGGCACATACTCAGCAAAGGTACAAATATGAAGAATACAGGAAGGAGTTGGGGAAGAATAAATAGTTCTGGTCTCTGTGGGAACCCCTGGTTGGCTTAAATACACAGGCAGGTCGGGGGAGAAACAAACCCTCTTATTTTGTCAGCAAGGGCACAAAACGGCTTTCATGTGCTCCTGAAGCTATAATGAATCCTTATGTTCTGCCTCCATCACATTCTGTTACCCTGAGACAGCCGGTGTTCAGCCCCCTGGTGACCAGGAATGCTTGGTTTTCTTCCTCCCTCCTCTATCGTACATTATGCATACACCAAGTACCTGGACTATATCAAATAATTTCACATATCTTGCCTCATTTCTTCACCCTTTTTTTCATTTGAGGAAGTTGAGGCTCAAAACGGTAATGTTGTCCAAAGCCACGCACCCACTTATTGGTAGAGCCAGCATTAAAAATCCGTGACTTTTGACTCCAAATCCATTGCCCTTTCCCCTGCCCCATGCTGCTTTTGCCTTGACATTCCTATCCTTAATTGTGGTTGGGTGGAATCTGAAGGATATTTTGGGAGGGCACAGAGATAGGGATGTAGCCCGAAGGAATCTGAAAGAGATGATTGACAAACATCAGGATGATGAATCAAGTAGAGACGCCAACCCAAGATCATACACCAATGAGACTGGACAAGAAGTTTACGCCATGCTGCAGGCAAAACAATCCCAGCATTGCTACACCCATATCTCATTCAAACATCTCCCCACCAAATGTTTAATCACAAAGTGATTAAAACAGTAAGTAGCATTGTCTTTTTTTTATGGATGTGGAGACAGGAGCTGAGAGACAAATGACTTGTTTGAGTTCTTAGAGCTAGTCAGGAAAAGACCCAGACGTTGGACCCCAGCATGAATGACTCCACAGCCAGCTCTTTTCCTACCTTTTAAGACTGACTTTCTGGTTTAAACACAGCCTTCGTTGTAAAGAGAGAACTCTTCCTGATGAGCTTTCCATTCTGTCCACAGGAAAGTCTTGCAGATTTAGGTTGAGCCAAGTGACTTTAAGTGGTTCTTTTGAGTAGATACCTCCACAACTTCCAATTTTCAACTTGTTTTATAGGCATCTTCTGATTCCGCACATCTTTCCCCTGCTTTTATATGAAGACATCTGGCTTTCCAACTGGAATTCCTTCTCCACAAGTTGAGTGTACCTGGACTGGACAGGAAATTAAGTTCCTTCCCTCTAGTTTGATTGCTTGCCAGCTGTCCCCTTTTCCCTCTCTACAGCCCAGGGGATATGCAAACACAGATTTTTCTGGTTTAGTCAGTGAGAATCAACACTGCTACCTGTTGGTTAAGCCTGAAGAATGGTCCTATAGAAATCTTGACAGCCGTTGTCTTTTACACACCCTGTCCTCTAGTTCCAGTCAACTAATTAGTATTCCACATTCAGGGCACCAAAACGTCTCACCTTGGTGCCCCTGCTCATGCTATCCCGGTTCATCTGTGACTCCCTAACTTCAAGTCAAAGCTTTCTCATATTAAAAAAAAAAAAAACAGCTCAAACACTGCTTCCTCCAAGAAATCTTCACTGATCTTCTCCAATAGATATTAATCTCTCTTATCTCACCCTCAACTGTGTACCTCTTATTGGTACTTTCTATTATTTATAAAAGTGTCTCATCTCCTCTGCTTAACGACTTAACCCTCTACTTTCTTATGGCAAGAACTCTATGGGATTAATATTTGATCGTCCACAACATAGTGTCTTGAATTTATTAAATCTTCACCAAAAATTATCATTGTCATCATAATGTCTATAATGAATGAGCAAGTATTTTTCATGCATTATTTCTTTTTCTTACAATAATCCTGCCAGGTATTTTTCATCCTCCTCATTGGTCAAGTGAGAAAACCAAGACTCAGTCAGCCAATAGGTAGAGGAGCAAGAATTCAAACTTGGATCTATGTTTCCAAAGCTCTTTGATCTTGGTGCTACAGTTCGGTGCTATCGAAAAATAAACTGAGTACGTGAAATATTGCATGCATTCATTGAAGACTCAAAATTTTAACACCTTACACCTCTACCACCCAAAACAAAATTAAAATCAGGAAGAGGGTCACTGAGTACCTCAAATAATTGTCAAGAAATCCTTATACAAACAAAAGCTATTCATTTTGAAAAACAGTATAGTATACTGCTAATGAACACAAATTCTGGAACTAGATTGCCTTGGATTGAGTGCTGACTGCTATTTCTACCCTGCCATTCTTTGGAAATTACTTAATTTCTCTGTGTTTCATTTCTTTATTCATAAAGTGGATGGCATTGTCATCATCCTGCTTCCAAATGTTTGTTGTGACAATTAAGTGAGTTCTGTGAATAAGGCCCTTAGGAATGTGCTCTGCAAGTTTAGCTCAGTTATTATTATTGGACCATCAGTTGCAAACTGTTGGGTTATAGGTAGGATCCAATCTGTAGATTATTTTTAACTGTAATTGTTCCACATGGTATATGTTGAAGCAGTGACTTATTTCCAACATTTGAATGTTTTAGATTACACACACCAAAAAAATGCTTCTCTTGGAAAATGAGAAAATCAAGTAACTCTGAACACCTATTCCTACCAGGCCATGATCCATTGGTGTTGAGTAACTGCTTACCCCATTTTAAAAACGGCGTGCACTCTCCAGTGTATCAATCAGGGCCCAGATTCCCCTGTCGCCTTATGCTTAGATGCTTCTCTCATCTGTGTTTTGTGCTCTTGAACGAATGATCCCTGTGTTATGCCCTTGCTAAAAATTTTTTGAACTCCTATCTAATCTACCATATGCTGCTTCAATAAGTTGAGTTATCAACTTTTCCAGTCCAAATGAAATTTTAAATGGCAAACTAGGTAAGCATCTAAATTAGCTGGCTGAAGAGAAAATGTGTGTTGGAAGAGATACAGCTGATAATCAGGAAAAGAAAAATCCAACAGCAGACACAGCCCTCCATCACAATGAAGTATCACATTCAAAAATCACACTCAAAATGCAGCCTCGCAATGTGATATCATGTTACATGAATACTTGCTTATAAGAGATCCTTCCCTCTGCCTCCTACTAAGGCCTTCCTCAAATAGCATAGCTCCTTAGTAGGTCAATTCAAATTTTTCAACCATACCCTCCATGCAAAACCATAAGGAATTTTTATTCCTGTGTCATAGAGCACAATTTGAGAAATTGTCTTCTCACCTTGTCACAGCCTTCTCCTCCAGAGTGTGAGTCCCTGGAGGCCAGCTGCACGGTAGAATCTGCTTGTGTGCCTATTAGGTGTAAGTAAAATGCCTTGGAATTCTTTGATAAGTGTGTATTTGAGTGTATACTATTAAGAAAAACAAAAATCATCCATTTCCTAGCCTACTTAAGCAGTAAGTTCAATAATATATAATTTTCCACAAATATTTCAATCAAAAATAAAAGAATTTTCAGGAAGTGTTGGGCATATAAATGGATCGATTCCCATTAGAAATGCTGAGTTGTGTTACTTTGCCCTTAGAAGCCAGCATGAGTTGGCTTCCTCTTTGTGTTTGGCATGTATGGCATGGCAAGTTGCCTCAACTCTCTAAATCAGTTTTCTCATTTTTAAAATGAGGATTTCAGTTAGTCCATCAGGTCTGATCATTGCATCTAACCTTCTATGAGAAGCCTTCCACACTATCTACGACTAGACTGAAGTGCCCCCCTGCCCCACCCCCATGAGTGCCCTCAGCCTCTGTACACTTTCACATTATCTTAAAATTCCTTGGACTGTCACTTCCATAAAGTCAGAGATTACACCCCATTCACCACAGGATCCCTTGAACAACTAAGTGCTCAGAAAATATTTACTGACTGAAAAAAAAAAAATAGATGACTGAATCAACAGCTCGGTGAGTCCAAGGTAGATGAGAGAACCCAAATCTAAGCGGTCACCATTATAATCGGCAACATTAAACATGGGGAACCGAGCTGAGAAGCCTGTTTTGTCCCAGACTGCTGTGTGCTGCTTCTACCTGTTGCCATCCTGGCCCCAGCCCTTCTCCCATTACCCTCCCACTGGGCTTTCCTGAGGCTGACCCCATGCAGGCGGGGCTAGTGGAGTGTTTTCCAGCCTCACCAACCTAATTGTTCCTCATTTCCTGCCTATAAATCCTGCAAAGTGTGTAGTTGCACCTCCCAGTGTCCCAATTTCAATCATTTGTCTACATTAATCGACACTAATGGCTTTTACAAATGTAAGTCTTTAAGCTCCAGTAACTTACATGTGTTTGAGGAGGCCATTGAAAGAAAGCCAATTCCCTGCTCCTTTAGCTTCCAGGGAAGTGTTCTCCAAATACCCTGAAAGCAGGGGCAGAGCTCAGCATTCCTAAGCCCTGTGCCTTTGCTCGGCAATCCCTCAAGAGACTGTGTTGTTATTATTAATAAAGTGTGACTTTCTCCAAATGAAAGAACAAAGCCTTGTGTGTTACCAAATGCACAGAAAAGACGAACACAAAGAGATTTGAATCACATCAGGTTATTTGACACCAAAAATTGCATGTATTTAACTTTTATTTATTTAAGATAAAATTTTAAGAAATATAACAGTATTAGATAAGATTTTAAAAATATATTTGTCCTTGAGCCCAAGATTAGAATACTGTATCTGTTACCATCTAGGAAGGGTCATTGTCAATCTTCTCATATAGTTATTACATTCAGCATAATACAGTTCTATATCCTCTTTCTTTCACTTAATGTTATTCCATAAGTATATTTTTCTAGTTATAATTATAGCTTTAAGAGCTAGTATTATTTATTTGAGTACATATAGTTTAATCTCTTAACCATTTCCTATTATTAAATATTAAAGTATAAGACCAATTTAAAAAAAACTCTAATTTAAACAGTAAGCAACAGATTAAGAAAAAACACACAGCAAATACAAAAGATTATGAAAGAATCTTCACCCATCTTGGCATTCGCTATCTGATCAGCATCTCTTTTGAGAATTCCCAAATATCCTCATTCTGAAAACCAGACATAGGAAGACAAAATTCTGATTAGAATAGACTGCAGGAAAGAATTTTTTTTTAGTTGTTTGAAAACTACAAGTGCAATAATAAATGTGAATAATTCAAAGTCTCAATTAAAAGGCAGACAGTCTCCAAGTCACCAAATCAATAAAAATCTAATAACGTATTATTTACTTAAAACAGCATTGCTAAGATTAATTGCCCAATACACCTAGAAGAGAATTCCAAAACTACACTGTCTTAACCTGGATTTCCCCCAAAAGCAGGCACTAAGACAAAGGCTAGCGTGCAGAGCTCATTTGGGAAGTGATTCCTGGAAGTAGAGGAGTTGGGAGCAGACGCACACAGTTCTCCAAAGGAGCCTTCTGGAATGCATCTCAGAACTATTCTCCCAGGGGTATGAGTAGATGAAGAATTTATTCACTGGCTTTCCATCCCACTAGTCAAACATAATCCCACAGGAATTAATTCATTCAAACACGGATCTTTCCTGGCTTTGTCAGTTAAAATAATACTGCTACCCATTGAGTGACTGGCTCTCACAGCAGTGACTGCATTAAGAAGTGGTACTGAGGGGTTTGAAGTGACTCACAGGAGGTACCTAATACAGTCCATCCTTGGCATCAGTCATGCCTTCCATTATTCATCTTCAAGGAGGTGGCTAGCTGCTGTTCTCAAGTGAAACAGGCAAGGTCTGCATGCCCACAGCTGTCCCAAGCCTTAATTAGTATTCATGATCTCCCTCTTCCAGCACCCTCTACACATTTCCCTTGCTCTTAGCCAAACTTCAGCTGGTCTCGTCTGCTTTCCTGAAAACTGCCCCAGGACAACACTTCAAGGGGTCTAAGCCTGGGCATGGCCATGGTTGTTTCAGTTGTCAGCTCACCATTTTTACCATGCATGAAAGATGAATCCTTTGAGTTCCTGCCATACTCAGCCCTGCCTCAGTTCTGTGGTAGCAGCTCCAGTTCCCCTTGGTAATCAGGGTCCACTATTCCCATCAATAGAGCACCTCCCTGTTGGTTCAAATGGAGGAGCCCAAAATAGTCAGGTGGAAATAAAGTTTGAGGTTCAGTGGAAACCTCACTGTGCCTCCTGATAGAAGGGCTAACAACTTGGGAACTAGGGCCTTCAATCCAGTAGATCCTAGCAATCAAGCCCCCAGATCTCATCCTGAAGTTCTACATTCTAGGACCCCTCTTAGAACCAAGTCTCTTAGCCTGGGTTCCCCTAAAGGCAGCACCAGAGACAAAATCTCGTGCGCAGGTAGTTTTTTTTAGTAAGTAATTTCCTTTCTCCTGGAAGGGAGGGATGAGGGGCAGGAGGAAAATAAAGGAGAGAAGGAAGGAGGAGAGAGAGCCAGAACAAGGATACATTGTTGATTTGGCCACTGCTCTGGTAGACAGGTGCTTAATACATGCATCTTGAAACTGTCCACCCAGGAGTCAAAGAGAAAAGAATTTCTGTCATAATGTGGCTAGTTTTTTCCTTTGCATAAAGCTAAGTCACTAATTGTTGCCAAAATTCCCTCTCTTTAAGACTCTGCATTCCCAACCTGCAGTGAGGGCTGATTTTATTTTATTGTCCAGGTCAGAGACGTTTTCCTGTATCAGATGTCATCTTCTATTTTTCTTTTCCTGAACTTCTAAATTATTCTGCCTTGAAGCTCCAGTATTAGATTTCTCTCAAGTTCCAGGACTTTGACAGTCCTCTCTGTTTAATGTAACTTCCAATGGTTCATTTGGTGTCCCTGATTCCAAAGGGGCTTTGCCTACCCCTGCTCGTGCTCTCCTCGACCTACCCCCCATGCATTACGGATGTATGTCATGCTTCACCATCCCCTTCAACCCATTAGTGGAACAGAACATATCGTGATGATAAAAATCTTTGCCAAAAATTCCTGGCTATGATCACACTGAGTCCTGAAGAAACACATTTTATTTTTCAGATAGATTTTAAAAAGCAGTAACTCTAAGTGAATTCTAACTTCTCAAAGAAAAAGTTTTTCTTGTTAAAGAAAGCACTGCAGGGAGTCAGAAGATAATGGGTTTGAGTGTGGCTCTGACACTTACCTGATAAGGGATCTTCAGAAAACTGGAGCTCTAAAGGGGTAAGATCATTATTCCACCTGTAAAATGAACATGACGGTCTTAGCTTTATCTCTTGAGTTGCTGTGAAGGACAAATGCAAAACAACCAACATTTGCAAAGCTGCTATTATCTCATACATAATTAATTGGGCTGTCATTACATTATCATTAGCTTAGTGTAAACTGGTAAAAATTTCTATCATTGGTCTTTTCCAACACACATTTATTGAGAACTGTTTGCCAGCACTGGATGTAAATTTCAATGCCTGTAAATAAGGGTATTTGACAAATCCTAATTGAAGTCCACTACTCCTGCATTAGTTAACATGGGCTGTCATAATAAAATACAATAGACTGGGTGAAATTAATGTTCTCACAGTTCTAGTTAGAAGCCCCAAGTCAATGTGTCAGTAGATTTGGTTTCTGGTGAGAATCTCTTCCTGGTTTGCAGAGGGCCGCCTTCCCATTCTGTCTTCACTTTCCTCCATGTTTGCACATGGATAGAGATGGAAAGAGAGAGAGATCTATGATGTCTCTTCCTTTCTTATGAGAACACCAGTCATGTTGGAAAAGGTCCCACCCTTATGACCTCATTTAACTTTATTACCTACCTTAAGGCTTATTCTCCAAATGCAGCCATACTGAGGGTTAGGGCTTCAACATGAGCCTTAGGGGTCACAGTTCAGTCAATAACATCTCCCAAGCTTGTAGTATATATGATCAAGTTAGAAAAGAGATCCTCCATCCTTTCTTTGTATTCATGTATCAGAAAGAACCACTCCAATCCATTCTTTAGAAGAGAACCACCCCCCAGTACAAATCCACCTCTACTCAAAACCCCTCACCCAGGGAAGCCACTGGCCATTGCTTTTCTAGGAGTTCCATCCTGGGCCTCCTGCATTCTTCACCCGAGGACAAGCTCCTGAGCCATGTACATGCCTCAGTCCTAGCACATGGGCAGGCTCTCTGTGTATCTTTCTTCGTCTAAGTTTCTCAAACTGCCTCTCTGTGTTGTTGCTAGCTTTTGGCTTCCTCACCCCTCTACTCTCTCTCCTCTGTTCTCTCTCCAGGGAGCAAATATACTACAAAAAGTCTGCAAAGACAAGGAAAATAGTGTGTTTATTTGAACTTTTTAGATTAACGATTGGACCCAATACTTTAAATACGGAGGTACTTTACCTGAAAAGGTATCTGGAGATTGAAGAACATATTGAACAAATTATTTGAAAAAGTCACTAATATACTATTTAAAAATAAGCATTGAAATAACATTTCCTGACTTTTGGCTACCCTGCATGTAACTCTGCCTTCACTTCCTTTCTCATCCTTCCCTCCTTTCCTTCTCCCCTCTGTCTCTGAATCTCTTCCCTATGTCAGGGTCTCTCGGCTCCTCTTTCTAATCTCTCCCTGGCTCTTTCATTATCTCTGTCTTCTTTCTCCATTATCATGCCTGCCCTCCCCATTTCTCCCCTCCCCATCCCCCTGCCTCTTTCTACCTCTTTCTTGCCTTTCTATCCCACAAATACCCTCCATCAGCAGCCCTATCTGGCTTTATAATTTCAGCACAGCATTTTTGGCATGAGAATTTTCCCAATTTCCTGCCAGAATAACAATGAAGCTTAGAGGAGAGTATGGTGGAAAGTTTCCTGTGAACAGAGGAGGTGCTAAATGAGCTCTCCCACTAATAGGGTTCAAGAAATTGGGCCTTCTCATCAAGACCTTTAATAGAGTGGTGTGTGTCTAGGCTGGTCACATGGACCAGTTCCCAGCCAAACACATTTATTAAAGGCAGGATGGGTCCTGCAAAGAGGTTTCAAACAAAAGACAAGAGCTCTTGCTTGCAAAGCACAGCTTGAACATTCACAGACTGATCTTCAGAAAGTCCCTTGACCTCTCTAGGTTTTAGTTTTCTCAACTCTGAAACAAGGGAGTTGGAGTGATATTTTTTAGGAACTTTATGCTCTATGATTCTCCTTCATATAGCACTATACTTCAAATACATACATGTGAGTATGGTAACCATAGATGTCAGTTTATATGTATATAAAACACATGCAAACATGTGGGAGTCTGTATGCATATAAAACACACACATGAACACATACATATTCTTTGGTGGAAACACTCTGAAAAACCATTCTGGAACTTCTTTCCTACAAACTACAGTGGGCTCTAGGTGGGAGAAAAGCTCCATTCCCCTAAAACACTAAGAATAAAGAAATAATTTGGAAAATAAATCACAATGAAAATAAGGTTAGGATATAGAATTCTTGGAGGTGGTATTTTTTGGTTTGGTTTTGTGAAGAAATACAGCATTATACTATAAGACTAAATAGATCTTATACTTGAATCCTGATTCACAAATACTCTAAGGTTGATGTTTATAAAATGCTAATAATTCATGTAAAAAAAGGAAAATGAAATTAGCAAATTACATTAATGGATAGTGACTACACAGAGACATACACTCTATAAATTGTTTCCCTTTGATGAACGTGCAGCTTATGGATGGTTGGCCACACTGGATGGATGAAAGCTGCATTTTTTACGGGGCCCCAATGAGGTAATGACATCATTAATTAATTAATTGTTACATACCTTTAATGTACTTAAGTTTTAAAGAAATTAGATACGCCCTTCTATAGATGTACGATAAACAAAAATACATAAACAGCATTGTGATGCACTCTGAAGGAAAAGAAATAAAGTAATAGAGTAGGAAATATGGGAGGCGGGAGGGGGAGGTTTGGGGTAGAAAATGTGATAATCCAATCAGGGAGAGATGTGCTCTTAGATGCCATCTTCATCTTGCCACCAGGACCACAGGAGGCCTTGCCTTGAATAGACCTGCTTGCTGATCAACACAGGTGATTGAAATTACCTATCATACTGAGCATGCTGTACTCTCCTGCTGCTTTACAGAGGGAGCAAGATTTCATTTTTATTCTCCCAACCACCTCTGGTGGTAAGTATTATTGAATTCATTTTACATATGTGTGTGGGGGGGGAGTGGGGGGGATTGCAAAGTTACATCCTGATTCTGATGTGCAAAGAAATATAGTTCATTTTCTCTTTAATTCTCTATTAACTATTAATGAGACTCCATCTACTGGGGGCATGGTGGGTGGGAGGAGGGGAGGAAGGACTGTATTCCAATCCACACTGCTACATTCATATCTGTAGAGAAAATGAAAGTTTCTATGGCGAGGATCCTCACCTGTCCCTAAACTACTTGATGATGCAACTGGCCTGATGCTAGGCCAATGCTTACATGCCCACTGGCAATGAGCCATTATTGTCAGTGTTACTACATAAAGAGCTCGGCACAGTGCTCTGCCTGGAGGCAGAGACGAGCGGGATTATGAGCGCCCATGGGCAGACGTAATTCCGGCACTCAACCTGCCAGCACAGGAATAAAGCTTGGTATAAACCCTTTTATCCCTAACTTTCCGGTGTTGTTATTGGTCTCACCTGATCCAGAATGAATTTGCATGGAGGCAATCCCCCTCAGGTGAGACAATATCCTACTGCACTCATGTAACAGTGTTCTGTAGTTACTGTTTAGCTTTCTTTAGGTAAAATTGACCTCATTTCTCATATTTTGGCCCTCTTCTCTGGCTCTTCTCTAGGATGGTATTTGGGAGGAAGACCTAAGGCAGCAGAGGGGGGATGCGGGCTGTATCCATGGGGTACCGTCCAGTCATTGCTGGCCTCTTCTATGGTGGGGCCATTTGAAGCTGATCCCAGGACTGGCCACTGCTACTGCAATTCTTCACCCTGCCTCATCTTCTCAAGGGCCTGTGATGCATGCTAGCAGCTCAGCCTTATCTCTGATACCTGGGGTTCTGCCTATGTCTCATCTACAGTTTCTGCCATGGTCTGTATCCTGCCTCTGGCTCTTCCCTGCTTGTTACTGCAGATTCTCTGGCAAGCTTGCTACATCTCCACTCAATGTCTTCCATGCCTCCCCAGGTGTGGGGAAGTTGGGGTTCCTATGGCTAGGATCCTCACTGAACTTAAACTATCTGATGATGTAACTAGCCTGTTGCTAGGCTACTGCTTCCACACCTTTAGGCAATAAGGTATTATTGCGCTATATAGAGAGTTCGGCCCAAAGCTCTGGGAGGAGGTAGAGACGCTAGTGCTCGACCTACCACTGGGAGAACAAGCCGGGTAATAAACCCTTTCACTCCAAAGAACGGTTTGCTGTCAATTTTTTTGGTCACATTGAATCCACAGCGAACTTGCCTGGGGCTGAAACCCATTGGCAAGACACCAGGTCATATGGGAATTTGGGGTCAACTGATCATACCTCCGCGGAAGGACAGGAGGCCTGGAAAAGCCAAGTTCTGGTCTTCCCTCTGCCTCTCCTCCATGCTGATGGGTTTGCTCTGCACCTCCTGTTCTAGCCCCAGATATAAAGCCAAGAGGACTGCCTCTTTTCCCCATATCAATCATAAAACACCTATTCTGCCTCCCCACACTGAGCTGAGATACACAGAGAAGTCGGGCACAGTGGGCAAAGCACAGTGGGTACGGGTAAAATTTCAATATCTCCAGAATCTCTTGCCTGGCCTTGTGTATCTCCATATCAATAGGCGTTTCCAAGCGTGGAAGGAAATAGCCTATCTCCATATCAATAGGTGATTACAAGGGAGGCTGGAGTGAGCGTATAACTGGACCAGACAAGTTTGGTAGGGTCCCTTTTTTTGCAGCTGGGTGGTGAGAGACATGGGTGAACAGAAATGGACTACTGCTTATAAGCAATAAACAAGTTTCTCCCACTTTTATTTCTCCCTTTGACTGATTTTGGTTTCAAAAGTAATTTGCCCTGGGCTGGGAGAAAGATTCCTTCCCCCAGAGTTACAGTGGACTTCTCCTATGCCTGTCTCAGATCCTCTCCCAGGGTCTGTCCAGCTGGAAGGCACAGGCCTCAGGGTTCTCACATCCTGCAAGTGTTCTGTGTTAAGGCAGCAAGCCTCAGGGCCTGGTTGCCAAAGGGAAGAGTAACTTTCCTACAATTAGAGGAAACTATGACCTAATATGTTCAGGTTTGGGTCTTGATATAACACAATTTAGAAAATCCTCTCTGTACTTGCCAACCCAATATCTAGTCACCTTTTCTTCCTTACTATAGGTCCCCCATTTTATTCTGTATCACCCTGGGCCCAGTTAAAAGCTCTCGTCCCCAGACCCAGAGCTTGCCAGGCTGACTATGTGACCAAGTCCTTGCCAATGAGCTCCCAGTGGATGGCACTGGGCAGGGTTTTCCTTTTTTAAAAAAGAACAGGCTTAACTGGTGTTTGGTTTTGGTTTCTGCCCTTTTGCTTTTTCCCTTCCTCCTGCCAGGCATGCAGACCCAATGCCAAGCAGTGCAGCGGCCAACCTGCCCGCGCTGAAGGTGGTGATAGGGAAAGGTGGCAGGAGTCTGCATCGGCAGCAGGCAGGGCTCTGCTGGAGAACCAGAACCAGTGGTGGGGTGTGTGTGGCCAGGAGGGGCAGCAGGGTAGAGGGTGAGGGAGATTGCCAAGGACGGGCTTGTGTGACTGTGGGGGCTGTGCGGGCAAGGCTGAAGCCTGTCAGGCAGCCCACTGGGAAGGGCAGGCTGAGCCTCGGGGCACAGACTGAGGCTGCACTCCGTGGGCCACGCTGCTTTTCCTTCGGCGAAGCCTCAGGTCCACTAAGGTCTTTCAGTGGATTTCATCGGTCCACCCAGGTTATCTAGGATAATCTTCTTAAAGTAAATTGATTATAGACCTTAACCACACCTACAAAATACCTTCACAGCACTTGATTAGTGCTTGAGTGAATGACTGGGGCCTATAGCCTAGCCTTTGTGCTGCCACCACACTAGCTCTGGACTCTGCCTCTGGATTTGTTGTTATGTGAAAAAACAAACCCTAAGGGTTCAGTCTTAGTAACCAGGTTTGTTACATGCAACCAAATGCAAATCTTAGCTGATATATTCTTCCTCCACAAAACTCAGTTTAAGCTTTTAACTTACTATGGACTCAAATATCTAATTTTTAAGTCAAACTGAGCAATAGCTCTGCTGTTTTAGGAAGGTACTAGGCTTCTCTCCAAAGCTTTGAGATGCATTGCTTCAAAAGCAAGACGGGTGACAGGCAACAACATCTATAAGATATGAAAATACAACTGAAAATGTTTAACAAAAAACATTATTGTTGTTTTAATACACACATAGTAAGTACTTTGATCAAGGCCGGAACCCAGAACTGCCTGGAGATAAAAGCTATCCCCTTTCTAAGATATAAGCAAAGATATTTGCTAAGATATAAGCAAAATTCTCTGATTGGCTGTCTATGGTAAAGAGACCCACCAGCAAAGCTATTAGGTGAATCTCTTTAGAGCTCCACCCACAGAAGGATGGTCATCATAAAGTTACTCCCAGTAATATTTAGCTAAGTCAGACTTATTCAATATTAATTTGTTCCTCCAGCACTATTAAAATTGGAATTGCAGCCATTATATCTTATTCAGAATGACAGATGTAGGTTAATCTATGGCTACATGGGGAAAAAAAGAAAAGTAAAGCTGATTTCTTCTCAATGCAATCTATCAAAAGCCACAAACATGCCCTCTGAATAGTGGGATGGGGCAGGGCAAGTGGGTCAGCCCATGCCTCAGTGTCTGGACCTGTTCTTGCCCGCGAGGGCATGAGGAAGGGACTGTTAATTTGCACACGTCAACTTGATTTTGAAATTGGTGCTGCTCTTCTAAGACATTGTGGTGCCCTTCCTGCCCTCCAAAGACCCTGATAATAAAGAATCCTTATATTTTCATAGAGTTTTTTGGGATCTTCTCTCCTTTTGCTCATTCAGTTCCACAAACAACTTTTTAAAGAGGTAGGCAGGGTAAAGATTTTTATTCCCATTTCCCATGAGGAAACAGCTTCAGAGATACTAAATGACGCCCTTGAGTTCACATGGCAAGCAAAACCACACTAGCCTTCATGGCCCCTGGGAAAGAAAGAGGCAGAAACAGCATTTTAAAGTGTTTAGAAAAATCTTTTGAAAACTGAATAAAAGTTGGGCCGGAATGTCTTGCTTATGACAAGAGACCAAGGAATGTGGAAGAATATGGCTCTCTGCTGCTCTGTTAACTGGATCTCTTAAGATTTACAAAATCTGCTCAAACCAAAGTACCTCCCACTATTTTAAATGTTAATTTCTTGTGAGAATTCATGGTTGGAGACAGTTTCAGGGAAGCTGGGCATGTCTGCCTGGTTGTTATCCTTTAAATGCCATTAAATTCATGTCTGAATTGTTCTAAGGCCATATGTAGTTTCAGGCCCTATTACTCCTGGGGCCTCGTTGGGGTGTGGCAAGTACAGACTTAGTCACTAATGAGGTCTCCTGTGGTTGGCCATGAATGGTGGGCAGAAGAATAAAAATTCACCCTCTCCCATAGGCTAAAATGAAACTAGACCTAACCCAAATACATGCAAAAGCATATCTTACCTTTTATTTCCTTCTAATCATGTCTTAGAAGTAGATAATAATTATTAGCATTTGCATGGCACTTTATAACTTACACAGTGCTTTCAGAGCCACAGTTTCCATCAATATACTTCTCATGTAATAGAGAGCCTGACCTTGAGTGAGGAATCAGGGAAACCTCTGAAGCAGTAACTTTTGAGTTTGGCCCTGTAGTTAAGACCTATATCCTTTCTACTACACTATTACCAAAAATCTCCATTTGGCTACCTGTGGAAGAAGAATTCTCAATTGGGTTCACTTAAAACCAGTATTCATAGAATATTTATGATAAAAACTGCTAGTGATATTTACTTAAATTAGATTTATTCACTATTCATTTGCTCTCTATCCTTACTGAAATAGAAATTTCAGCCCATATATCTTCTTAAGAATGACAGGTATAGGCTAATGTGTGGCTATGTGAAAAATAAGATAAAGAACATGAAAGCTGAAATAAATAAACAAGTATAAAAAAGTGTGTGTTTTAGGGGAACAAGAATGGGGTGACAGCATGTTAGGGGTGATGAAGGGAGATTCCAGAGAGAGGTTAGCCCAATTTTGAAGGTATAGTAGGATATATGAATATATTTTTTAATATATGAATATATGTGTATATAAATAAATTCTACTTAGATATACACATTAATTTTGGATTCAAGTGAATGTATATTCAATAATATCCATCTAATTATATATTAATTCAATGTATATATTGAATAGATTTATAGCACTCTCATCTATTTTATTTTGTCTGCTTCTCTCAGAGCCCTTTGTTCCTAATGCCTGCCATAGTGCTTGGTGTCACTGAGCTTCAGAAATATTTGTTCTATGAATTAAAATACTTCTCCCCCATTGTCACATGATCTACCTTTATTGCCACCTCCATACTGAACACGGATGTCAGCACAGAGCAAGTCATTTGATAAAAACTTCATCAACTCAACTGAATTAACCCTTTCAAACCTTGTTTCCTGATTTCAAAGGAACTTCACTGTCAACACCACTTAGACAATCCAGGAGCTCACCTTCCCGTTGCCTGAAAGGAGATGGTAACACGATGCAGAAAAGTCCCCACTCTGACACGTCTGTGGGAAGGTCTGGTTTCATGGTTGGAGACCTAGCCGTCAATTAGAGAAAGGGGAATGGTTGCCACTGGAAACCTAGGGGCCCTGTAGCTGTCAAAGGGAGTGAAAGGCTGGAAGCTAATCAGTCATAATGAGCTTACAGCACCATAGATCATGTCAACTAGCATCCTTATTAATTTCCTGTCCAATGGCCATGCACAGAGGAGTGATTCATCCATCAGTCCTTCCCCAGCCTGGGACACTAAATCACTTGTCAAATCAGGAATGCAGCGATGAAAATTCACGAGTGACATAGTGGCAGGAATATCCTCCACCATTCCCCTACACCCCACCTTTAGAGAACACCTTATTCATACTTTCTTCTGGATGGGGAGGACCAGACTAAGAATGTGAAACTGTCAAAGGCCAGAAAGAACATCTAGCCCAAAGATGGCAATAAGATTCATTGGTAGTAGAAAAGGCTAGACTATATCAAGGATAACACAAATATGGCACATGTGTAGCCACTTCCCCTCTGTGTCCTGCATAGACATTGCAAATCAATCAATCACTCCATTCCATCCTGGGAACAACTTCAAAATCCTCTCATTATAGCATAGCATGAAACTCCTACCAATGAATTTCCAAAGGTGGGATGTAGAGGGATGAATATTTCCTTATTGGTAATAGGCAAAAGAAAATTTTAATGTGCCCCTTATGGCTTCTTAAAAAATTCCTGATTAAAACATTTACCACCCTTTTATTTTAATATACATTTTCTGGCCTCTGCAGTCTACCGTGACATCTACGAGTTTTCTTCTTTCCAAGTCTAGGGGACATCCACTGGATTAGGGCAAGCCAGGAATGAGTGTCTCACACAGGGGCTAAAACCAAGTAGGTGGGTTTGGGATACAGCTGATCCTGAAAGGAGGAACCTGAGGGAGCCAAAGAATACTTTTATAGTCAAAGATGAAAGTTTAACAGGGGGATTATTATTTTGCAAAAAAATATGTGCCAGGACCATGAAGAGAAACAGGATGAGCATGCAGGTGCAGTTAAGAGGGACCCATTCAATGTGTGGCTCGTGAACAGAAAATATATGTCCCACTGCACCTTTTTGTTATATCCAGACAAAACAGAGATGTGAGGGTACAAAATGTCACCCAAGGAGGCCACAGGCAAGGAGGTGAGGCATAAGCAGAGTTCGGAGAGATTAGGAGGGATTTGCCAATAAAGAGGCAGCAAAGACCTGGGAGGGCATCTCAGGAAAGTGGAACTTCAATCGCTGAGGTTCAGAGGCTCCATGAACGTCAAGTTTACTTCACTTAGGCTATGTCCTTCAGAACCCAAGGTATCTTTGTATCACAGGTGTTAGGATCCCTGTTTCAGAGTGAGGGAAACAAAGGTCCAATACAATTAAGTAAGGCACCCAGAATCACACATCTATAGCTGTACAGATAGGAAATAACTGAGGCCACTTGATCAAGAGCCCAGACCCTTTCTACTAGATTCACTACCTTCCATGGAAGTGTTGATAATATCCCTTTATTTCATCTTTGGACAGAGAATTTCTTAATGAATGAAGAACCAACAGAGAAAACAACACCATATCAAGCTAGTGGTAAAGAAATAGTACGGATATGAGATCAGAGTTGGCAGGCAGCTCCTGAAATGGGGGGAAACATTTATGTTAAGTTCAAACATGTCAACAACTTAATCCGCATTGATATGGCCTTGCTTCTGCAAGAACCATGGTAGCCTCCTATGAACGTTAATAGATAATTTCCTTTTGCTAACTGAAACTAATGCCCCAGAAAAAGACTGAGGCAGATTGGCAGAAACTTAAGCATCTTTTTTTCTTTCTTCCATTCATTCATGCCTTTAACAGAGAGAAACTGAGTTTTGTGCCAGTCACTGAACTCAGCATTGAGAATACAGAGATGAACCAGACACTTTCCTTATACTCATGAGCTCACAATCTAATGTGAAAATAAAAACCAACAAGTACACCCGACAAGAAACATGTAAAGAGAGGAAAAAACATAAGCCAGAGGCACCCAAGGTAGTAAGCTACCTATTCAGTCTAAGTGAACTGGACCAGGCTTCTGAAAGAAGTGGCGTTGGAAATGGACATGGAAAATAACTAGAGGTAGCAAGGGGTATAATACAAACAAATAAATGTAATAAAGATTATAATCCATTGTATAAAAAAAGATACATATGTGAGCCCATACAGTTCTAAGAATTGATGGAGAAAGGAAAGCTTTTCCTTAGTAGAAAGCCAATTAATAAAAAATATATATATTGAATTTAGGAAATCACCATTTGGCAACTAGAACAATAATAATTGGGTCAGAAAAGAATTACCAGTGGATATTAAAACTAGTAGGTGAAAGTTTGAGGAATAACAGGATATTTACATAGTTTCAAAGTATCTTCCCAAAAGTCATTTAATTACAAAGAGGACAATAGGAACTTTACAGTGGAGAAAATTGTCAAACACTATCTTAAACCAAGAGATCAAAATTAATAACATAATAACCCATACAATTTTATATTACATGCCTCCTGACATAAAACACCGAGAAGAGCATAACATCATTCTGTGATGTTTTTGCCAAAAATGCATACTCTGAATCTAATCATGGGAAGCATCAGAAAAAAACAAGTCAAGGAACATTCCACAAAATACCTGACCTGTACAGCTCAAAAATATCAATGAGATGAAAGACATAGAAAGTGAACAAAATTGCTCCTGATTAAGACTGAAGAGACATGACAATTGAATGTAATGTATGGGCCATCATTTTCTTATGTTATAAATGGCATTTTGGGAATGGTTCGGGAATTTTGAATAAGGTCTATATTTGAATAAAATCTATTTATATTTTTATATAAAAACTATATACAATACTAGATAGTAGTATTGTATGAATCCTAATTTCCTGATTGTGCTAATTATATTGTTGTTATGGAAGAGAATATCCTTATTTTTAGGAAAAAACCCTGAGGTATTTAGGGATAAAGGAATGTCATACGTGCAACTTATTCTCCAGTGTTTCAGGAAATACTGGAGAGAGAAAGAAAAGAATAAAACAAATGTAGCAAAACATTAACATTTGGGGAATTTAAGGAAAAGGTATAAAAGGTGTTATAGACTGAATGTTTGTGTTATCCCCAAATTCATATGTTGAAACCTTCTCCCTCAGTGTGATAGTATTAGGAGGTGGGGTATTTGGGAGGTAATTAGGATTGTTAAATGAGTCCATGAGGATGGGATCCTCATGAATGAGACTAGCGCTCTCATAAGAGTTGTGAGAGAGCTTGCTTGTTCTCTCTGTCAGCCATGTGCTGATACAAGGAGAAATGTATAGTCTGAAGCCAGGAAAAGAACCGTCACTAAAACCCAGTCACGCTGTCAGTATGATCTCAGACTTCTAGTCTCCATAAATGTGAGAAATAGATTTCTGTTGTTTATAAGTTCCCCAGTCTATAAAATTTATTATGATAGCCCACACTAAGACACAGGTATTCTTTGTACTATTCTTGCAACTTTTCTGTAAATCTGAAATTACATTAAAATTAAAAGTTGAAGCAATGAATAACCTAATGAAGTATGATTGTAGCCAGGTAAAGTTTGTGAGGGTGATTTGCCAAAGACTATAAGAGATCTTGGGGGAAAAAGAGAAGACAAGTTGACAGGGCCATGGGGTTTTAAATGATTTACTTCTGTGTGTATTACTTTATAATGACATTTGCATAATAAATAAAAAGGCATAATGGTAAAATTAAACAATGGCCATAGTTTCCTTAGATAAAAAAAAGCAGAAAAAGATATTAGAGAAAAATAAACAGCACATGCAATAACAATTATAAAAAATCTGGCATTACACAGCATTTACAATGTTCTAAGTGCATTATTTATATTATCTCATCAACCATCACAACAACCTTATGTGGTGAGCATTATTATAAACACCCCTATTTCATAGATGAGAAAACTAGGACACAGAAAAAATAAGGAACTTAAATGGTTAATAAGTGACAGAGTGAGGAGTTGAACCCAAGCAGTCTGGAAGTAGAAATCTAAGCCCATAATCATCATTCTGTTTATTAACTTTTAGGTTTGCACAGTTCATTATGGGATGGAATGGTCGGATTCTCCTCAGCCATTTCTTGCTCTACTTTTTACAATAAAATTACTGATTATAAAGAACTATCAAATCCACAAATAAAATCAGAAATGAAAAAGAAGTTACAACTGACACCACAGAAATACCAAAAAGCATGAGAATTCTACAAAAAATTATTTGCCTATAAATTTGGCAACCTAGAAGAAATGGACAAATATCTAGAAGTGTACAATCTTCCTAGACTGACCCATGAAGGAACAGAAAATCTGCACAGACCAGTTACCAGTAACAAAAATTCCAGGACAAGATGGCTTCAGAGCTGAATTCAACCAAACATTTAAAGAAGAGCTAATACCCATCCTTCTTAAAGTATTCCAAAAAAACAGGAGAAGAGGGAATATTTCCAAACTAGAGGCCAGCATCACTTAATATAAAAACCATACAAAGACAATACAAAAAAAAGAAAATTATAGACCAATAACCATGATGAACATAGGTGCAAAAATCCTCAACAAAATATTACCAAACCAAATTCAAAAATGTAGCAAAAGGATCATTCATCACAAGTGAGATTTATTCCAGGAATGCAAGGATGCTAAAATATTTGTAAATCAATCAATGTGATATACCACATCAACAAAAAAAAGGATAAACACCATATAGTCATCTCAATAAATGCTGAAAAAACATTTGACAAAATTTAATATCCACTCATGATAAAAGCTCTCAACAAAATGGGTATGGGGAACATAGCTCAACATAATAAAAGCCATATATGACAAACATTACACTCAGTGGAGAAAAGCAGAAAGGTTTTCCTCTAACATCAGGAATAAGACAGGATGTTCATTCTCACCACTTTTATTCAACATAGTACTGGAGATCCTAGCCATGGCAATCAGGCAAGATAAAGAGATAAAAGGCATCCAAATTGGTAATGAGGAAGTAAAACTGTCACTATTTGCAGATGACATGATACTATATATAGAAAACCCTAAAGACTCCCCCCAAATCTCTTAGAACTAATAACTGGATTCAGCAAAGTCACACGATACAAAATCAATATACAGAAATCTGTAGTATTACTATATACTAACAAAAAAATATCAGAAAGAGAAATCAAGAAAACACCCATTTACAACTGCATCAGAAATAATAAAATACACAAGAATAAACTTAACCAAGGAGGTGAAAGACCTGTACTCTGAAAACTGTAAGACACTGATGAAAGAAATTGAAGAAGACACAAATAAATGGAAATCTATCCCATGCTCATGGACAGGAAGAATTAATATTGTCAAAGTGGCCATCCTGACCAAAGCAATTTATAGATCTAACGCAATCCCTACCAAAATACCAATGGCATTTTTCAATGAACTAGAGCAAAGAATCCTAAAATTTATATAGACCCGCAAAAGACCCTGAACAGCCAAAGAAATCTTGAGAAAGAAGAACAAAGCTGGGGGTATCATGCTTCCTGAGTTCAAGCTATACTACAAAGCTACAGTAATCGAGACAGTATGTTACTGGCATAAGAACAGACCCATAGATCAATGGAACAGAATAGAGAGTCCAGAAATAATCCCATGTATATGTGGCCAATTAATATATGACAAAGGAGTCATGAATATACAATGGAGAAAGGACAGATTCTTCAATAAATGGTGTTGAGAAAGCTGGACAGCTACATGCAAGAGAATGAAACTGGATTACTCCCTAACACCATATACAAAAGTAAACTAAAAGTGAATTAAAGATATAAATTTAAGACAGGAAACCATAAAACTCTTATAAGAAAATATGGGCAAAAATCTCTTGAACATAAGTATGAGTAACTTTTTCTCAAACATGTATCCCAGGCACGGGAAACAAAAGCAAAAATAAACAAGTGAGACTACATCAAACTAAAACCTACTGTACAGCAAAGGACACCATCAACAAAACAAAAGGTAACCTACAGTATGGGAGAATATATTTGTAAGTGATATATCTGATAAGGGGTTAACATCCAAAATGTATAAAGAACTCATACAACTCAACACCAAAAAAACCCAAAAATAACCCCATTAAAAAATGGGCAGAGGACCTGAACATGAATTTTGGCAAAGAAGAAATATAGAAGCCCAACAGGAACATGGAAAGATGCTCCACATCACTAATCATCAGGGAAATGCAAATCAAAACCATGATGACATATCACCTCACACCAGTTATGATGGCCACCATCCAAAAGACAAGAAATAACAAGTGTTGGCAAGGATGTAGAGAAAAGAACCCTTCTACACTGTTGGTAGAAATGTAAATTGGTGCAGCCACTGTGGAAGGCAGTATGGAGGTTCCTCAATAAACTAAAAATAGAAATACCATTCAACCCAATAATTCCACTTCTAGAAATTTACCCAAAGAAAACAAAATCTCTGATTCAAAAAGACATATGCACCCTTAGGTTTATTTCCACATTATTTATAATAGCCAAGATATGGAAGCAACCAGAGTCCATCAATAGATGAATATATAAAGAAGATGGGATACATACATACAATGGAATAATATCAAGCCATAAAAATGAAATACTGCCGTTTGTAAGAATATGGATGGATTTCGAGGGTATTATGTTGAGTGAAATAAGCCAGGCAGAGACCATATGATTTCACTTAGATGTGGAATCCAAAAAACAAAACAAAACAAAATGAACAAAACAAACTCACAGACACTGAGAAGTAAAGTAATTGGTGGTTACCATGGGGGAGGGGTTGGGGCAGGTGAGTGAAAGAAACACTATTAATTATGTAAGAACAAGTAGTAGAAACTGGGATCATTCAGGACCAGCCAAAACACATGGTCACCATACTTAAAGCTGAAAGGTGCCTCACCCACTCGGGGAGCCAACTGCACACATGCCATACGCTGCTTGAAGTGCAGCAGATATAATATTTCATTTGATCTTCACAACATGAAGATTATATTTCCATGAGGTTGTATTTCTCATTCCTCTTTACAAGTAAGGAAACAAGTTCAAAGAGGTCAGAGATCTTACTATCTGCTTCCAAAGAGCATGTTCTTTCCAGCATGCCAGACTAAAAGGGCCTCTAGAATACATTAGACTAGTGATAGCCAAACTGGGCTCACTGAGTTAAAAACAAGAGCTGAAGTAATAACAAGCATCATGTATGTACAAGAGTTTTAAAACCCTAACATAAATTGTGTCCTGAATTGGAATGAAACTACCCTATTGTGACTTTGCTACTGAAATGGTCACATTGCTTCGGTTCGGGCAGAAATGGTCAGTTTAATATAATCACACCACTTTGTCCATTCTTTGTAAAGACTCTGAATGGAAGATGTATATTTCAGTGGTTATTAAAAATGGGAAAGCTGATTATGATTTCATTTATTGACTTGTTAGGCCAGATGAAGTTATACTATAATAACAAGCAGCTCCAAAATCTCAATGTTTTAGAACAGCAGACAGGTACCTCAGCTTCTGCAGTGTGTCCCCTGAGTCAGCCAAGGGCTCTGCCCTGCATCACTGTCCTCACTGCCAGACCCAGGCTGGCCAAGCAGCCCCTCTCCAGAATGTTGCATTCTTCCTGCAGAGGGAAGTGAGAGCTCTTGAGGATGTACTGGAGGGGAAACATTTAGACTTCCTCTCACTGCTCACTCCTCAACAAGTTCAGTGGCCCATCTTGGGCTTGGCAGTGTGATACTCTCATAAGCCAGCAAGGGGAAAGCATTGGAAATACTTGATAAAGAACACTAATGACTACGAAGCTTAATGAAGTTTTATAGACTTTAATCTCATCAGCAAATATCTAGTAAATACCAGTTTCGTGCCAGACATTGTATTGGGCACTGAAGATAAGATGGTCCTTTAGTTATAGAAAACTCAGAGGTGCTTGAGATCAAATATTATACCAAATGGCATCTTTGGTGAGGTGAAATTTCAAAAACCCAGCTCATGACCAGCTTCTTCTTTTGCAGAGAAGGAAACTAAAGTCCTGAGATATGCCCAAGATGACTCAGCTAGAAGAAGACTGTTTTCCAAACCCCAGCACTCCAGTAAAGCAAGAGGGAGAGAGGAGATTTAGAGATGTCTTAATAAATAGAAACCTCTCTTGAAAGTTGCATAATTGAGTGAGGGTGTCCTGTTTATATAGAAAGACCAAGGAAAGTAGACAAGACAACTACTTTGAGGGGTATGACAGAGGCCAGGAAGGCCATGAACCCTACACAGGGCCAGGAAAGCTGTGGTCAGCTGTTCTAACCTGGCACCAGGCCACACGCCAGGCTCTTTACAGGGTCACCCATGTTAACACTCAGCCATGTGAAATAGATGATTCCCCAGTCTGCAGGAGTCTCAAGTGTAAGTGGTTTTAAGAGAAAAAAGCTGTTTATTCAAAGTATCTAAAAACAAGACTGACAATTCATATGTGATGCTTTCTTTGCCCCCATTAGACATCTGGGGAAATAGAGGAATTGACTGGACATCTTGCATGAGCATCACAGGGAGGCAAAAGAGCTTGGACTTCATCAGGTTTGCCTTTGAATCTGTTCTCCCACTTATTTGCTGTGCATTTTACTTTACTTTTCTCTATTTCAGAGCCCTCATCTGTTAAACAAGGATCACAATACCTAGCACTGTGGGCTTCCAAGACAAATGAAAGAGGAGGAATTATGCAATGCACCTGCCACTTGCCAAGTATTATTAGTTCTGGTACTTAGTGACCACAAAAGGAGCATTAGTTTCCCTTACCTCCACTTTGATAGCTCAGCTGAACTTGTGGTCATATTTTTCTAGACAAAAGATTCAGTTTGTTCATGTACCCAACATTGTGTTAGGCTAGGCTGTGGTAACAAATAGACAAAATTTCAGTGGCATAGCAAATCAAAATACACTTCTTGCTCACTTAATAGTTCTTGGTTGGTGTTAGCAGGGCCACCCTCCTCCATACTGATGGAGGCTTGGAATATTTACTTGTGGCTTCTAAGGTTGCCCTAGGCATCGGCATCTCAGTAGGCTCCAAGAGAGAAGGAACAGGGAGAAGCCCATGTGGGAGGATGACATGGGCCACAACTGACGGTGGAGACATTACTCATGCTCACACTCCTCGGAGGGAATACATGGCCGCACCTAAGGTATGGGAGACTGGGGATCTCATCTATCTCTATGCTAAAGGGGAGATAAAATTTTTGTGGACAGTTATGAATCTTGATTATTAATCCGGAGCAAACTGTGCTTTGCTGATAGCCATGATCCCCATCTAGACACATACAGAAAGGTGAGATAAAGTTGCTTTGGGAGAATCCCAGAAGGCTTCTAAAAGTAAGGCAAAGATTGATTTGAGCTAAACCTTGAATTTTAAAAGAAAAGAAAGTACTAAACTATGATTATAATTCTCCTTTTAACTGTTATTAGGTATCACATGCTGGGGATACAAAGATGGGAAAAGAGATAAGCACTGTGAGTTAGAAGGATCAGAAAGCAACCATGGGTTACCGAAAGCTATGATGAAATGCCATTGTTTTATTAAAGCATGGTGAGCAGTAAATGAAACCAGACTTGTCTAACAAATTTTCCATCAACAAATACTGTTCTGTGCACAAGTATTGCTTATGTTGTTTTTTCACATCTCTGCATTTACCAGAATTGCCAAAAGGATTGTTTTTATGCTTTTTAATCTAAGTTATTTTTTTCTTACTCTTGAAAAGAATACTTAGTGACAGCAGTTCTTACAGTTTTTTTTCAAACAGCTAAAAAAATTTTATGTATTACTCTATCTGTTGTCCTCTACTTCCTGTCGCCCTAATTGTAGTTTTCTGATTTGTATTTGTGTCTTGAGACAGTAACTTACTGAAAAAAAAAGAAAAATTCAAGCCCTTACAGTTAGAAAGAAAAAGAAAGGAAGGAAGGAAGGAACTGAACTGAAAGCATAAAGAAAGGAGAAAAAAAACTACTTTACCTTAAAACAACTCTATGAGGTAGGATTATCATCACCCGTTTTACAAGAATTTAATGATTATGATTATAATGATAGCAGACTCCCACATAGAATTAACTATGTGCTGAGCACATTCTAGGTGCTCTGTGTGTGTGTGTGTGTGTGTGTGTGTGTGTGTGTGTGTGTGTGTGTATACATATGTACATAAATATAAGTGTATGTAATAAATAAGCGATAAATATAAATATAAGTATATATGTATGTGTGCATATATGTATATATGCATACACTTATCACATATTCAATGTGTATATGTCTTATTTAATCCTTGTAACAAGCAGTGGGAGAGGTGCTATTATTATCCCCATCGTAAGTATAAGGAAACTGATAAAGAGTGAGGTTAGAAACAAGTTCAAGGTCACAGAGTTAATAGGCAGTAGGGTTAAGATATGAAACCAGACACTCTGGTTCCATCGCCCATGCTCTAACCATCATGCATATTGCCTCAAAGAGGTCACAATATTTAAATATGTGCCCAATGTCACACTGTGAAACAGTAGCAGAAACAGAACTAAATCCAGTTGTGTCTGACTGTGGAGTACCGTTTTCTTCCTGCTCCATACTGTCTCTCAGTAGGACTGAGAATAGAGTGAAAAGGGGAAAGGACATTTTCAATGTGGAGTCAGCACAAGCAAGGACCAAAGAACAGAAAAAGCCCCCGAAACATATATCCTTGCACTTTCTGACCTTCAGTACCCAAATGCTAGTGTCTAATTTTGTGAGTCAGTGGAAATTCTTCCCTGGTTACACATGCCACAACTCCTGGTCCAATATACATACGTACTGTCCATATGTTTATTCATGTGGAGAGAGGCTTACCTCAGGTTGGTTCCTGAGTTGTCACAGAAACAAGAAAAGACAAGGAAAGCCTTGAGAAGCATCCAGAAGCCAAGAAAGGGGTAGCTGGATGTGAGAGCCGGCAGCCCGGAGCAATCCTGGTACCACTGTAGATCCCAAGAACATCTGAGCTACAAGGGGTCCTATGGCTCACCTGCAGAGGAAGGAACTGAGCTAAATGCTGTAACTAGGTTATATCACTGATTTCTAACAAGAGCCCAAAAAGATATGATCCATTTGTAGATGAGGAAACTGAAGCTCAGAGATAGGATGCAACCTGCCCAAGGTGGAGCTATGATTCTAGCCCAGAACTAGTTCCATGACCTATGATCTTACCTTCAAAGCCATATTCCCTAAGGACTGTGACTTGCCCAACAACCACACAACTACCCAAGTGACAGAGCCAGCACCAGGGTCCTGTCCCCTCTGTCTTTCAAAGACCTCGGATCTCCTTCACTATCAAATTAGCCAGTCCATCATCCACATAGGGCTCAGCCATGTATTTCAACAGCACCTCTTCAGATTCTGCCCTTCACTGCCCTGGAGTGGCTCTTGTTCAAACTTCCCTTCCACAGCTCAACAAATAGGCAAACAAAAATAAAAAGCTAAGCTTTCCACGAAAAGGCCACATAAACATCTGGCAGGCTTTCTGGGTCTCACTTCCTCTGGCTGGGTCTAAGTGCATAACATGAGTGTATTTGGATTTCAACACAAGGGGCCTGGCTAGCCATTACTCACCCCCCGGAAAAAGCAAACCAGCCCAAAATCTTAGTGATGGAAATACAAATGCTCTTGTTTGTTGACCAAAAACTAAACAAATCGTTTGAGGTTTCGGGTTCAAAAATGTTTCAATTCCCACATATTTAGTTGGGATGTGTGAGTGTATGTGTGTGTTTGCTTAAATCTTGTCTGGAATAAGGTGAAGTAGCAATATAAATATGTGCAAAGAACTTAAATAAATTCAAGGAGAAAATAGTCCTTTTTTAGTTTTATGGAATATAAGGGCCAAACTGGATCTCAAATATGGACCAGGCTTTGATAAAACCATCAAGTCCGTCAAGTCTTCTGTACCATCTGGGTACATTTGGAAGTCACTTAAGCTCTCTGGGCTTTAATTCCTCATCTATAAAATGGAGATACTATTAGGACACTATGAAATTGGCTTCAGTGAAGATTAATTTATAAAATTATATGAAAGCCTTATAAACTGTAGAGTCCTACACTTAAGTGAGAAGTTGTGTTTACTCCTATCTCCTCTGGCAGGCACAAGTCTCTGAGTCACCTTCTCCTCTTTGACCCGCCACCTCCACTGGTCTCCAGATTATCCTTGGCCACCCAAGAAGAAACTCTGATTATCCATACCTCAGAGCCCTCTAATCAGGGAGTTGTGGCACTGTTCTGGTGTATGGGTACCTTTTGTCATTGAACTTGAAGGGAAGAGAAGGGACCTAGAACGGGAAAGACGAGGTGAATACATGCCAGTTCAAAGCCAGTGGCAGAGAATGAAAGAGTAGGAGACAAGCCCAGCTGATCTGGGGCTACAGAGGTGCTGGAAAGGCTCGGAGAACACCACCAGAGGTAAGGGCAAAGGAAAAGGGTTTACAATACATTTCATGGACATGTGCTATTCATTGCAGATCATACTAGTTTAAACGCCCAGATCAGTATGAATACCAAGCAAAAATGTGGCCTACAGAAGCCCGGACCACCCAAGCTTGGCCCACCACCTGACATTATTGCTGAAATTCTCTAAGGAGGAACCAAGTGTGGATCCAAGATCTGAGATGAGAAGTGGAGGCAGGAGCAGATGACAGATGAGAAAAAAAAATGTTACTGTTCCAACTGGTAGAGCGAGAATTCTTCCTAGGGAAAATCTTTCCTTTATTCGAAATATTTAAAGCAGCTTGAAATGACAGCACCATTCTGGGGTTGCATAGACTGACATTAAGGCATCGAAAGAAAAATAGTGTCTATCACATCCAAAATTAGTAGGAGTTGAGAGTACAGAAAAGACAGAAGATCAGGGAGAAGGAAGGAAAATGGGAAAATGGAGACCAGTTAGTAAAATGGCATTAAACTAGGCCACCGGACAGAATGAAGAGAACCAATGGAAACTCCTCATTGCCAAGATCGCCAAAAGACGTGTAAGAACAATAAGTCCTTGTATCAGTCAGATATTAGTATGTAATAAATGACCCCAAGACTCCCAACAACAATAAGCAATCACTTCTTGCTCACACATCTGAGTCAGCTGAAAGTCTAGGCTGAGTGTGGCTTTAGGCCATGTGTTTGTTCCAGGTCTATGACACATGTCTCTCATTCTTCTAGGACCAGTACATATTTTTCTCTTAGCAATAGCAGAATTATAAGAGCCAGATCCCTCCTCACATGCACATTTCAATCCCCTGCTTATGTTACCTCTGATAACATTCTGTTGGCTGAAGTAACTCACATGACTAAGCCTACTAATTAAGGTGGCAGATAAATTCTGATAAAGGTGCAAGTGGCTTGGTGGGGTGGGGGGTAGATATTTTCTAAAAAATGATCTGATCTACCAAAAGCCTCATGCTAAATTTGAAATGGTACTGTTGCAATGGAAACTCAGATCCCTTTATCAGTGGTCAATAAATGAGCCACAGACACAAATTGTTTGAGCTGATTTTGTTTGGATTCAAGGAAGAAGAACAACATGATGCAGAGCAGAGAAAGCAGATGGAAATAGTGAGGTGATGTGTAAGAGGGAAAGCCAAGCCAGACATGGCCGTGAGCACCTATGCCTCCTGAATGTCACAGGCTTAGTGGGAAAGGTAGGGAAATAAGAATCTTCTTTTGATCTCAAGGGGAACTCAACTGTCAACTTTGTCGTCTTAGAGTATTACTAATGGTATTTGTTGTATGAGGCTGGGTTATCATTTCATTGCTGGGAAGGAAGCTATAGTTGGACAGGGCAAGCTACAGAACACTTGGGGCTTGTTATGAACAGCTGGGAGGAAGGCCCATGTAGGTCAAGACAGGAAAAGGAGAGGGATCCAAAGGTTCTTATTTGAGTTCGGGTGAGGATTTTTTATTAAAAATAAGATAAAAAGGCGAAGTCTTTAGAAATAAGGTATACAGTCATTGCAGAATTTTCAGGCTAACTAGAAGCTTAGCCACCATCCACTTCACCCCTGAAATGGACAGCAGTAAGTATTGAACTTCAGAGCAAGGGAGGTAGAAAGGCAAGAACTGCTGTGTTAAAAAGGTGCTCAGTGTCAGGTACTACAGACGTTACTTTATTATCTCATTTAATCCTCACGAGACTTCTTCTCCCCAAAGGTAGGAATGATTATTCCCAGTTTTGGGACAAGGAAATAGGATCAGAATGGCTGGCCTTTGTCCAGTGTAAAAGGCAAGATTACATATGTAAGGTGGTAGTGAAGCCACTCAGCTATTTCGAGAAAAGAAACGTGGGAGCAAAGGAATCAGCAGATTACCACGTACAATTATTTTGTTGGATGTATTTGTGAGGATTCTTGTCATGCTATTAGAACTTGAAAGAAAAACCCTAGCTGAGCTTTTATGACTATGAGCCATTCGGTGTTTTATTACCTCAAAGCCTTTGCAGTTGCAAAGCAGATAATGTCCCTTTGGTCTAAATGAAGAAAGCACATCTAAAGTTATGCATTAATTCCACCCTCCATCTATCTTAACAGATTCTTCTAACTCCACAGCCAGAAAAGGAAAAAAGAGCTGGGCAAGGAAGAGAGCTAACGTTTAATAAATGTTATTTTGTGCCAATTTGTATAAGTCAATATTAAAAACACTTGGTGATAAAGCTTATAGAAGCACCTCTATAGCATGACACTACTACAAGCCAGTAAATTTCTGAAGAAAGTTAGTCAGAAAATTTTGTTTGGTTTTAACACACTTACCTGTGCTTATGACCCTTCGATAACCATCTTCCATAAATAACTGAAAATATTGACACCAAAAAACAAAACAATTTTTAAAAACACAAAAATAGTCCTAAGTAACTAGTTGATTATTTATTGTTTGCTTTCACTATGGCCTATAATTAATACAATTAATGATGGCACATAGAAATATAAAAAAAAACCTGACTTTCTCAACATTATGAAAGCATCTTTCTATGCATACAGCTAGATCCCTAGCTTCATGGCCTTTCTCATGAATTTTTTTCAAAACTATCTGAAGAAAGCTAGTAAGTGAACATTTTTAGAGAAGGTGTGGCATGCAATTTGTTTTTATGTTCTCTACACCAACCATTTACTTTCTGGAAGCCTTTGAGTATACATCCAAATTTCTGTGGCAAATCTTATCTGGTCTCAGTTTCTAGAGCAACTTGAAGTAAGTTCGATATTCGGTAATATTGAGACTTCATAGATGTCAAAAACTGCAGTTAAAACAAAACAAATCAACAATAGTGGAATTATGGAGGGAAGAGAAGAAGAAATCTCTCCCAAAAAGCAGAGCACATGGTTTTCCTTTGCTATGATATTCCTTCACTTGCTCTCTCTTCTACTCTCTAACCTCCTTAGAAAAATCATTTGCTATTAAGTTTATGAAGACAACAGGAAAGACTCAGAAGGGAGATTATATTCAAAGTCAGCATTTATCTTCATAACAGAGATTCCATTATTCTCACCTGGATTCCATTCTGACTGCTCAAACACCAACAGAACTGGTAGCCAGCTACTTGCATCTTCCTTTCACTAATAGAAACTTCTTATAGCAGTATTTTGGTCTTATCCTGATCTCTTACTTGCCAAGAGTTATTCGCCCAGACTCATCAAGTTTAACTTGAAAAAAAATGCCTGCCTAGTGAAAGAATATTATTGGGGTATTATCAAGGCAGAACTGTTAAAATTCCTCATTTCACTTTACAATGCATTTGCTAATGCTCATATTAAATGAAAAAAAAATAATTTAGATATTCAAAGTTTTCCTCATTTGGGCACATACTTTGATGCTTTATAAATCTCAAATATCTCAAGAGATAAATAGTTTCAAATGTATGTTTTTAGCTCCCTGCTTTAGAGGAATATAAGTCCTGCTTCCTCTCCTCTACTAAGGGTCTGAGTCCTCCTCTCCCCTTCCTATTTGCCCAGACCATCTGCTCCCACACAGAGCACAGGTGATCTGAGGTCGCACTTGTATATAACTGAGAGAGCCTATGAGTTTGAAATGCTAAAGAAAGGAACCTTGGGTGAAAGTGACTGAGTTATTGACTGATGAGTAGCTCCCTCCTTCCTTTTTCTTTGTAGCTTTTGAAATAAGGAAGTCATGAAATTGTGAGTCTTTCAAAATTCTGTTACACCAGCACTCTGACAGGCAGAAAGCAGATACTCCTGATTCCCTTTCTTCATCCCTCCCATTTGCTCTGTGTTTATTCACTATTGGTTTGACAAACCTAATACAGAATCATCAAATGAGATCGAATATGTAAAAGCAAAGAGCACATAGGAAAGTCTAGACCAAACCATGCTTAACTGAATCACTCCCAAATTGCCTTCACTGCAGTCCACAATACCAGAAGTTTGATTTCTTAATATTTATTTGCCTGTGTCTTTGCTTTCCTATCAGGGAGCTTAGATGAGGTTTTCCTAGGAAAGTCCATCTTTTTAGAGTCTGAATTCCCTGTTGCCTAAATTGTCCTCTGTTTTATCTCTCCATTTCATTTTTAAATGGAAACACTTCCACAACTCCACAATTTGACACTTTGCAGTGGATTTGAAGGTGGAGGAACCAATGGGCTGAGACCTGGTTTGGATCAGGATGGAGGATGGTGATAGGATTGGGTAATGGAAGCTAGTTATTTACTACCAGCTGCCTCCAGCTGTGATGCCCTGCTAGGTTATGGAATAAAGTGCAGTAAATAAACACCCCGAGGAGACACGCTGAAACACAGCACACATGGAAATCCGTCTCCTCACAAATCCTGGAAAAACATGTACTCAGTGATGAGCATGTCCAAAATAAACCATCCAAAGCCAACGATCTGGAATGATTTCCATGTTGCTTCCCCAGGAGCGATTTGGAGGAATAAACTAGGATTGCTAGGGTCATTGCTCTGAGCGGATACACTGCCCTTCACCTCTCCTTACCGGGCTGACTTCTTTTCATCCTTCAAGACTCAGCAGAGGCGTGGTCTCCTCGGGACGTCTTCCCTGACATCTGCCAACAAGTTACTTCCTCCAAGCTCACATGGCCCTTGGACCTTCCTCATCACAGACTGATCACATCATATGGAAGTTAGATATGTGGTCTCTGTCTTTCCCATCGACTGCCCCGGAGTCATGGACCACATTCTAGTCATCCTCATATCCCAGGCGCTTAGTACAATAGCTGTTTGTTGCTGTTTAGAAAATATTTGCTTAGCTGGATACATTCTCCTTGGAAGCTTCATTATTTGTTGATCCTTAATTTTAAAAATAAATAAAAAGGAAGGAAGGAAAAGCACTGGAAGGGACCTTAAACATTCTCTGGAGTCCATGGGCTAAAGACACAAGATATCACCACCTTTTCCTGCCCATTCCTGCTCCTTAGCACGGTGATTGTGCTCAGTTTCTCCCGTCTCTAGACTTCCTTTCATCTCCTCTCTCCTTAAGTCCCATGAAGAAAACGTGAGCAGTTTGGCAGCCCACAGTTAGGAAACACTAACCTCATTCCACTTCTTTATTTTACAAATAAGGAAACTGAGTCTCAGAAGTCTTCTCTTTTCCATCATCGGTCCTTACATCTAGGATAGCTCACTTAATCCTCCCTCCCTGGAAAGCTTGCCCCACCCCTCGCTCCATCCCATTCACAGTGAGGAATGCAGACCTAGATCCTGACATTCTAAGTTGTGAATTGGCCCACCCTCAAGGGTTGAAGCTTTTAAAGAGGTTAAAATGTAAAGTGAATATGATTCTGATACTTTCTGGATTATGTCTTTTCTCCCTTGTGGTTTATAAGTCAGGTCTAAAGGAGATTGCCCTTCCTTCCCTACTCTAAGGTGATCAAAGTGACTTTATAGGAAATACATACTTTCCAATAATAATAAAAGATTATTTGAAATAGAGGCACCTTTGTTGAATACATACTATGCATTCTGCCTTCTGCAGGATGTTCTGCCTCCATGATCATTACCCTAAAAACTCTGAAAGACAGATATTATTCTCATTTTATAGATGAGAATGCTGAGGCTCAAAGAGGTTAAGCAGCATGCCTGAAATCATATAGCCAATGGGTAGATGAGCCAAGTTAAAAACTAGCTCTCTGGTTCCAAAGCACATTTTTCCTTCCATTCAACAATGCAGACAATTAAGTGAAGAGAAAGTTCTGTGTTGATGCAGCATGGAATTTCCATACACCTTTCTGGAAGCTATCAACTTCCCTCCTCTACTCCTTCAAGATGTCTCTAGAAAAAGCTAGTTGTTGAATAAGTAAGGTGCTCCAAACCTCAGAAGGTACAGATCTGAAGACAAGGATCAAAAATCAGGACCTTGGTCAAGGAATAGAACCCAGAAATATGGGAAGGAGTTGTAAGGACAGTCAGTACAGCTCATTCTGTGAACCCAGAAAGCATAATTCCATCCGAATTGGAAAAATGCTTTTAATGGGTTCCCACCCAGTGCTTCTACCCAGCTTCTTGCCCAGCAGCATCTTAAAAGCACCACTAAATACCTGCCATGTGTTCTCTCATGAAGCCTTGAAGGCTTGCCCATTGGGGCACGGCAATTGTTATTGAAACTGTGGGAACTTGATAACTTCCTGGAAATTGCAGGTTTAGCCATACTGAAGTGACCATTTTAGCCAAACAAAATAACCTCCCAAACAATATTCCCACTAACCCGAAACTCTCCAGACTTTTAATCAGAATAAAGACCCTGCAAGACCCTCTTTATTCCTTCTCAAACATTTTCTTTTCCTGAAGTCCAAGTTCATGTCAATTTTTATTCTTTGCTTTTACTTTTTCAGGGCAATAACATAGAATCAAATTGGTGGTTGATTCTGAAACCAGAAGTCAGAGTGCAACAATGATTCAGCAAACAGGGTTATTCTAAGAACTTGGTACAAGGAGTATTGTGCTAGGTGACTTCTCATCCATTCCTTCGTTTATCCTTCTTGGGCACAATTTTAAACCCCACATTATAGATGACAGATTCAGTACTCTGGCCAATATCTCACAAATGAGAAAATGCTGAGCAGAATTCAAACCCAGGATTTTTTGTCTTGTTTTTTACTCATTTTACTGTTTCACAGCAACCTCTAAACCTAAAGAAGCAGAGCCACACAACAATAGGCTATTTTAGGAAGGAGCAAGACACCCATCGTGGTCACTGAGGCATGAAACAGAAGTGTGATTCAGTGCACTTTAAATAAGAAATTCATGGTGAGTAACAGGAGAAGGGTCTGGGCAGGAAGTCAGGGCCAGATCATTGAAAGCCATGTTAAGACACTTGGGCACTAGGCAGTGCAGAATGTTTGACTAGCTTTAAGTAATTAATTCATCATTCTTTCAACAAATATTTTATGTTGTACCAATTACGTGTTAAACCCTGGGGACAAAAGTGTAAACAGAACAGATGTTTCCTGTCCGCACTGGACCCACAGTCCAACAAAGAGGATGGGTCATTTCCATATAGAGTAGCAAAGTACCCTGATAGGGGATGAATAGCGTACTGAAGAAGTATTAGGATGATCAATGAAGGGACGGCCGTCCAGGGGAAGAGATGCCTAGGTCAAGACTTGATGCAGGGGAAGTGTAGGGAAGGAAGTAGTTGAGATTGTTAGAGCCTGTGGAAAGATGAGCAGAGCTAGAAGTGAGAGGGAGGATAGCACACTGGAATAACTGAATGATGGTAGAGTGGCTAGAGATGAGGCTGGAAGGGTTGTAGATGAGGCTGGAAGGTGCAAGATCCAGAAGCCAGGGATTAATATGAGTAATTTTTGTTTTAGAAAACCATTCTGAGTTTGGTGGCAGCTGGACGCATAAAGCCATATGGATATGAGGGTATTTATGTGGATAGATTCAAGACTCTGTCTTTAAAATACCATGAGAATGTGGTTCAGAAAATCAGTGGGACCTCAGGAAGCAAATTTTGTCACCTGTCCCAACCAGAATGCTTTCCACTGCAAGCAATAGAAATTCAAACTGGCTTAAATAATAAGGAAATGCAATATTTACATAAAAGGAAGTCCAGGAATATGGAAAGCATAGCACAATCAGATGCTAAATGATATAAAAAAACACCTTACTTTTTTCTATCTCTCTAATTAGCCATCCTTAACACTGGCCTCACCCTGTCTCTTGTCCCCCTTGATTTGTAAAATAAATGCCAATAGCAATTGGGGCTATATTTGCCTTTTATTATCCATCAGGAGAGAGAGAGAAAACCCTCTTCCTCAAGCATGGAACACAAATCCTTTCATTTGTCTAAGTATACTCACAAGTCAGTCCTGGATCACTGTTCATGGGGGCAGTGCCATGTGTTTATTGCCTTAGGTTCATCGATGTCTTCCTTTGAAACTGGGAATGGTGTCAACTTTCTCTGTGTCTCATGGTATTGGAGGTTATGGATACTTGAAAAAAATCATGGTTGTGTTAGGAGAGTCTACTACACTCCACTGTTATAATCTGGGCACCTCTGCCTGATCTAGTGACCACAGCCCTGATGCCTTTGTGTTCTGCTGGACCCAACAAGCTTCAGGTCAACCGCCCGCATCAGTTACCCACTCAACAACAACCAAATGGTAACTCTTACCCCCTGACCTGGTAAGTTTAATTATATGGAAGTAACTGCATACCTAAGTAACCCACACATTGGACATAAGCAATTCTGGATAAAATAGAAGTTTATTAAACTAGACTTCACAGTCAAATAATTTTTTTTAAACGATACTATCTAGGCCAAGACCTTTTTGCTTTTTTCCTTCACCGAATAATGCTGAGGATCAATTTCTCTAGCTTAACATCACCAGGCTTGGCAGCAGCTCATATTTGGAATATAAATGATGTCATTTGGTTGGCCTTTTCCCATCACAAACAGTAAATCTATGAATCTGGAGAGATCTTTTATTTGGTTACACATATTGTACAGCATCGAGGGGTTAGAACACATGTGCTGGAGATTATTAAAATCATCTGGAGGAGAATAGCTTATTATTGGAAAACCCAGAACTGACGACCCTTTCATGCCTGGTATCTCCATCAACTCTTCTTTGGCTCCTGCCTTTTCAAAGTAACAATTGTGGCCTATTGGCTCATGATCCTTTGCAAACTAAAGCTTTTCTGGTGCACCATGTTTACCCTTCAGAAAAAGATATCCCTAACATGATGCAGAGAAGGGCAGGATTAGGAATCAGAAAGAACCTCAGCGCGGCAGTACGCCAAGTATATGGCTCTGGGCAAGCCATTTAAATTCTCTCAGCTTAAGTTCCTCATCTGTGAAATGGAGATGATGATACCTAGCCTCATAGGATAGTTTGAAAGGAATAGTTAACAATTACTGAATATTTACTCGTCACTTTGTAATTTGTTAAACTCTTTTAATTTACATTAGCATTAGACTTATCTTGTACAGGGAAGGCACTCAAAAGATGTTTGGTGTATGACTAGTAACAGATAGCGATATGGTTTGATGGATTCTGAGTCAGGTTATCTCACACCTTGAACTCAGTTTCTTCAGTTGAAGTGTGCATTCAATTTTATCTTCCTTTTAGAGTTGTTGTAAGGAACAAGCAAAATAACACACATAAAACATTAGCACTGTAGGGCACATCAGTGTTCTTGAGAAATAGAGGTTTTCTTTCCTCCAATCCCTTCTTCTTTAAGACTCTCGGGTGTCTCATCCCACAGAGTTGGTGATAATACTGACATTCTAGCTGTGGAAGGAGGCAGCTGTGGACCAGAGAGAACCGGGCTTTGGTCCTGGCTGTCCAACTTCCCAGTGTGTGAACTTTGGCAGTTTTCTCAGTCTCTGTTCCCTCATGTGGTCTAGATCTGAAGTTCTTGAACTTTTAAAATTTACAGAACAAACAAATAAACAAAACACCCACAAGCCAGAAGCCTGACAGCACGGTCAACTTTTTGATTTAACAGAAGATATTTTTCAGATGACTGCCAATTATCTTTATAATCATTTCAAAAGAAGGATGAAGAACACCAGACCAGAAGAAAGGGCAAAATTTCAGTGTAAGGCATCACTTTAAATGGAAGAAATTAACTTTATGAAAAAAATTGCTGAATTATCCTATAGTCCTCATTTTTTTCCTCATTTTCCCACAGACTGGTGAAAATTTGTCAGGACCAACATGGGTCTCCTGAGTAGCATCTGGAAATCACCAGGCTATCTGACCTGGAAGGTTTCTTGTAGGGAAATTACTCTATGATTATATCATGATTCCACCATGGTGCAAAGCTATGGTGCTAAAGTGATTTCTTTGGGTAAAATTAATTAATCAGTGAGCCGATCTGGAGAAGAAATCAGTCCAATAATTTATTTTGCTGAACTGAATGATTGTGGGTCTAAATACGGAGTTTACTTTAGTAGTAACAGTCTAAGATACCGTGTATGGATTGACACACAGGCACTCAAGGCACTTCCTTGTCTCTAACATTAAGCCTCTGACTCAGGCTTCATTCTCTGCTGCCTATAAAATGACAATGATCACACCACACCTACATCAAAATGTGAAAGAGTTGTGAGCAGACTAATTATATCCAAGTATTCCTCCCTTGGGCACCACACGTTGACCCAAAGGTCAACTTTTCTACAAACTTCCACTCTCTAATCTCAGGCCAAAAAAAGTTCTTTGAGTTCTACCACAGTGCTCTCAAAGCCCTGCACGAACACCATGTATTGTATTACTGAGATTCTAAATAGGGACTCACTGATCCATAGCTAGCACTCAATTTTAACAAGCTTGGATATCTGGTTTAAACCAAATTAGCAATAGATAAACAGAATAGAGGCTGGAGAAGCTATTTGGATAGGTCAGTGGCTGACGCTATGACCTCCCAGTGGAGAAAAAAATAAAAAACAAACACACAAACAACTGTATTGTTACTTAGAACAATAGCAGGTGTTCGTATCTTTGATTCTAAGTCATCAAGAAAACTTCATATACTACAACCTTTTAAAGGAAGTGAATGGTTACAGATTTTAGCTAAATTGGTTGAAACAGATGCAGAGGGGTACACCTCTGCTATCAGGAAATTCACCTAAAGTTGATGGGTACTGACTCTCCTACGATCCTAGATAAATGAAGTAATGGCAACAGAGACAACAACCGTAATGACTGTCCGTGTCATTGCACTTGGCTTTGTATGAAGTTCTCTTTGCATCCACATTTTCATATAATATTCACATCAACCCTGTGGGGGAGAAATAATAATTGGTATTATCCACTTATTTTTTCAAATGAGGAAACTAAAACTCTGCAAGGTTTAGTAGCTTGCCCAAGATAGCAGAGTTAGTAAGAGGCAGGGTGTGCAAACCCAGGGCTTCTGACTAACCCTGGTGCTTTTTCCACCCTCTGCTCCTCTCGCAGCCTTGTAATAGTGGCAAGACTAAGAGGTTCAAAGGAACTTCCTTCTGGTTCTCAGGCCCATTATAAATGCCACTTGCCCAGGGCAGGAAAATAAAGCCCATGCTCTTTGCTGGCCTATGGGCTAAGTCAGTGGCGCCCAGAAATAACCTCCTGGAGACTACAGTCCTTGTATTTACCACAAAGCAGTGGGTAAATAACTAGTTGGTGTTTTGGTGCTCTGTGGTCACTTAATCTGTTGTGTTCCTTCCCAAGATTCTGAAGGTTTCCCTTTCCAGTTAATTTTTATTTACATTTCTGAGGTCTGTGTTGTTTGGGGTTTGGTTCATTGGATGTTTTTCTTGGAATGTGTTGCCATTGGCTTCAGGATGTTTCTGCTCTGCTATTTCATGGAATTTTCCCCAAGTGTGGATTGCTATGTATTTCTTCAGGGCAGAAAGCCAAGGTGGTGCTGGTATGTAATCTGTTCCTCTGGCCAGAGGACTTCTTGTCACCCATTCACATGGTGCTTGATTGTATTTCTCCAGTGATAATTCTCCTCCCGTCTGTTAATGTGCAGCGACCTTGGAGTTCTGCCATCTTGTGTGTTGTTGCTTCTGATAGAGATTGTGCCAACTGATTCTATTAGTTTGTTCTATCAGCCCAGGGTTGGAGAAGTAGATACACACCAAATGTTATGCAAAGAGTGGGGAAGAGCTCATCAGGTTAACGCTATAAACAAGCAAGTGTGTGTTTGAAAGTGTCCAACTCTCCACACAGCTCTGTGCCCCAGTAGAAGACAGATCCAGGAATGCCAGGTGCACTGCATGTACCACGCACTCCCATGACCCTCTGCAAGGCTTTCTTCCTTTGTCTTTGACAAGCCCATAAATGCTGTATCTGAGAAAAACATGAATTTGTTCCATATCAGAAAGTTTTGTCCTTCAGATATTTCCTTTGTGGGAAGAAGGAAAAAAGAGAGAAAAAGGTCCAGTAGTGTTTGGTCATGAAAATGGTATGCTTCTCTTAATGCTTTCAGCCTAATTAAGATGCAAAGCACACACTGAAGAAGAAAGTTGCCCTGGATAAATCCTTTCTTTGGCTGTATTAAAGACATGCATAAGATTAGTGTTCAGAATTTTATAACAAACATCCTTTAAAATTATTAAAAGTGATTCACAAAATTGACTCCAAAAGCCTACTGTTTATCATTCAATGTGCACTGTGGCTCTCTATCTGTAGTCTGCATTGGGTGCACTTAAGAATCTGCACCTAATTTAATTTTAATTTGGAAGTAGGTGAGGCCAACTTCAATCTCCATGCTGACTTCAATTGCTCATGCACACCTCTAAAGGTCAACTGTTTTCTTATTTGCAAGGAGATAAAAGAACATTAATATTTACTAGTTACCTCATACATACAAGCCATTGTATCAATAACTTGAGATTTAATGATTCATTGAGTTCTTTCAACCACTTTATATGATAGGAATTACCTTTAGCGGATAGATGACATAACCAAAGACTAGTAACTTGCCCAAGTTCACCCAAGTAGCAAGGGAAAAATCAAGATCAATACAGGACCTCAAAGGCAAAGTTCTTCTCATTTTATTAAACTCTCTGCCTGAGAGACAGGTAAGAAATTGTGAAATATGCTTCCTCCAGTTGCTGTGTATTAAAATTCCCAAACAAAGGTGGTTCATTCAGAGGTTGCCCTTAAAGCTATAGGTTGAACAGGAAATAACTGTGAATTAAAAGGAGATGGCAATGTCTGGCGTTAAGGTCAGCAAAAAGGAATATCTGTGGTTTTTTATGGACACCGGGCAGAGGCATGCAAATAGCCTTGAAAAGTCCCAGAATGTGTCCCAAGTTCCTCCAAATTAGAGGCCACACCAAAACAGAAAGAATAAGAAACTACAGAGGAACAATTCCACTAATCAGGGAGAGAATGGCCATTCATATTTGTTTGCTTGGCAAAGTCACTTTTGAGAGCTGCAAAAGGGACGAGGAAAATAACACTACATGTAATAGTAGCTGTGACTTGCTGGGTGCCTGTTAGATGCCAGACATACTCTATGATTCATTGCCAATCTTCTTGAGCGGTCTCTCTGCACACTGTTGATTCTTATTTCCTTTTTTTCAAATAAAAAAACAGAGGTCAGAGAAGTTTTATAGATGGCTATGGCATAACCACTAATAGGGTGCAGAGCTAAGGTCTCACACGTAAGCCTGTCTAACCCTGAAATCAATACACTCGCTACTTTTCTTTGCAGCTGCTCTTGTACAGACAGTCCGACATGAAAGGTTAAGGCAAACTGAATGACACTGATGCCCAAGATCAAATGCTAAAAGAACAGCAGCATCTACTGCTGGAGTTGTCTAGGGAGCAGAGAGATGTCTGCAGTAGTAGTAAATATTGGTGGTGTCTGGGGAGGACATGACCTCTGGCCCACTCCAGGGAAAGGGAAAAGCCTTGAAGGGAAAGAGCTGGGGCCTTCAAAATTCTCACGGAAAGAGAGAAAAGTGTTTCCAACTCCCTTAATTTAGCAGCTCTTTCTCAGGCTGATGAGGCTTGGGCATGCAAATAATTTTACCAAGCTATCTTTAAGGTAAAGGAAAAAATTACAGTTAAAATTAAGTCTCCCTTTCTATTAGTCTGCTAGGGCTGCCGTAACAAGATAACGTAGACTGGATGGTCTGAACAACAGGAATTTATTTTATCACCGTTTTGGAGGCTAGAAGCCCAAGATCAAGGTTCCTGATGATCTGGTTTCTGGTGAGAGCTCTCTGCCTGGCTTGCAGATGGCCACCTTCTCACTATGACTTCACACAGCCTTTCCTCAGTGCCTGTGAAGACCATATAAGAGCTCTCCAATGTCTCTTCTTAAATGGAAACTAATCCTATTGGATTAAGACCCTACCTTTTGGACCTCATTTTCCCTTAATTTCTTCCTTAGAGGTCCCGTCTCCAATATAGCCACATTGGGGGTTAGGACTTCAACAGATGAACTTTGGGTGGATACAATCATTCATTCTATAACACCCTTTCACTCCAGACCATCAGTCAGCCTATTCCTTTCTCCAAAGGCAATCACTGTTACCAGTTTCTGAGTATTTTGCCAAAAACATTCCATGCATAACATGGGATTATACAAATGAAGAGACACTATGAGCTGTGTTCTACATCTTCCTTTCTTCTCCTGTAAGTAGAAAGCAGAGACTGTTCCAAGTCTGCAAGCATGCCTTTCTGCTGCATTCTTTCTCATGATTGCATAGTTTTCCATTAAATTACCATAATCCAATTTAATCAATCCCATACTTATGAATACTAAGTTTATGTTTCATCTTTGACTGTTACAAACAATGCTTTAATGAGCATCCTTGCTCAAATATGTTTGTAAATGTGTTAATATGCTACATATCTAGAAAAGGAATTTATAGATTGAAGTGTATGTGTTCATCAAAATGGACAGTTATTGCCCAATTCCCCTCCAGAAAGGTTGCTGCAGTTTACATTTTAACATTGAAGTGTAGTTAACAGTGTGACTAAGAGCTCCAAAATCACTTTATTAGTATTAATTAAATAAGCCATTATTGTTAATTACCTAAAGAGAAAAAAAAGAGTTTTGGAATGTCTTTCTCAGTCTCCTAACTCACACTTTTGGTTCACTTCCTCAAAGGTGCCAGAATGTGGATCTGGTCTCGTCACTCACTGCTCCTTAGGACCCGTGGGATGGAATCCCATCTGGCATCAGAGCTAGGATTTCATGCGCTGCTAGTTGGTTTCTGCCCACTTCTCCATGTCATCTCTGATCACTCACTTTCTCCCACAGATTATAGCTTTCAGTCAGAGCAAATCAATAACATTAGGAGTCCTCAGGGTTTCCAAAACTCTCACACATCTGAACTTTCTCAAATGCCATCCTCTCTGTCCTTCCATATTTGTCTTCCCTGACAAGTTTATACTTATTCTACAATCTCTCAAATGTCACTTTTCCTGCAAAGACTTCACTCTTTCCCTTCCACAGCCTTAGCAACACTATCTTCTATGAAACAAAGTTACATACATCCACATCATAAAATTTTATTGCTGTAATTTTTGCATGCCTCCCTGATTTCCCATTAGATAGTGGCAGATATAATGGGAAAAAACATATTTTTTTCTTTTTTTTATTGTGAAATGATTATCACAGTAAGTTTAGTTAACATCCTTCAACATACATAGTTACAAATTATTTTTTCTTGCGATGTGAACTTTTGAAGTTTTTTTCTCTTAACAACTTTTAAAAACATATTTTTTTATCTTCTTATTTCTAAGGAGAAAAATGATGCATAAAGATATACGATAACTTGCTCAGTCATAGAACAAGTAAGTGACAGAACAGGGACTTGAACCCCAGCATGGGGTTTCCAGAATCCCTACTGTACAAAAGTCCTCATCAGACATGTCTGAACCCTCCAGATCTTCCTCTTCATGCTCTTCCTCCAGAGGAGGCTCTTCTTGTCCTCTTCTGTCCACACCTCCTTAACTCTTCTTTCATTACAACTCCATTCTGTCCTCCCCACAAACTATATTGACTGCCTCCTAACTGATGGAGATTAATTCAGCTTTCTCCTGACTCCAACCTCAAAGCCCACCTCTTACAACCATGAGGGGACTCAGCATATGAAGGTCCCCCCAGCTACTAAGGTCCACCCATCATAGGAAGGAGTGGAGTCATAAATAATAATTATAACATATGCTTCAAGTTCAGTTCAGCAGAAACCAGACTCTGAAGTGAAGATTAGCATACAGGACTTTATTCCGGAGGACTCTTGAGATGACACTGGTGGAAGGGAAGGGGGAAGACACAGGTTTAGGCAGAGTGAGAAGCTGAGATGTGACACAGACCCAAAGGCCTCAGCTGACTCTGTAAGGAGTTCTGGAGCTGAGATGGACTTTCAGAGCTGTACCAAGTTGAGATGAGGTGGCCAGATCATTGATCAGTTATTGGAAACAGGCTGCCCCTTGATAAGGGGTGTGATATTGGGCAAAGCAGTTTTCCTCTTTCTCCGAGGAAGACTGACCCTGAGAGCCCTCTTTAGTAGCACTTCATCCAGCTGGGGAAGTAAGTCCATTCCTGAAGGGGGGACTATATGGCACATCAGAGCATCTACCCAATGCCTGTCTTTAGATGCCTAGCATCATATTATTCTACGCACTGTAGCTGCATTGTCCAGGTGAATAATTAGTGCTTAGTAAGGTAAGGTGACTTGGAAGAGAGTGCACAGACAGTGGCAGATGCGTTAGTATTGGAACCCGAGCCTGGCTAAGTGCAAAGCCCATATTCCTTCTCCATGGTAAGCTGCCTCCCTCAGGCACATTATAAATTCTATGACAGCATATATGTGGTAATTTTTTGAAGACCAGAAATATACACTCATAGAACTGAACTCCTTCCAGAGCTGCACTCTCCCATCAACCCCCAAACAAGCAATTCCCTCTGAGCCCACACACCCACTTGCTCTCATTTTCCACATGTTTATTTGGATGCAGTCACCAATTACATACTAGGCAGATGTCATCTGGAAGAAAAGCCATGGTCATTGTCAAAGAAAAGTGAGAACTGCTTTCAAATTATGCTCAGAGTCTAGTCCATAGTTCAGCCTAGGTCACCTATTAAAACAAAAAACATCATCAGAGTTTCCCAAAATGTGGTCTATGAACGCTGAGGATACCCAAGATTCTTTCAGAGTTCTGTAAAGTAAAAAACTATTCTCATAATAATAGGAAGAATAATTGCTTTTTTCACTATGCCAACATTTGTGCTGACACTGTTGACTGATGGTACAAAAGCCACAGTGAGCAAAACTGCTGATGCTTTAGCATAAGTCAAAGCAGTGGCACCAAACTGTATTAGTAGCTGTTGTATTCTTTAACACCATGCACTCAGAGTTAAAAAACAAAAAGAAAAAGAAAATGCAATTTCGTTTAAAAATGTTTTTGATGAAGCAGTAAATGTTATTTTTATTACTTATAAAAATGACAGACAAACTATGGCTATTTAGTATTAGTTGTATGTTACACAATTTCTCAAAAATTAATGAAAAGAGCCTGCCACTTCAAGGAAAACAAATCACAGCATTTGATTAAATTGATTAAATTCAAACTTTCAAGCAAAAATTTAAATTTTGGAAAACATACCTGCCATCATGAGCTTGACATCCTATCAGACTTTCCTAATGAGATTTTTGGTAATAATAAGGAATGTTCATTTTGACATTATATAGTGAAATGAGGCAACATTTTAAAGATCTACATACTCAGCAAACTATATTTTCCATATGAATAGTGAATGATGTTACAAAATTGCATGGACAAAAAACAACCGTTCAATGGAAAAGATAGACCAGTGGATTTCGATGTAGCACAATGTGAAAAGCTCATCGATATGGTTTCAGATTTCACACTGCAACTGAGCTTTAAAAAATTACTACTTGCCAAGTTTTGGTGTAACATCAAGAAGAATACCTGTGATTATCTAAAGGGTTATTAAAATTATTCCTGTACCCAGCTACCTATCTGTGTGATACTGAATATTCTTCATAGACTTCAACAAAACAATATATTGCAAAGATTCTGATTGCAGAGCCGAAAAGAAAATTCAACTGTCTTCTCCTAAAGGGTACTTCAAAGAGATTTTCAAAAATATAAAACAATGCCACACTTTCATTTAATTATTTTTATTTTAGAAAATATAGTTTTTCTGCATAAAAGTCATTTCTCTAAACATCCAGTGGATTTATTACTATTTTTACATAAATCAATAAATATTCTCATAATTTTCCGTTTCAATTTCTAGTATCAATAGATATATCCCACATAAGCAATAGTGCTTTGGTCTCCTCTATGATTTTCAAGAGTGTAACAGGTTCTTGAGACCAAAAATTTTGAGGACCGCTGATTTAGGATCACTTGGCCAATACTCAAAGAGCTGAGGTAGGATTTTTTCCAAATGAATTATTTAGCTTAAAATACTGAATGAATAAATGAAACAAATATTTTTTAATGAATGAATAAGGAAAGGGAAAAGGGATGAAGTATGTGAATAGCTGTATGAGGAGAGTCGAAAAGAGTGATTGAGTGTATGGAGACATAAATGTAGAATATGAAAATATGAGAACTGGAAAAATCCCTAAAGGTGGAGAGGCAGAATACGATTTATTCACTATCTCTATATGACAGGCCCTTTTCACATTCAACCACACATCCTCACAATGCCTTGAAGAGCAAGGTGTCCTCATTCCCTTCGCACACAGGAGGCACTGGGACTTAGGGAAGTTGTGTGACAAAGAGGACATGTGGTGTAGCTGGGATCTGATCCTGAATACGTGTGATTCCACATTGTTCTTGTCTGTTTCCCCAGAGTATGCTACTTCCCTCTTCTTACCACTTCTTTTGCAAAGGAGGTGAGACTCAAGGAGGGCAAGTAACTTTCAGAGGCCACGAAGTGAATTTGTGGCAGAGTCAGATCCAGAAAGCACTTCTTGGGACTCCCTGACCAAATGCCCCTGGAGAGGCAGCAATGTTACAGGGTGGATTATGTGGTCCCCCAGCTCTGAGGACTGAGGGTCCTAAGACAAAATGCAAGAAGAAATCTGTTCTGGGAAAAGAAGTTTGAGCATCCATACAGGGAGGTGGCTAATTTGTCTATATTAGCTGAAAGGAAGATAATAGAAGAAAGGAAAAAGAAGTAAAAATCTTAGTCAGAATGCACTCTGGCTCTTTCTCTGCTACAACTTCATTAAACAAATGTTTATAAAGCACTTCCTGTGAGCTGGGCATCGTGTTAGGTGGGACAGGATGGCGGATTCTGAAGCTTCAGGGATGAATCACAGATAATTCCAGTGCTGGAGGGTCTCGCAGTCTTGTAGGGTACCCAATGGAAATAGTTCCGATGCAATGTGAGCGATCGATAGGGAAAACACAAGGTGGTATGGGAATCTAGAAGAGAAATTTAACACTGCCCAGGGACCTGATAACATGGCACTGGCACCAAGTCTTAAAGGACTTGTCAGAATTAACTAGTAGTGCAAAAAGATCAGGCAGAAAAAAAAATGTGTGTTGCACAACCAGAATGTGACTTCTTGGAGAACTGAAAATGTTTAAGTATGACCAGAGGGGGAATGGCCCCTGCAAGTTTGGCAATAGCCATTCCCACCCTTCACTCCATATTCGCTTATACTGAAATACCTTCAGTTCAGGTTTAAATATTTAAAATAACCTAGGGATCCATCATTACTACTTTCTTGGACTTCTTGAAGTCTAGGGACCCCAGGCTGGGAATCAGTGGGCCAGATACTGTGTGGTTTTCTGAGTTTGCCCAAGGGAGCTATCACCCCCCACACTGCTGCAGGTCTTTTCACCCAAGACCTAGCCCATAGTAAGAGCCCCACAAATGTTAAACAAAGGAATGAATAGTCCTTCCTTACTCCTGCTTTTATCTGTCTTCCATTCTTTTATTTCAGCTGCTGTAGAAAAATCAGTCACCTTCTTCTACACATACCTAAACTTCCTTCCCCCAGTCAGACTTCTTTTTGAATTTGTCTTGGAATCCTCAGTTCTTAGGTCTGGGGCATATAACTCACCTACAAAATGGCACCTGCTCAAAGGGGTCTTGATCCTGGATGAATCATACTTCTCACATTTCTGACTATAACAGCAACTAGTTCCTTGAAGACAGGGAACTTGAACTTTTCATCTCTGAATTTTTACCTTAGCCCAAAGAAACTTTATTTAATGAGCAAAGAAGAAAGGGGGGGAAAAAAAAAAGAAAAGAAGTAACATTTTAGTTCTAATGAAGCTCTCTTGTTCTTTTTCTGCTGTACCTTCTACCCAGATGTCCCACCAAAACTGCAGGAACATCTTTTCTTTCCCACATGGACAAGTTTGTCATGATTCCTGTGTTTATATTTCCCAACTTAACTCTGATTCACAGGGAAAATAAAGAGATCGCCATAGGAAAGTGCAAACCAACCACAGGAAGTCGGGTGTGGGGAAGTTGCTGAGCATATGAGTCAGCTTCCAGACACAAGCAGATGCTGGATCCCTCTCATCAAATTCTTCCTCAATTTCCTTTCTTCCCCACTCTAGCTAGGATACACCCTGAGTGGTGGCAGCTGATGGAAACTGGGCACAGAAACCCATGGAAAAGTCTGAAGAGACAGGATGAATCTTGAGCCAGACCTTTCCAAAAGCCATAATGAAGGTGACTGTGAGGGGCCTTCTAGCTGCCACTAAAATGATAAAGTTACAACTATTTCCTCCAGTGTCTGGGTAAGTCTTCTCAGAAATCTTGCCCCAATCATCTCCTCTTTGAGGTACAACCTTTCTCTTCCTTCTGCAGCATATAACTCTGATCAAATCTCTTTCATCCAAAAGAAATCATAAGATACGGACCAAGAGCAAAAACAATAAAAAAGTAATACCTGCTATTGAGTCTTCCTTTACATATCTAATTTCTTTTCTTTCTTTCTCTTCTAGTTTTTTAAAGAGTTGTCTACACTCTCTGGTGCCATTTCCCCTTTCTCATTCACTTTTAAATCCACTGCAGTCTTGGTTTCTTTCCTCTCCCCTAATCACCAATACCACCCTGCATATTCCAGCCTTTATCTTATTTGACATCTTGGCAGCAGCTGACCATTCCATTCTTTCCAGCATCTACTTTGACTGACTTTCACAGCACTATTCCCAATCTGCTTGTTCTTTCTGTCTCTCTGGCCACTCTTTCTCGGAGCTCCTCACCACTTCCCTTGCTCTCCCCATAAATATTCGTGTTTCCTATATTGCATTCATTTCATACTTGGTCAATTTATTCCTTTCTCCTTCCTCATTTAGGAAGTATGTCCGAGTATTTCCTATATTCCAAGCATTGTTCTAGATAAACCAGGGATTAGCAGATAAATTCACTGTTTTGTGGAGCTTAGAGTATAGAAGGGAACACAAGGATTTCCACTCTGCGTACTGTTACCAAAAGATTTCAACCTCATCGATCACTTCACCTGTCGGCAATATGCTCCTTACTTTATAATTTATGGCTTCAATTCTGAACTTTATCCTGTGTTCTAGACTCATAACTCTTTAAGGTCCTTTAAAAATGCTAACGCAAACTATACAAGACATTATTTCCATCACATATAGGAATTAAATCAATTCTGTTTATTTGAATTAAAATAAATTTATTTCCCTCACAAAACCTATTTCTTCTCTTTTATTTCCTGTCTCTGTAAATGGCATTATCACCCAATGTAAGCCCTAACCTTAAGAGGCATTTAAGAGTCTGCCCTCAGTTTACATCAGTGCATCACTCCCTTTGGATTAAGCTACTACTAGCCCTACATCAATTCATCCCTATATAGAATGTGATTTATAATATACAATATAGATAATGTTACTGCCCTGCTTTAAACCCTTCCATGTTTTTCTGCTTCTAGGCAATGGCAAAATTATTTACCAGCTTGAAGCTTTTCCATGATCTAGACTGCCATCATCAAAATCTTCCTAAGGCTAGCCATACTTCCCCAATTCCTTCCTGTATAGTTATAAAGCCAATTGGCATAACCAAATTGAAGTTTTTAGTTGTTAGAATGGGAGGCATCTCATGTTTATCCTCAATGATGTTGCAAAATCTCTTCCCTCTTCCTGAAATACCATATTTTTATCTTCTTCTAGATTGTCTTGTCATTCTTCAGTATTCAAATCCTTGATTACAGTCTGCACTTACTCCATGAGGAATAATTAATTTCTTATAACACTTGGCATATGTCTCATTAGTTGTCTCAACAACAACTATCACATTTTTAAAAACTGCTTATTTTGATATTTTGGTTCCTAGAAGTTAGCAATTGTGTGGTTTTCATTTTTGTATCCCCTGCAGTGCAAACAGCACCTAGCACATAGTTGATGCTAAGAAAAATATGTTGACTTAATAAGCCCTAAAAACCAAGCTGTGGTTTACCTGGATTTATCTGAATTTGCTATTATTTTAATTCCACAGTGTCATTTTTATTTTTTCACCTGGAGAGCAATATTTTTAGAGTGTGTATCATCTCTGAGTAAAAAATGTTTTAACTAAAATATAGTCTCGCTGGTGAATGCCCAGCCTCATCACCCCAGAGGCTATTGCTGAACTCCTGATACGGCACTGTTTCTGGGGGATCAGCTAGTTATCCAGCAGCAGGCTGACTGCCTTGAACCCATCTCATCATAGAGGGAACAGTCTTTGTTCTAAGAAGGATAAACACAAATTCTAGATAAAGATTTTCCTTCCCTGTCTGCACATTTAAGACAGTTCTATTTTTTGTGGCCTTATGAAATGCCTGATCCATTGCTATAATGTCCTACATAACTTTGCTTCCAATTACTGAATATGTTCTATAACAAAGGAAGTGTGACAGTGGGTTCCCATCCACAAAATTCACTAGTCTTACTCATGTGCCCCATCATTCATATAGTTGGCTTGAGAAATGATGGAATGTCCTATAAAGGCCCACTTAGGGCACTATGTAATATTTCATGGAGAAATTTTGCTTCCCAAACCATTATCTTGCACTCAGTATGTTTGGGGATACTACTGCCCCAAAAGAGAAATACTTTCACCAAAGAGTTAGTTCTATTACTGTTGAATGAGATACCAAGACTACTATTCCTCTACATTTTCTGGGCTTCTCATGCCCCTGAACCAATAGGCAAAGAAGGGTGTCCCTGTCTCAGCAAGGATATTTGACTCCAATTACCAGAGGTGTTCTGCACAATGGCGATATATAGGACTGTGTCTATAACCTAGAGCATTCACTGGGGCATTTCTTGTTCTCCAACAGCCCTGTTCAATGGAAAACTAGGGCAACCCAAAATGGGACTTTCAAGGTCATAGATGCCATAAAAATAAATATTTGTGTTACTTCAATAGATAAGGCCATCCAGCTGAAGGACTAGCAATGAACAATGGGAATACAAATGAAAAGAGAAGATAGCTGTAACTATCTACATAGGCCTCATGATCAGTTATATGAAAGCTGAGGTTTTATCTGCATGTTTCAGTTAATTAAATTTTTTCTTATCCACCCCTCATTTCTACCCATAACCTTTCATTAGGAACCTGGTGATGACTAGGGTTCTTTTAGGCTTCATATGGGAGTATAACCAAATTAAGATCCTCATATGATGTTAAGGTATCTGATGGGATATTTGTGTCATCTATGTTGAGGACATCAATCTTTCACTTGGACAAAGACAAGAGGTAGTGCTGAAGGGCAAAAGTGGTGGATAGTGCCAAGTATCTTCCAAATGGACCTTCGTATCCACTCTCCATCATAATGCAACCTGCTCTGTACTCCTGGACACTGGTCTTCAGGAACCTATCAATAGAAGCTCATGATCAATGGCTTCCTTGGGTTCAGCCAAAGGGAGGCAGGAGACCAGAGGACAGGAGGAAAGTAAAATGTGTATTTTCTCTCTAGGCTCACTTCATGGCAGATCACCTCCGGTTAGCTATATCCCTAACTTGAAGGCCACAAGTCCTGGCAGGTGGGCTTTCTTAAGATGATACCCTCTGGGTTCTGATAATTATCTCCTCTCAGAAAGTTTCCTAGCATAAGTCTATAATCGCTTCCTATTATTACTGGCCCCAAGGTGCTTCATCATGCCTTGTTTCCCTAATCTATGGCTATCCAATAGTGAATAGCCTTTTTTAAAACTATCTTCAAACTATCCAGTTTGAGCGTCATCTGTCTCTAGCTAGCATGCTGACTGGTACAACTAATGTTCTTTGCATTCTGGAAGGATGGGTTTTATTACCTGAGAGTCTTAAAAAATCTTTTACAGATTTATACTCTTGTGGTCACAGATTTCTGGAAGAAATGTTCTTGGGGAGACTTAGGGGAAAAGTCATTTTTTGAATAGAGCTCTTAATAGGGTTTTCTCTTACCAACTCCCCCCAAAAGCAAGAGATAGGCCAGGACATATTAAATGGAGGTTTGGATTCATTTAAATTTGCTCTGACAGTGAAGTCCATAGCTATGGGCCTTGGACCAGGATGGCTGTCACATAGCTGAGGACTAACAGTTAGCAGCTGTTTTTGGCTGTCTCAGAGGGACATATAAGAACAGCTGGCCACACGGTCAGGCTGCAATGTAGCAAAAAAGAGCAGGATGTACCCTTCTCTCAAACTGCTAGGTGTATTTCCAATAAAATAATATTTTTCTATCTATTACCAAAGAGAATTGAACCATCTGTGAACTAGACCGTGAGGGAGAAATGGGTATCAACTTGAAAGAAAAGTGTTTCAAGATTCAAACTCATTTACTCCAGCCACTCCATTAACATTTTACAACCTTCTCCATCCTGTTAACAATGTCCCAGTGTATTCTATTGTTCAAACTAGAAATTCAGGGACATTCTTTGCCTCTTTCTCTACTCCTCTCAAGTTCTGAATCGGCCTGGCATACTGGAACATCCAGACTGACTGGGTTCAAATTGTAACTCCAGTACTTTAAAGAGCTGTGACTTTGAACAGAATATGTTCCATTCCTTAATTTCAATTTCTTCATCTGTAAAGCTGAAATAATGATATCTAATAACCCTTGATTACAGACAATATGAGAACAGTGAATATGTTGAATGAGCATAATTTATAGAATAATTAAAACACAACTTTGTTTTCCATCATCCCTTTTAAATATTCTAAATGAGAGTAATCTTATAATCTTCCTAGATGTAAAAAATATGCAGATCCCACAAATTTTCTCTTATTCTTTCTCTTGGTCTTAGGTACTAGGAAGTGTCACAGTTCTCTAAGGAACAGAATATGGTTCCTTAGAGATATCAGATAAGGGGAAGAAACAGAAATAACTAAGTCTAGAGGGAGAAAAAGAAAAATAACGATCATATTTGAAAATTATATAACTTCTTGTAGAAAGCTAAAAGAATCTATGGACCAATTAATTAGAAATAATAAGATAAATTTAAAATATAAAATTTGGCAAGCCAAATCCAATAATACATTAAAAGTATCATATACCACAATCAAGAGATATTCATTTCTGAGATGCAAGGATGGTTCAACATCTACAAATCAGTCAATGTGATACACCATATTAACAGAATGAAAAATAGAAATCATATGATTATCTCAATAGACCCGGAAAAATAATTTGACAAAATTCAACATCTGTTTATGATAAAAACTCAACAAAGTGGGTATAGAAGGAACATACTTGAACATAATAAAGGCCATATATGACAATCCTACAGTTAACACCATACTCAATAGTGAAAAGCTGAAAGGTTTTCTTCTAAAAATAGGAATGAGACAATGATGCTCACTGTCACCATTTCTAGTAAACATAGAATTGGAAGTCCTAGCCATAGCAATTAGGCAAGAAAAAGAAATAAAAGGCATCCAAATTGGAAAGGAAGAAGTAAAACTGTCACTATTTTCTGCATAACATGATATTATGTATAGAAAACCCTAAAGAATCCACAAAAAAATCCTTTAGAACTAATAAATGAATTTAGTAAAGCTGCTGGATACAAAATCATTGTGCAGAAATCTGTGGTGTTTCTACATACTAACAGTGAAACATCAGAAAGAGAAATTAAGAAAACAATTGCATGTACAATTACATCAAAAAGAATAAAACACCTAGGAGTAAATTTAACCAATAAGGTGGAAGTCTTGTACACTGAAAATTATGAACTGATGACAGAAATTGAAGAAGATACAAATAAATGGAAAGCTATTTCATGCTCATGGAATGTAAGAATATTGTTAAAATGTCCATACTATCCAAAGAAATCTACAGATTCAAGGTAATTCTTATCAAAATTCAGTTAACATACTTCACAGAACTAGAATAAATAATTTTAAAATTCTTATGGAACCACAAAAGATCCCTAATAGCCAAAGCAATCTTGAAAAAGAAAAACAAAGTTAGAGGCATCATGCTTCTTGATTTCAAACTATACTACAAAGAGACAATAATTAAAACAGGATGGTACTTGTACAAAAATAGACACAATGGAACAGAACTGGGAGCCCAGAAGATCCCTAAGAGCCAAAGCAATCTTGAAAAAGAAAAACAAAGTTAGAGGTATCATGCTTCTTGATTTCAAACTATACTACAAAGAACTAGTAATTAAAACAGGATGGTACTTGTACAAAAACAGACACAATGGAATAGAACTGGGAGCCGAGAAATAAACCCACACATATATGGACAATTAACTTATGACAAAGGAGCCAAGAACACACAAAGAAAACAGGACAGTTTCTTCAGTAAATGTTGCTGGGAAAGCTGGGACAGCCACATTCCAAAGAATGAAATTAGACCACTATCTTACCCCATACACAAAAAATTACTCAAATGGATTAAAGACTTGAATGTGAGACCTGAACCATATAATTCCTAGAAGAAAGCATAGGTCATAAACTCTTGACATCAGACTTAGCAATGCCCTTGTGGATCTGACTTCAGAGGAAGTAATAAGAGCAAAAATAAACAAACGGGACTACATCAAACTAAAGTTTCTGCACAGCAGAAGAAACCGTCATCAAAAAGAAAAAGCAACTTACTGAATGAGAGAAGATATTTATTTGCAAATGTATGTCTGATAGGAGGTTAATATCCAAAATATATAAAGAACTCATACAACTCAATGACAACAAATCTGATTTACAAATGAAACCCAAACACATACAGTCAATTAATATTTGATAAGGGAGCCTTGGATATATATTGGGGAGATGACGGCCTCTTCAGCAGCTGGTGTTGGAAAAACTGGACAGCTACATGTAAGAGAATGAATCTGGACTACTGTCTAACCCCATACACAAAGGTAAACTCAAGGTGGATCAAGGACCTGAATGTAAGTCATGAAACCATAAAACTCTTAGAAAAAAACATAGGCAAAAAGCTCTTGGACATAAAACTCTTAGAAAAAAACATAAAAAAAGCTCTTCATGAACATATCTCCCCGGGCAAGGGAAACAAAAGCAAAAATGAACAAGTGGGACTATATCAAGCTGAAAAGCTTCTGTACAGCAAAGGACACCATCAGTAGAACAAAAAGACTTCCTACAGTATGGGAGAATATATTCATAAATGATGTATCCGATAAGGGGTTGACATCCAAAATATATAAAGAACTCATGCACCGCAACAAACAAAGAGCAAATAATCCAATTAAGAAATGGGCAGAGGACATGAATAGACACTTCTCTGAAGAAGAAATTCAGATGGCCAACAGGCACATGAAAAGATGCTCCATATCACTAATCATCAGAGAAATGCAGATTAAAACCACAATGAGATACCATCTCACACCACTGAGGATAGCCAACATCCAAAACACAAACAACAACAAATGTTGGCGAGGATGTGGAGAAAAGGGAACCCTCCTACACTGCTGGTGGGACTGCAAATTAGTTCAACCATTGTGGAAAGCTGTATGGAGGTTCCTCAAAAAACTCAAAATAGAAATACCATTTCTCAGAGAAGACAAGTAGTGACTCTATAGCATCTCACTATGCTGATGGACAGTGACTGTAATGGGGCTGGTGGGGGGGGGACTTGATGAAGGGGGTAGTTTAATAATCATAATGTTGCACATGTAATTGTAGATTAATGAACCAAAATAAATTATTAAAAAAAAAAGAAATACCATTTGACCCAGGAATTCCACTCCTAGGAATTTACCCTAAGAATGCAGCAGCCCAGTTTGAAAAAGACAGATGCACCCCTATGTTTATCGCAGCACTATTTACAATAGCCAAGAAATGGAAGCAACCTAAGTGTCCATCAGTAGATGAATGGATAAAGAAGAGTGGTACATATACACAATGGAATATTATTCAGCCATAAGAAGAAAACAAATCCTACCATTTGCAACAACATGGATGGAGCTAGAGGGTATTATGCTCAGTGAAATAAGCCAAGCTGAAAAAGACAAGTACCAAATGATTTCACTCATATGTGGAGTATAAGAACTGAGGAAAAAACTGAAGGAACAAAACAGCAGCAGACTCACAGAACCCAAGAACGGACTAATAGTTACCAAAGGGAAAGGGACTGGGGAGGATGGGTGGGAAGGGAGGGGCAAGGGGGAAAAAGGGACATTACGATTAGCAGATGTAATGTTAGGGGGCCGTGGGGAGGGCTGTACAACTCAGAGAAGACAAGTAGTGATTCTATAGCATCTCACTATGCTGATGGACAGTGACTGTGATGGGGTTGGTGGGGGGGACCTGATGAAGGGGGTAGTGTAATCACCATAATATTACTCATTTGATTGTAGATTGGTGATATCAAAATAAACTAAAAAAAAAAAAGAAGGCTACTAACAGAAAGGATAAAATAGATATAATTTTACAAAACTCTCTTCCACTGCAAAAGAACAGAATTTTGAGCAGTCTAAATACAGGTCACAAAGTTTCTACTTTGAAGATAACAACTAGCATTTATATAAAACCTTTACTCTTCGAAGGTTATGATTTACAAATGAGTGGAGGACTTGAACAGACACTTCTCCAAGGAAGACACACCGATGGCCAACAGGCACATGAAAAGATGCCCCACATCACTAATCATCAGGGAAATGCACATCAAATCCACAATGAGATACACCTCACACTTATTAGAATGGCTATTATCAAAATGCCAAGATATGGAAGCAACCCAAGTGCCTGTCCATAGCTGAATAGATAAAGAAGTGGTATATATATATATATATAAAACAGAATATTACTCAGCCACAAAAAAGGAACAAAATCTTGCCATGAGAACATGGATGGACCTAGAGGATATTATGCTAAATGAAATAGACAGAGAAAGATTACTACCATACAATTTCATTTATATATGGAATCTAAAATATAAAGCAAACAAAGCAGAAATAGACTCATAAACATGGAGAACAAACTGGCAGTTGCCTTAGGGGAGGTGGATTGGGGGGTGCATGCAAAATTGGTAAAGGAGATAAAGAGGTACAAATTTCTAATTATGAAATAAATAATTCACAAGGATGAAAAGTGCAGAATAGGGAATATAGTCAATAACATTGTAATATCTTTTTATGGTGACAGTTGCTTACTACACTTATCATGGTAAGCATTTCATAATGTATATAATTGTTGTATCACTATATTGTATACCTGAAACCAGTATAATATTGTATATCTACTAGACTTCAATTTTTTTAAAAGACAGTATAATATTGATGCAAGCATATACAAATCAATTATAGGTTTAGAATAGAGATTCATGAAATAGATTTTCAGGTATATAAAAAACTGTTACCACAATTTCACAGTGGCTATTTGAGAAAAGAGGATTTATTTATTAAATGATGCAAAGGCAACTGAATACCCAAAAGGACAAAAATGAAATTCCTACTTCCATATACAAAAATCAGTTCCAAATGAATTAAAGATATATACAATAGGCAAAAGAGAAAAAAGTTATACATCCAATTCTTTTGAAATTAAAAACTTCTATTCATCAAGATACCATAAGGAAAGTGAAAAATAACTGAGAAAACATATTTATAATGCTTTTAAGTGACAAAAGATTAGTACATGGAATATGAAAAGAACAGCTATAAATTAACAAGAAAAGTGACAAAAGATATGAATTGACATTTCATAAAGAAGTACTGAAAAAGTACTAGGAAAGAAGTTCAACATTTTGGAGGTCTGGAAAATGCAATTTTTGGTACAATTTTTTTATTTACCACACTAACAAAGATATCATTAGGTCATTTATTGGTGAAGATATGAAGAAAAGGAATTCAAATAAGTACAACAATTAGTTGATGTTATTTTATAAAATTAAATATTCACATTAAGCTATGGTCCAGCAAAAGTTTTATTTCTAGAGATTTCTCCCTAGAGAAATCATACAAATAGGTACCAGGAGACAAGCAAAAGAATTATAATAGTAGCATTACTTACAAAAGCAAAATAAGTAACTGAATAAATAAAAACTGGAAGCAACACAACATTCATCTCCTGGAAAATGGTATTTAAATTATGACATAGTTATATACTTTAATGTTATGGAATAATGAAAATTTAAAAACTATAGCTATAGATATGACATAGATGAATCTTAGATATTAAGTTGTGAAGCAAGTTTTAAATTATTTAATTCAGCATTATAACAAAAATAAATTTGAAATAAATTATTTGGAGAATAAATACATATGTTCTAAATATGGGGAAAGGGATGATACATACAAAAATCAAGAGAAAACTCACCTCTGAGGGGTGGTATGACAATGGGAGAGTGGTAACTAGTGTGCTTATATACTACTTCTTAAATTTGACATGGGTTCCTAGGTGATCATTTTTTTGCTTCATTATGGTATTACACATATTCTTTGTGTCCCACCAGTTCCTGAGGCTCTTTAAATTTTGTTTCAATCTTTTTTCTTGTTCCTGTGTTCCTTCCATTCTATTATTGAGACAATACAGTGAACCATTTATTTCAGTTATTGACTATTTCAGTTCTAACGTTTCAATTTGATTCTTCATTATCATTTTTATTTGTCTGTGAAAAGCTCCTATCTTTACATTTGTTTCAAAAGTATTCACTTTCACCTCATGGAGAATAGTTCTAAGAGCTGCTTTCAAGTCTATGTCTGATAATTCCAACATCTAGGCTATCTCAGAGTTAATATTTATTAATTGCCTTTTCCCTCAACAGTGGACCAGAGTCTTCTGATCCTTTCTATATAAAGTAATTTTGGGTTATATCCTGGACATTTTGAATATTTTGTTGTGAGGCTTTGGGTCTTGTTAAAATCCTCTAATGAATAATAATTGGTTGTTGTAGTTTTAGTAGGTAATCAATCCAATTAAGTTCAAACCACAAGTTCTATCTCACCTTCTATAAGTGGGGGTTCCAATATCAATTCTGTTTTCAAAACCTTAGTGGTGTATCATTAGGTCTATTCCACAGATTTCAGGGATGTGTCAGTTCATGCATAGACTTTGAGGACCTCCCTTTCTAGAACTCTTCCCTCCAAGATTTCCCTCATGCTTTTTGCTTTCCATGGGAACCAGAAGACTCCTTTTCTGAGTCTTCTGGCTAGAAAACCAGGGTTCCTTTCAGAATTTTATCCCCTTGTGCTATTGAGAGATTCCATGGAAATATACCTACCCTTGCTATAAAGTGCTTTGAGAAAGGAAGGGGGCAAAATACAGATTTCTCCTACATTCTTTAGGCCAGAGGGGTCCTTTTCCCAATTCATTTGTCCAGAAAGATAGGTTGTCTGATGGGACTTAGAAGCCCACACCATGCACTGCTGCCATGCAAGGTTCCATATGGGGTTGGCTTCGTGGAAGGATCAGGAGAAAAAAAAAAGAAACAAAGAAACAAACAGGGATTTCCCCTTATAGTCACCAGCTCCTTGGTGGGGGGAGTTGGGAGCAGTGCCTATTCCCAGTACTCTGGTTATAAAAAAGAGAAATTTTTTCAGAATTTTGTTATATGTACTCTCTCTGCAATCAGAGACTCTCTACCCTTAAAGCTGGGAGAGAAAAGAGAAAAAAAAACTTAAGCAACCCTATTATAGGTCATTATTCAAGAATGGACTTCCCTCTCCATCTGCCTGCTGTTGTTAACTTTCAGAGTCCTTAAATCATTATTTTTTGTGTTTTGTTGGAAGTTTTTAGCTCTAACCAGAGGGAGAGATAGGCTGGAGTGAACTTACTCCATCTTGGCTGATACCTAAGTCTGTATATTCTTTTTAATATATGAAATATTATATAATATAATTAAGGGTAATAAAGAAGTTCCATCCCCAGAGGATCTCATGGTCTATTGGAGGAGACAGAGTCTAAACACACTCTTTAAGGGACTTTGGCTCTGACAAGGAGAAAAGAAATGGAGCCACAGATAAAAGGGGACCAAGGATATGACTGAATGAGAGTTGTTTTTGTTTTTGTAGTAAGACTTAAATAAGTGGGATTCATACCTTCTCCTCCCAAAACTTAGCACATTTTAACTATTTTGTATTTATTTAGAATAATTTATTTTGGCCTTATTACCTGGATAAAAGCCACATGCAAGCAGGTCCATATCTATGTGGTTCATTCTTGTGCTGTCCACACAGTAGGTGGTCAAGATATGTTTGTTGAGATTACATGGTATTTGGCACTTACTTGCTATCTCAGGTGCGGTCAGAGCTCTGCCTGTATCCTCTTGCCCTTTACTTCAGTGCACACCAACCCAGCCTCCAATCGCCAACTCCTGAATTTCTCTGCCTAAGGTCTTTCTCAGGCTTCTGAAACATGTTTTGTCTACCTGAGTGGCAGGTGGTTAGTGCCAGGAAGTTAACACCTGCTAGAAGACCTCAACCAATGACTGACAGAGTTGGTTTATAAATGCCCCAGGCCTTTCCCTTGAGTGTGTTAACTCTGTGACCTGGTGCTGTACTGGTTCTCAGAATTTCCCCAGTAATATTAGGTCCAGATGCCCACAGTGGCTGCTGGTTTGATAATGCACAATTTATGGGCCACCTTCCTTTCTCTGATTTACTTTTCTATCCTCTTTTGGTGTTTTCTATCCTCTTAACATAAACTTCTTTCACCTAATGCTAATTTCAAGATCTGCTTATGGGGCAATCCCAACTAAAATAGTTGTATACTCTATATGCATAGGCATGGGTCTTTTATCAGGAAGTTTCCTTGTAGCTGGTGGAGTGGCCAGAGCATTAAACTTCATGTCCGAAGGTGCTAGTACATCCACTTACCAGCTAGGTAAACTTGAACAAGTCCCTTGATTACGCTAAGGCTCTCAGATTTCTTCATTTGGGATGTAGAGTTAATAAAAATCTACCTCACAATATTCTCATGAGGATTAAATAAAATAAAAGCACTCACTATGCATGTGGAGACCAGTGCATAGTGAGTATCAGTGTGTTAGTGTGTGCTGGTTTAGTGTAAGTATAAAGGATTCTTTCTTGTGCTGTGAACCATCACGCCTGTTTTATTTCTCTCCTGATGTGGAGTAGGGGTTGTATTAACAGGTCCAGGCAACATCAGGAATTGCTAATGGCGGGGGAATGTTGGAGAGCTTGTATTGTTTCATCTTGAGGAGCATGCTTCTAATTAGCAAGAGCCTGTTTTATTTCAGCATAAATGGGCAATGGCTCAGCAGATGGTCCCACTATTCCTGATGCCCAATGTGCTCCAGAGGAAATGTACAACAGACACTTCAGAGAGAGCGCATTGTCTTTTAATTAGTATGAATTTCTTTTATTTGAGAGTTGTTCCATGTAGTTTTCATGGCTTTATAGACTTTTAAGTCATAAAGAGACCCTAGTGATCAAGAATAGTCAGACCCTGTTGTTTTACAGTTTATGGGAATCAGAGGCTCCCATAGCCTCTCCTTTCCAATAGTATTTAAGGGACACTGCCAACTGTTTTCAAATCTTTAAAAGATTAATAAATGAGAGAGCAGGGAGTCTTATTAAGGTGACTTCAAAAATCACAAGTGTGGGAACACTTTGAGTTCCACTTAAGAGGGACAATTCTATCAACTAGAGCTATCCAGCAACCAAAGAGATGACTCAAGTGATAAGCTTGCCATCACTGGAGGTATGTAAGAGGACACAAAACCTATATGGGGTGTTCTCACAAGAGATTCTTGCTCATGGGAGGACATTTAACTAGGCACTCTAGTCTCCTCCAATTTTCTGATTCTGTAGTTTTGCGTTTCCTGCAGAAAGTACCTTGCACAGCACACAACATGTAGTATATGCTCAGTGAAAACATGATGATTGATTACTACCAGACCCCACTGGATCTTCTAAGGTTGACTAGAGATAATTTATTCTCATCGCACTTCTATGAGTCCCGTTTTTCTTCATATTGACACTCCATTCAGGGCCAGTCAGATCTCCATTTCCAAGCAAGCTGGAAGGTCAGGCATTTGACACAGATCAGAGGTCCAGGAAGCCAAGCCTGGTTATGGGGATGAAGATGTCTATAGCAACCATGGATATGTACTACTTGGACCTCACTTCAAGAAAGAGCCTGCTGTTCAGCTGCAAGGAGCAGTGAGCTGATAGCCTCCAGCCATTAGCTCCTTTGGGACCCATCTCAGCTTTTAAGCAGAGGCCCTGTGATTCCCAGGAAGCCCTCGCTAATGAGGGCTGAGCATGGCAAAGGTGCTAGGGCCTGGCCATTTCAGCCTGAACTGAAGCTCACCTTTCAGGCTTTTTGCTCTACAGTCGACTGTTGGATCAGAGACTTTTCAGAAATGCACTGTGATCTGAGGCCCTCACCACTGTCTTGCTTCCTTTCTTTCCTTTCCCAGGTATTCAGATCTACATCAGTCTGAGGCTTTCCATGCCCAGTCCTGCTTCTCTTCCTGGTACCTTTCATAGGCATTACCCCCAATAAAGCTCTTGCACTCCTAATGCCTTAACCTCTGCTTCTAGAAAAAACAGTTGATTCAATGGCTGACCCTGCAACAGTGGTGCCCACAGTAAAAGGGAACAGAAGTCCATGTTCCAAAGGAGAGTTCGAATCATCCCATGTCTGAGGAAACTGAGAAAGCAAGAAAAAGACTTGAAGAATAGGATGTGCCACAAAGCCCAGAGGGCAGCAGCAAGGCTTTGAGAGGCAGAGCCTGGGAGGGCCCTTGGGGAGAGTTAGAGGGAGGGAGTGGTTCCACAGGGACTATCAGACACACAGTCAGTGCTCTTCACACAGAAGCCACCTAATAGAGCTCTGTCTATGGCGCAGGGAAAGGAAGAGAAACTACCAATGCTCCGTCCACTGACACTGACTATTCTGTAGCACAATATGGTGACATCAGCAACGAGCCTTGCAGATGTGGAAGCACCTGCTTTCAGGGGGCAGATGATAAAGACAGCTAGTTTTTATTGCATGCTCAGTGTGCATCAATCACTGTTCACCGTCATAAAGTCACTGATTATCAAACTGTCTGAGCATCAGGAATCTGGCAACCTCTTGCTGGATCATTGTGGCTCCAGATCTTTTGGGAGAGTGCAGGCAAGCTGACGGTTATAGTCATTTGAAAACATACCTGGTGCTGGAGAATTCACATCCAAAATCAGTCCTATTGTTCTTGGCAGGCCTCAGTTCTTCACCATGCAGGCCTCTCTACAGGGATCTTTGACACAGCAGCTGGCTTCCCCTGAAGCAAGTGATCCATGACAGAGATCACCCAAGTGGAAGCCACAGTCTTTCATAACCTAGTCTCAGAAGTAGAATGCTTTCACTGATGCCACATTGCATTGCCACACAGACCAGCCCTCACACAGGATGGGAAAGCACTACATGGGGGTATGAATGCCAGGAGACAGGGATCATTGGGACCATCTTGGAGGCTGGCTACCACAACCTCTAAGGAACAATATGACATAGATATTTTACTAATAAGGAAACCAAGGCCCAGGCTACAGGACAAATGGCCAAGTTTAGATATGAACTGAGAGTCTATGTTCCTAACTGTTAGCATGCAGTCTCCCCAAGTGGAGGAATAGAAGGCAGAGAAGAAGAAGACGGAGGTCTTTAAACTTGATCGTTGCAGGTGGTTACAAAAAGAATGCCATAGGTGGTGAAAGTTTGTATAGACACATAGAGCTTAACAGAATGATTCCCCATTATCAAGGGTCATCTTTACACCAAGCTTATAATAAGGAATTATTTTCCCATTTGCCAGATGACAAGAGCAGATTCAGAAAGTCTGGGTGCTCTGTACATTGTTGCACAATTCATACACAACGGAGTGAAACTCAGATCTTCATCCCTAAGTACAGGGCTCTAGTCTTAACCTCATCTTCCCTTTCCACTGACCCAAAGGGTAACTGGTGTTTCAGCCTCTCTGGAATGTAAGTGAGGTGTCCACAGTGGAGAAGAGCACCTAGAAAGCTGTGAAGTGGGTGGGTGTGGGATAGCAAAGGCCTGCAGTAGAGGAAGAAAATTTGTTGGAGGTTTTTCAGTGTTTCTTCAAGTATAATAATATAGAGAAATGAACATAAACATATACCTTGTTGAATTTTATAAACTGAACAACTAAAGGAAGAAATAGACATTACCATTCAACCCAGAATCCCTTTTATTCCGCCTTTCTGTCACTAACCCCCACACAGTAAACACTATTAGATAAATATAATCTTACATTTTTTTGCACCTGGCTTCTTTAATGTGATATTATGTGCATAAGATTCATCCATACTATTGGGTATATTTATAGATTTTTGTTTTTGCTGTTGTATAGCATTCTACTATGTGACTATATCATTTATTTATCCCCTACCCCAGGAGTTGGCAAACTATATCCATATTTGGCCCACTTCCTATTTCTGCACAGCCTGTAAGCTAAAAATGATTTGTACATTTCTGAATGTTTTTAAAAAAATCAAAGGAATAATATTTCATAGCACACAAGATTAGATGAAATTTGAATTTGTGTCCATAAGTAACATTTTATTGGAACACACCACGCTCCTTCCTTTCCATATTGTCTGTGGTTGCTTTCACAATACAATGGAAGTTCAAGAGTTGCAGCAGAGGCTGGTGTGGCACTCTCGGCTTTGCTCAGTCGCTGGAGCACCAGAAAGAGAAGTGATGTAATTTTCAGCTGATTTTGCCTCATGGACTACAGAGTCTAAACATTTACTATCTGGCTTTTCAGATAAATTGTTTTCTGAGTTCTGTGTTATATGCTATCAGTATGCATCTGAGTAGTTTCCAGTTGGATGCTGTGATGAATAGTGCTGTTTTGAACATTCTGGTTTATGTTTTCGGTGAATGTGTGTAAGCAGTTATGTGGGGCACATACCTAGGCGTGGAATTGCTGAGTACTGGATTGTTTTCAGCTTAGTAAGTAGTGAGTACTTTTACACTCTAACCACCATGTTTGAGAACTCCAGTTGTTCCATATTCTTACCAGTAATTGGCATTTTCCGTCTACTTAATTTAACCATTTGGTGAATGTGTAAGGATGATATGAGAACAGTTTTGAAATGATAATTACAGCACCCTTTATTTTTAGGCTATGTCAAACGCTGTACTAGTAATTTCACCTAAATTATCACTTTATAAATAAGTCCATTTCATTAATCTGGAAATAGGGTTCAGCAAGGCTAGGAATTTTTAGGTCCCACAGATAGGAAGTGGCAAAACCAAGAATCAGACTCAGATCTGCTTGATTTTATATCCTATATCATTGCTACTCACCGAATCATTTCTCCATGTGACATTTTAATAAGACACCGCACTTGTGAAGAGTATCAGCAACAGGAGTGTTTTTAACTAACATTCAAACATTTGTTAGGGAATGGCAGAAAAGTAGATATGAGGGAATATGGACCAATACACTCTCATTTCTGCTGCCTCCTGCTGTAGTGGTTAACTGTCTCCTTTCTGCCTCCCTCCAACCCTCTGGATGCTTATGTTTATTACATGCTCTGACAGTTGAGGGCTGTGGTGAAAAATGATAACAGATTTGTATTCTCAAGATCATCTCCAGATGCTGGCCAGAAGCACCTCTGGATTCATGAAATATTTGTCTTTAGTATTTCTTGAAGATGGATGATTGGGAAAAAAAAAAGTTCTAGGAATACTTCAGTATAAATCATGGGAAATTCCTTTCTTTGGCAATCTGGAATGCATTTCTCTATTTCTTTAAGAAGAATAATGTGTGTATTAATAAGTTGGTTGGAATGGGGTCTGGGCCAAGATGAGATGATCACGGAAATCATGATTGATGGTTTCTTACAGCCAAACAGTCTGTTCCCCCAAACCTGGAGTTTGTCATTTATAGGTGAATGATGCTGAAAGGCCACATCTGAGTCACTTGCATGAATCCCTTTCTCTCCATCCCAATTGCCATTCCTCTACCCAGTTTGGGTTTTTTGGTTTTTGGTTTAAATTGCAAAATGCTCATATCAGTTTATTAACTTTCTCTCCTGCTTCCACACAAACAAGCACTCAAGTTGACACTGGACTGGTCCTGCTACCCCAATGGTGCCATTGCTTTGATCAAACATTTCTGGGGAGTCATTATTGCCCATAGCAGGGCTCTCCAATCTTTTTTGTTTAATTGAGATATAATTGACTCTCCAATCTTTTTGACTCTGCATTACTATACATGAAAATTGCATTCATTTATGAATATATATTTTTACAAATATGTATATTTTACATATATGTATGTGATATCTATTTATGAATGTATATATTTCATATGTAAATTTATGAAATATATACAATTTTTTAAAGAGTGAGATAATACATACCAGGGTCAGCAAACTTTTCTGAAAAGGTTCAGAGAGTAAATATTTTAGGCTTTACAGGCCATAAGGTCTCTGCCACAACTATTCATCTCTACTACTATAGCCCCAAAGCAGCCACATGTAAATAAATGCATTTGGCTGTGTTCTAATAAAACTTTATTGACAAAAACAGGCAGCAGGCCAAATCTGCTGAAATGGTCCATAGTTTGTGGGTGCCTAATATATACCTTTGGCTTCTTCAGATGTGACCAAATAAAACTGGATCCAGGAATTCAAGTACTTCTGACTTTCTTCTTCCCTCTTTGTTCTCCTTAGAGCTGCAGTGTTCTGCTCTGCAGAGTGTTCCTCCCACTAAGTCCACTATGATGAACACTGGTCAGCAACAAGGCCCGCATTACAGTCCAGGTACTCTAATCATCTTTCTTGGTTCCAGAAGGAATTCACTGGCCCAATTGTGGGTGCCTTCCTACTTCAGTAACATTATGTCGCATGGCAACTTTGACCACAACCACTCAATGGAGAGAAAAGGGGAAGTTCCTCCAAAAGGCATGATGGGCAAACAACCTTCTCAGATACCTTTTATGATAAAGAGTAGCACAAAAAAGGAAGTGATTATCACGATAGTAGGGTCATTTTCAAAAAGGAGAGCAGCTGTAGTTATAATAATATGAAAGGTAAATTGTCACACATTGCTAAGCACCTACTGTGCACACAACACAGGCAGCTTTTTAAGGTGGTGGTTTTCAAACCTCTTAGTACTTTTGTGAGAATGAATGAATTATGTTATGTGATGGTATCAAACAACTCTAAAATCTCAGTGGCTTAAGGAAACAAAGATTCATTTCTTGCATGTCTATCATGAGTTGGCCAAGAACTCTGCTCCACCGTTTCCATTAGGGATACAGGTATAATGAGCACCCCCTAACTTTCTCTCATAGCAGGGAGAAAGGGAAGTGGTGAATCATGCAATGGTCTTTAAAGGTTTCTTCCTGGAAGTAACACACATAACACTCATTCACATTTAATTTGCCTCAGCAGCTAACTTCAAAGGAAGTAAAGACGTACAATGAAGTCGTGTGCTTAGATTGTATTGTTGGTACCAAGTACATGCTGCCGTAATGTAAGAGAATTATATATCCCCACCCACTGTCATCTGACTGTGGGTCAGGTATACTTCCCCACTTCACTGATATCAGGATTGGCCAATTAAATATAAGCAGAAGTGATATGTGCCTCATTTGAACAGGAAATTGAGAGCCATTTAAATGTTTTTTTATTGTTGTTGTTTTCTTTCATCACAAGAATAATATGTTCCAAACAGAAGCTATTTCTGCAGCCTGAGTTCTAGAATGAGGAGGATTTTTACTTTAATCTCCATTGTGCACATATCATACACCCCTCTTCATGGAGTCACTCCAAATTCTGCTGAACCTCTGCAACCAGTGTAAAGTTCAGTATGCCCAGATGCATTCGTTATCTAGGGCTACCATAACAAATACCAGAGGATGTGTGGTTTAAACAACAGAAATTTTATTTTTGCACAGTTCTGGTTTCTTCCAAGGCCTCTCTGGCTTGTTTGTATATGGCTGTCTTCTTCCTGCATCTTAATAATCTTAATAAGGTCGTCCCTCTTACCTGTCTGTGTTCTAATCTCTTCTTATAAGTACACCACCCATACTGGAATAGGACCCATCTATATGATCTCATTTTACCTTAATTATCTTTCCAGAGGCCTTATATCCAATACAGTCACATTCTAAGATACTGAAGGTTAGAATTTCAACATAAAATTTTAAAGGGACACAGTTCATCACTGGTTGATATGCAGCAATCTCATCATTAGAGCCACTATGTAAGAAGGTCTCTTTATTAAGTCCATATGTGGCTTCTCTTAATCTGGCAACCTCTTTACTAAAAAGATAAGTTATCTGTCTCCTCCACACACCCAATATACAACAGACTAGAAAAACCACAATAAATAAACCCATTTAGAAAGAGAAACTATAGGAGACCCATAGTAGACACTGTCCCATAGTAAATCTGAAATCCTACTGGGTAGAAATATTGAAGGTCCCTATTCAGGAGTGGGCAATGTGCCTACATCATGCCTTGGCTCCATGCTCAAGAAATAGCTCCATTTTACATTATTCTTCATTGTCCTTGGCTTTGACATCTGGAGATTATTCCTTTTCCATTATCCTTTGTGGCCACTTCTGAAGTATGAATTGGCATTATGTCCTGAGGTTTGGGGGATTAAACTGCTTCATCAGTCCACTGTCTGCGCATAGAATTTAGTGGTCTCAGGGATTACTTTTAAGCTCAAATAGTCTGAATCTCCTCTAGTACAAGCAAATGCTTTTGTTGTGTTTGTTTTTGTTTTGGCAATACAACTATCTCAAAAGCTTTGACAATCTCTTATTTCCTTGATGGTGGTCAGCTTTATGTGCAGACAGTCCACAGTCGTCATATTTTTAGTGAAATTTTTTTACATGCAAGAAGGACCTAATTTGGGGGTCATAGAGAGGAGTGTTGTGAGATGAATTGTGTTCCCCTAAAATCCACAGGTTGAATTCCTAAGCTTCTTATAAGAAGAGGAGATTAGGACACAGATACCCAACTGAGTGAGGACACTAATAGGAGATGGCCACCTACAAGCCAAAGACAGAGGCCTCAGAAGAAACAACCTTGCCAACATCTTGATCTTAGACTTCTTGTCTCCAGAATTTTGAGTGAAAAAAAAATTGTTTTTAATCCACCCAGTCTGTGGTATTTTGGTATGACAGCCCTCAGAAACTAATACACCCAATAAAATGTCAGTACAAGATTTGAACAGACATTTCAAAGAGAAAGATAGAAGAATGGTCAGTACATGCAGGAAAAGATACTAAATACAATTATCAGTCACCAGGGAAATATAAATTAAAATATAATGAGATACCACTGCTCAGTAGAGCGGCTAAAATTATAAAGACTGATAATTCCAAGAAAAGGGAGCAAGTAGATCTCTCTAACACTGCTGGAGGAAATGTAAAATAGTAAATCTTTGGAAAAGTATTTAACAGTTTCTTAAAATATTTAATACCTATAGTTCCCAGCCATTCTACTAAGTATTTACTCAAGTATTTAAAAAGGAATGGATTACTGATGCATGCTACAGTGTGTGTAAATCTCAAAATCAATACGCTGAGTGAATGAAGCTAGATACAATAGAATGCATACTGTATGATTCTTTTTATAAAAATTTAAAGTCAATCCATAGGGACAAAAGTAATATGAATGGCTGCATAGAGTTGAAGGGTAACAGAAGGGATGAACTGCAAAGAAGACTGAGGTATCTTTTGGGGATGATGTAAATGTTCTGTATCTTGATGGTTGTGATAGTTTCATAGGTATACACATTTTTCATAGATTATACCATTTTAATAGACACAGTAAATGATTCCTAAATAAAGTTAAGAAGGAAAACATTAAAATTCTACATAAGATTTGCCTAACTCAAAGTCATAAAGATTTATTCCTATAATTTTGTCTAAGAGTTTTAAGTTTTACCTCTTACATTTAGGTCTATGACCTATGTTGAATTTATTTTTGTGTATAGTGTGAAGGTGTCCAACTTTATTCTTCTGCAAAAAGATATCCAGTTGTCCCAGTACCATTTGTAGAAAATATTCTTCTTTCCCCGTTGAATGGTCTTGGCATCCTTGTTAGAAATCAATTGACCATAAATGCAAGAGTTTATTTATGCACCTTCAATTCTGTTCCACTGATCTATATATCTGTCCTTATGTTAGTACGACACTCTTCATTTTCTTGCCTAATTGTCCTGGACAAAGCCTCTAATACAATGTTGAATAGAAGTATCAAGAGTGAATATCCTTGTCTTGAAGTGTACTTTATCTTATAATAATAATAATATAGCTAGTCTAGTCTTATAGTTATTGTTTGTATAGCATATCATTTTTATCCATTTGCTTTAAAGCAAAGTGCATTTTTTTTATTTGAAGTATTTTTAGTCAGCATGTAATTGGGTCTTGCTTTTGTACCTATTCTGAAAAACTCTACCTTTTAATTGGAGTGTTAATTTATTAATTTTTAATGTAATTTTTATATGGATGGATTTTCTGTTTTCTGATGGTCCCTGCTGTGTTTTGTCCCTTGACATCCCCTTTCTTTTCTTTAAATTATTTACATTTTTAATTCAGTTTTAATTCCATTTATTAACTATTTAACCATATTTCTTTGTTTTATTTTTTTTTTGGTTTTTTTCTGTGTATTATAGTATGCATTATTAACTTTTCACTTTACCTAGAGTTGTACTGCTTCATGGATAACAGAAATCTTGCAACCTCATTTAAGGTCATTTAACTTCTCACCATGCTTTGTTTTAGCTGCCACAATATTTATATACATTATAAATCCCTCAAGATAACATTCTAATTTTTGTTTTCTATATCCATATGTGTTATTTTAAGTATATTCAAAGAAAAATAGGCTTTTATATCCATTGATAGATTTACCAATGCTATTGATTCCTTCCTAAGGCTCTGAGTTCCATCTCGTTCTGTTCCCCTTCACCCTGAAGAACTTTCATTGTCATGTTTGGTAATGCAGTTCAAGTGGCAATACATTCCATTAGTTTTTCTTTATCTGAAAAATGTCTTTATTTCACCTTCAGACTTGAAAAATATTTTCCTTGGCTCTAGAATTCTGACTTCACATTTTTTTTCTCCTATCCCTTTAAGATATTTTTCCATGGCCTTCAAGCTTCTTTTGATTATAATGAAAAGTCCACAGTTATTCAAACCCTTGTTCCCCTTTCTGCATTTTTCCTCTGGCTCTTTTCAAGATTTTCTCTTTACCTTTGGTTTTCAGCAGTTTGACAATAATGTGCCTGAGTAGTATTATCGTCAAAGTTACACTCTTTGGAATTCACTGAGCTTCTCAAATGTGCTTATTTCCTTCACAAACACTGAGAAGTTTTCAGCTATTATTTCTTTAAATACTTCTTCCCAATCTCTCTCTCCTTTCCTTTGGGGACTCCAATTATCCATGTGTTTTGTGTTAGAACTTTTGAAATTTTGCACTGGTCTTGGAGGTGTTGTGAATTTTTTATTTTTTTCTCTCTTCTTCAGCTTGAATAATTTCCAGTGATCTATCTTCATAGTCACTGACTATTTCCTCTGTTATCTCCATTCTGTCAGGAAACTCATCCCATGGATTTAAAACTTCAGATATTGTATTTTTTTCCCCCTATTATTTGACTCTCTACTTTCCAGGATTTTGCCCTACAACCTTCTGATGACTCTGGTTGCCCCAAGGCTCCTTCATCTGGTTCATTTGGCCAAAACAATGGAAAGATTTCTACCAGAATTTTACTGACTTGGTGTCACCTACACCATGATTGTGCCTTCAAAGTAAAGCCATAAAAAAGTGAACAACTCCATTTGGTTCCCTTGTCTCAAGTCTCAGTTATTTTCTAAAATCTGATGCTTTTGCTCAATCTTCAAAGCCTTCAAAATCCTATATGTTTTATGTAATTTTTAGAGTCCTGTTATTTGCTGCAGTTCACTACTCCATTCTGGAGGTGAAATTTTCATTCCATTTTTTAAATTTAACAATTTTCATATATTTTATGTTCAAGTTTATAACTTTAAACTTTTATGAAGTCATTAACTGAGAACAATAAGGATGTTTTGCAAACACACAAAGTTTGAAATTACATTTTACAATTCCCAAGTTGCCATATTATTTCATCCTCAGCATCCAATTTAATTTCCTCCTTTGTTTTGGTTGCACAGTATTGAGAAATCCTTATTTACATGGGTATATAGTTGCAAAAATTGAGTTTTTTAAAAAACACTTTATCTTAGTATATAAATCAATAAAATAGAAGCTTTATTTTGAGGTCTGCATAAGAAGTTAAATTGGCAACATGATCCTCTAATCCAAGATTTTATAAACATTCCATGAAAAACAGGCAACTGCTGTCAAATGTATTTGGGGAAATTTGGCTGGTATATTCCACTAGAGAAGCATAATATATTCAAGATTCTGAAAAGAAATCTTTCAAAGTTAGCTTAACTCCAGTGTTCTCCAAATTATTTACCACAAAATCCTTACTTCAAACACACCCATTAACAAATTGTGGAATCAGTGGTCCAAATTTTGGAAAACAGAACTATATGTAATCCCAAAGGAAAGGAGGAAAGGAACTAGCATCTATTAGGTACATACTGTTTGTCAGGGTACTATATTGGATATTCATGGTTTTATTTAATCTTTGCAACATCTGAACAGGGAGGATTTTATTTTCATATACAGATGAGGAAACTGAGGCCCAAGAGGGCTTGTACGTTTGTTTGTTTTTCAGTTTAAGATATAATTGACTATAATATTATTTTAGTTTAAGGTGTGTAATGTAATGATTTGAGTATATGCATATATTGTGACATGATTAAAATAATAAGTTTAGTTAACATCTATCACCTTATATAGTTATACATTTTTTTCTTATGATGAGAACTTTTAAGATATACCCTCTTAACAACTTTCAAATATACAATACAGTATTATTAACTATAGTCATCATGCTATATCATACACCCCCAGGACTTATTTATTTTATATCTGGAAGTTTGTGCCTTTTGAACACCTTCACATATTTCCCCAACTCCCTGCCTCTGGGAACCACCAATCTGTTCTCTGTTTCTATAAAGATTTGTTCCGATGAGCAAAACATATTTCTCAGATATATTTGGTCTTCTTTCACAGTTCCCAAAAATGCTTCAGAACCATAAAGGTGAAATGGGTGTCTTGTTATTAAAATGGGTGTCTTGTTATTAATAAAGGACCCCACCCAAGGGAGGAAATTGCTTGCCAGGAGGATGGACCATGTGATTAAAGCTTTGGAACTTTCAGTTCCATTCTGACCTCTGCCGAGGGTAGATGGGCCGGAGGCTGAGTCAGCCAATAGCCAATGACTTGTCAATCATGCTATGCAACAAAGGCTCCATAAAATCCAAGAGAACAAATTTGGGGGCCTTAAACAGAGAACTTATGCTTGGGAACCAGAACATGCCATTAAGCCAGGCCCCAAGCTCTGTGAGGACAAAAGCTCCTTTGTTTGGGACCTTACCTTACATATGTCTTTATGTGGTTGTTGATCTATATCCTTTATCATATCCTTTAATAAACTAATAAACGTTAAGTAATTGTTTCCTTTGTTCTGTGAGCCACCGTGGCAAATTAATCAACCCAAGGGTGAGGTTGTTTGAACCTCCAGTCTGTAGCCAGTAGGTCAGAAGCATAGGTAACAGCCTGGGGCTTCCAACTGGCATCTAAAGTAGGGGCATCCAGCAGTCTTATAGGACTGGACCCTTAACCTGTTGAGTCTGATGCTATCTCAGAGTAGACAGTGTGGGAATTGAGTTGACACCCTGCTGGTGTCTGAGAATTGCTTGTTGGTGTGGGGAACAACACCCCCATGTTGAAATTGAGTCCAAGGAACCCTAAAAGAAGGCCTTTCTCTGACCTCTTAGATACTGGTGGAATTGCCTTCTTAACAGTATTATTTAAAGGGAAAATTGATAATTCATGGCTCCCAGGCCAGGTGTAATATAAAGACAGCCAAATTGTCTTTAACTAACTCCCACGCTGATTCTGGTGGAGCAGACACAGAACTCAAGAAGCTAGAGCCCCCAGGACGCACGAAGTACTGGTGCTTATTGTTGCCAACTCTCCAGGGAGGATACATGATGCCACCTCAGCAATCAGCCCTTTGCTCCTTCCCCAATAATTCAGGGAGCTGTGATCTCAAAAACAGAAGAGACCTACTTCAAGGTTTGTATATTGATTTGTTTCCAAATTTCTGGTCCAAAGTTGACTGTCAATCTGAGTTTTGGTAGTGAGAATTTTCCTTTCTCTGGGTCACCCCACATATTTTATGGTGAGACCTTGAAGAAAGCTCTGTTCATGCCTAGCCACGTGGTATTTCAAAAAGGTCATCTTGTCCTCTACTTTGTGATGCCTCCTTCTCCCAAGAGTTTTAAAACAGTGCCTGGGATAGTGTATCTTGAATTTGAGCTACTTAATCAATTATTGGACTTAACTTATCAAGAGGAGACTCTTCTGAAAAGGTAAATTTCATCTGCCCCAATCCCTGTCTGCTATCTTCCTTAGCCTCCACCTTCATGGGTCCTAAGTAAAAGTGAAACGGAAAGCAAACAAAACAAAATAATACACTGGAAGGTTTACCTACAACTTTCATCATTGAAACTATGTATCTACCTCATGGCTTCAGTAACAGATAATGGGGAAGCACAGGATGTGTTGATAGACCTAACTGAGATGGGAGGACTAAGGCAGAGTGGTTGAGAGGGTTGATCCTGGAGCCCACCCATTGTTCAGTCCCATCCAGTCACTAGCCCTGTAATCTTGGATAGGTCATTTGAACTCCCTGTACCTTGGCTTCCTCATCAATAATATGGGAGAAATAATAATATTACCTATCTCATTGGATTTAGGATTAAATGGAGGGGCTGTACATAAAGCAGTTGACAACACATCCAAACTTAAGCTACATGCTTTTTTCAAGTATAATTTCCTAGTGGTATCATTCAATATCGGTGTCTCTAGTCCATACATTAAATTTTAGATTAAAAGTAAGCAATAATGGCATAGTAACTGTACAGACAAAAATATAAAATTTGAGTTAATTCAATTCAATCATTTCTGTGACCATGTGGAGTTTTTATTTGCATTTAAAATTTAAAACAGCGAAATAAGGTATAAACTGAGAGGTGTAATATCTTTGTTTGCCCTATGACGTTCCATTTTTAGTTGTTACTAATAAAGCATGCCAATTTTAATTTTTGAGATTTTTATTTTCTGCATGTCTTTTCTCATTATTAGCAGTATGTGTTTTATCTCATATCTATTACTGAAAATAATTTTGACATTTTGGGGATACAGGAGTATTCAATGATTTGTTTCAGGTGTCAAATATGCTAGGTGTGGTGTACCACTCATAATAATTTCTGAAGTATTTTTATGACGTTATGATTCACCAAAACCACAGCAATTGAATCCTGACTCTCTACGAAGTCAGGAGTGTGGCACCAAGCAAGTGGCTTTCTCCTTCCAGTCAGTTTCTCACCTGGAAAACAGGAGCAGCAATAGCTTTCTTACAGATCGGTATCAAGGATGAAATGAAGTAACACAGCACAGGGGCTGCCCATGGTACTGTGGTAGGTGCTCCTATCCTTTCCATCTGCATAAGGATGAATCACACTTGCAGAACTCTAAAACTTCTCCCAGCAAGGACTATCTGTTATCCTATGACCATAGTATGAGGATATTCAACGCTGGATCTTCAGGCCACTTCCTCCATGCTGAAAAACCCCTCCACTCTGAAGGTTCAGACATATTCAGTGGGTCCTTCACTCTTGTTCCTGATTCAACAGTGATAATACCCTATGGGTATTCAAGGATAAATACTGTATCTGCTCAACCAAATAACACTGCTGTTATATACTAATTATGTGGCTCACAGGATAAAGTTGCTTGGCAATTAAAAATAGGACATTTGCAAAGTATGGTCAGGATCTTTTGTAGGGGGAGGCAGGCAGTTCCACATAAAATGAGGCATCTGTCATATTGCCGAATTGATAAATTCTGTATTCCCTACTTCTTATCCCTGTTTTAGGAGCCTTCAGAGCCCTCCACACAACTCCAGCTCTCCCTCCCTGGTCCTTACATTTAGGAAGGTTTGTCTTGCAAAATTAGAGCCAAAAAAAAACTTTGTTTTTATATATTCATCTTTTAAAAGCTGAGTAAATTTATTTTCTTTCAGTTTGGGTTAAAGATAGTTTATTTTCCAACTCTAAGATGACTATGTTTCCATGAAAAGAAGAATAAATATGTTTATTATAATTAATATTCTAATTACAACTCCTACATGACTTCCTCTCTATTAGTGGCGAAATGCCTTTAGTTACACTTCGTTTAATCTTCTGGTACACGGGCACACACACAATTCACCTGTTATTTAGGTCCTGGTATTTTTCCCATTATATATGAGGCCACAGAGCCTCTGAGAGCTGAAGCATCACCCCAGGCAACAGACCCAGGACTGTGCTCCACACCCCACAATCCCCTGTGCTTCTCTCCTATGACCGGTTTGTAGGCCAGGTGCCCCCACATGGCTGTAAGCAAGGCAAGGATATAGTTGGTATCCTAGTTCTTTACTTCTGCAGACCTAATGCACATAGTAACTTCTCAAAACATATCTGCCAAAGAATGGGAGAAAGGTCTGCTTTTACCAAGAATTTTTACAAGTAACATATTTTTGATCGACACATCAGTTTTTTCTTCAGCACTGCTATATAATCCTCTTGGTAGAGATTAAAAAAAAACGGAAGTTCAGGGAGCTAAGCAATTACCTCAAAGTCCAACAGCTAGAAGGAGGTGTTGAAAGGACTTGAACACAGTTGTTCTGGAACTTACTTCTGATTTTGCTCCATAAACCATAATGAATATTTTGAGCTTAGATGTACCTTAGAGATTAGCAAGTATCCTGGCTACACTGTGGATAGTCCCCTTACTCAGGGAAGGGGACACCTGAGGTCCTGAGAGGGCTGAGGGAACTGCAGGATACCAGGAAAAGGAGAAAGAGGCCTCAGAGAGCTTGACCTTAGCAACCAGAGGCAAATAGCCAGGACAAAGGCCTCTACAGTGGTGTCCGACTTAGGTTCCTAAGAGGCACGTGAACAAGATCCACATGAGTGACCACCATTCCAGAGGCAAGGGCAGCCCAACCACTAAGCCACAGGGAGCAGGGAGGGGTCCTTTCCTGGCCACAGTGGGATCACAGAGCCACCTCTACCTAGAGTGCCATCTGAGAGAGGAGGAAGTCTGAGGGAGTTCCAGAAAACTAAACATTTATGACAAAGACTGAGTTACTCCAAAGAAGCGAAACAGAGATACTGTTAAGTCTTTCCTTCCCACTCCTCACTGCTAAGCAGAAGGATGAGGTTCATAAGCAAGATTAGAGTCATTGTAGAAAATGAGCTGCATTTTCTTATCATATCTGAGTCTGTGATCAGCTGAGTAATACAGAGTTCAGTCCTTCTGCACAGTTAAAGATGACATTTTCTAATGCTCCTTTGGAATTTACTGGTTATTTCCTGCACATTGAGGGAGCAAAAAGAAAATAATTTCTGTAGAAGATGTATAGATTTGTCTGTTATAAATCATTGTATATTCATTCAAAGAATACTTTGACTGCCTACTGTGAGGTGTTGAGCATAATGAACAAAACAAAAAAAGGTAATGCCTTCACTGCATACAGTGAGCTGAGGAGTTCGGTAACTGGTCCGAGGTCAAACAGTTAATAAACCGTAGAGCCATGATTTAAGCTAGGGTGTATCTGATTCCAAAGCCCATACTCTTTCTGTTCTCCCCATGCTAGTTAAATATGAACTAGAAAATCATAGAATTTCATGCTTATAGCTTGACTGCTCTTTTTTAAAAAGACCTGATGTGCAACTTATTCTATTTAATGGATCTTTCACCTCCATTAAAGAAATCTGGGACCCTACATCTGTGTGTTTGCATCAGCTAGCTAGTGATGAAGCTTGTATTGTTTCAAGAGAACCAAACTGAGCTATAAGGTATTACATACCACAGTAGTGATTCTAAAATGTGGTCCCTGGACCAAGAGCATCAGCCTCACCTGGGGACTTGCTAGAAATGCCTCCAACTCTCTTAATCAGAAACTCTGGGGTATGGGGCCCAGTGCTTTGTGCTCTAACAAGCTCTCTAGGTAAGTAAGATGCACACTACAGTCTGAGGTCCACTATCTTATGGGCAAGGAGGAATGCTAGTTTTGAACCTCAGCATACCTCAGAATCCTCTCAACACAGAGACCCAAGAAGCCACTACCAGTGGTCCTGAGTCAGTGCTTTTAAAGAGATCTTTTGTCATTATGGGTATAGTTCAACCAACTAATTGCATAGATGAGAAGAAGAAGTCAAGAGAAAGAAAGTGACAAAGACAGGGTTACAGAACAAAATGTGGCAGAAATAAAGGTATTCAATTTGGCCCTTCTTCTAAACACCACAGTGGTTTGGCCGAAACAGTATTTTCTGATGCACAGAACTGGAAAAGATGGGGTGGGATTTGAGGGGAGTTACTAATTTTTATAGGGGAAGATGAAAGATCTGGTTGAGGACCCAGCACACAACCAGGGGTTGAGATGGAATCCAACACCCAGTTTGGGACTGGAATAGGCTAGCTTGAAACAAGAGAGGCAAAGGAGAAATCTGAGCTGGAAATGGAAGGGCACCTCTCCCCCTTACCCTGTTTGGGCCGCCTCCAGCTCCCCCAGAGCCCACCTCTGTTTTGCCATTTGGATGAATTGCTTTGCTCAGCGCCTGCTTCCTGGCCCCTCCTCCACCCACAGCTGCTAGATCTGATCTCCATCCATCTTCACCCGGGCTGAGAGCTCAGGGGCGCTCTGGGCAGGCTCCAGTCTACAGTAGGAATGAGAAGCAGGACTTCCGGGAGCACTGGTGTTGATGATCAGAGTCAGGGAACAGGATCCCCTAGTCCTTGTGAAGGTATCCGTTGTGACTGAGCAGGTAGAGAACATTTTGTTTAGGGAAAGAAAAAGAAAATATAACAAAACTACAAAACAAAAATCCTGCATGACTCGGAGTTCATTGACTTGTCCAAAGAAGAAATTGGTTGTTTTTTGTCATATATATATATATATAAAAAACACTGAAGTGTCTGAATTGGTGAAAATAACTCGATTTTTTTTTTATACAGTCACTAGTGATTTCATCCCATTTGGAATTTCCATCGCTTAACCAGCCTGGTAAGATACTTAAAATCTACAAGCCTCAATTGTTTCTTGTGTAAAATCGAGATAATATTTAGATAATTCCTGCCCTAACCATCTCATTGGATGAGGTCAAGTGAGATAATGGCTGTGAAAGTGCTTTGCAAACTATAAAATATCACACCGATGCGAACTATGTTATTATCACTTCAAATGTCCTTGACCACCTTCTGTAGCTGCAGTTTACTAATGTATTGCTACATCCTGAAGCTTACAATTAAAAGGAAACGTTCCACCCCTGACATCTTAAACTCTAATATACAAATCTCTGACTCTAATTTCCTATCAGTCTAGTTTTCCCTTCCTTATGCCTACCGCACATATTTTTACCTCATCACCACCCTCTAGTTCTTTGACCTTTTTTTCACTATCAGCCTCCTTCTGCCTTCACTTCCTTCCCTATCCTAGATTATTTGTAATCATTTTATTGCAAATGCCCTCATCCTCCCAATCTCTTGTTCTTCCCCCATACCTGCACTTCTCAAATGCTCAACCTTGCGTCAACGTAGCTATCTGCTTTCTGCCTTTCTTCCCCACTAGCTGCTGAGCACTGCTGGAAGAAATGACACAACTGGATGGATTGGTGCCACTCCAAGTTTATGGTCTCCAAGTTCATTGTGATTTATTGCCAGAGCCAACACACTCTACATCTTACTCTGATCAAGCCACCTTCCTAACTGTTGCTCCCCTTCTCTTAGCAGATAAACTGGTTGACTTTTTAGAGAAAAAACTGAAGCAATCAGATAAGCACTTGAAGACTCTCCTTCCAAAAGCACAAACTTAAACATCCACATTTAAATCCAACCTTATCTCCTGTCACATCCTTCTCCCACTGAAGGCAAATTCCTCTATCTCTTCTCCCATTTGATCTTCGCCTAACTTCTCCAGAGATTTCTGCTTTCCTGGATATTTAATATGTAAAGGTTAAGGGAATGTCAGCCTTATATCCTCTTCTAGCACCTGGGCTCATTTCCCTTTCTCTACCATCACTGCCTTCACCTCCTCAACTCCCATCCAGTCTTCAATCCCTGACAATCTGGTACTTTCCGCTGCTCTACAGAATCTGTCTTGGTTGAAGATAGATTTCTAATTGCAGTCATTTCCTAACTGCAAATTGTCTAGTTGCCAGTGACTCTCAGTCATCAACTCAGCTGACCACATTGCAGCATCTCACTGATACTCTGGCTTCTTCTTCTTCTAACCCTTCTTTCATCAGCTTCTGAGATGTAACTCCTAAATGAGCCCCTGACCCACTCTGACACATACACACACACACACACACACACACACACACACACACATTTCATTTCCTTCTTGGTTTTATATATATATATATATATATATATACATGCATATACACAGTAGATTTTATGTATGTATATATAATGTGTTAATAAAATATTATTTATATAAAATACATTAATAATAAATAACAGTGTGTGTGTGTGTGTGTGTGTGTGTATATATATATATATATATATATACTGATTCTTCATATCTGCCTCTCCCTCAAATGATGGGTATCTCAGACTAATTTTAGTTTTTTGTTTTGTTTTGTTTTGTTTCTTTGGTACAATTTCATCTGCTCCAGAGGTTTCATGCTGATGATTCTTTTGTTCTAATTTCAATTGAATAATGATTCCCAATTATGAAATTCCTACCAGAAGTGTGTAGTCAACTGACTACTGGACATTTCCACTTAATCAATGTGCCCAAACAAGAATTTAATACCTTTACCTCAAATCTGGCTTTCCTCCTGCCTTAGCTTGGTAAGCAGTATTACTAGATGCCTAAAACTCAGAATATAATTATGACCTTTCTCTGTTCCTCACTGTAATATCAAATTAGCCCTCAAGTGCTGTCCATGTCTCTTCTGTCTCTCTCTTCTGCCTCTGCCTGGGTTCAGGTTTTCACTGTCTCTCCCATGGATTTGCTGCTATCATATCCTAATTGATTTTCCTGTTTCCAGTGCTAGATCCCTCTAATATAGTCATCATGTCAAAGTAACCTTTCTAAAACACAAATCTATCAGCATGTATCTACACTTATGAAGTGCTCCCCATGCATCGGGCATCATGCTAAATTCTTCACATTCATTTTCTTATTTGAGCCTCACAATAACCCTATGAAGGAAATATTGACATTTACATTTTCAGAAGAAGAAAATGCCATGAAACTCTAAGTGGGCAAAACAGCTATTAAACTAAAGCCTGTGTGCTTTATGTCCACCTAATAATGTGCTTCTCCATGGCCCAGAGGAAAATTTAAACTCCTTAGTATGCTACATCCCCAGAAACACACTTCATATCCTCACTGCCTCTACATGAAGTCTTTATTTTTCCCTCTCTCTTCCTCCCCTCCCCTCTCTTCATGCCTGGAGAATTGCCTGTTCTTTCTTCTACACCTGCTCTAAGCTCTGTGGAGACTTCTATCAGAGCACCAGTCCAGTTGTATCTGATTTGTTCATTTCCTTCCCTCAAAACTATGTGAGTTTCTTGAAATCATCTTTGTCTCAGGACCTAACACCATCTTTGGCTTATAGTATATGGCTTGGCAAACCAGACCCTGTGGGCCAACTCTAGCTTGCTAAATGCTTTTGTAAATAAAATTTTATTGGAACAATGCGACATCTAGTCATTTATGTGTTATCTGTGGCTGCTTTCACAGTACAGTGTCAGAGCTGAGTAGCTGCAACCAAGACTGTTTGGCCCATGATCCTAAAATATTTACTATCTGGCCTTCTACCAAAAAAGTTGAACAGCCTCTGACATAGTAGATACATAATTAATGTTGGAGAAATGAAAGAATGCAAGATTGGCTGAATGAATCTATGAATTATTGAATCACTATTAAGTATAGTACCTTTTGGCAAATGGAAATAAAAAATTAAAAAATTTGGATTTAAGCAAGCACTTCCTACCAATTAGAAATGATCTTGTTTTAACCATAGGTCCCTGAGATGAACAGAGTAAATGGTATTCCCCACAGCCCTTTTTTGTTTTTTGTTTTTTAGAATGAAGTAGAGGCTCATGGATGTAAAGCCATGAGCCTATGGTCAAATGACCAGCTCAGGCTGGAGCCAGGATTTTAACTCTGTTACTTAGGGGAAGCCAGAAGACTTGCAAGTCCATTTGGTCCTCAGAGATCAGTCTCCTGGGGTAGAGGAGGATAGAAAAGGATATGAGTGGATCCAGAGAGGCAAGGGAAAAATATCCAACCTTAGTAATAATGACCCTGCCTGATTCTCAGACTTGTTGTGAATGGGCACTGTCATTTATGAAGTGCTTAGAAAGCATAAAACATTGAGGGTTTCAGAGATGACAAAGGACTTATCTTGCTCGTTTCACCATTCCATCAACCGATATGATGAGAATTCTTCAGTGAAGAAATACGTAATTAGACTAAGAAAGGTTAAGTTCACCCAACCGATTAGTGTTTAAACTCTGATTTCCCCAGCTCTGAAATCCTTGCTCTCTTTACTATTCTAGGTCACTTCTCTTTACTTGTGAACCCGTCAGTTGTGGCTTGAAGGATAAGCTTGTAGCTTATTTCCAGAGACTTTAGGACCTGCTGTACGTCCCTCTGTGCCCTGCAATCCTGGCAATAGGTATTACATGCAGGCAAGTTTTACCAAGCACTTTTGACAAGCTTTGTTATATTTACCCCTGCAGACCTCCCAGGGACAAACTGAATTTGTTTTCCAAGTACTCCCAATGGCTAGAGCTAACCAGTTTATTTGGATAGAGGGTGTGGAGGCTTCCCTAGCCACCTCACACTCGCCTAGATAAGGAGACAGGATGCCACATGACCTTCCAACATTTGCCAAAGAACAGACCAGCGTGGGGATCGAGAGGGAGAGGGTGTGCCTAGCTAACTGGGCAGAGCAGACTAAACAAGTGTACACTTTCTGACCTTTTCCTTCCTCTGGGTTTTAATGAAAGTGCTTTCTACCTAGGAACAAAAACAGTCATTTGTTCATTCATTTAACAGGCCCTGAGCACCTATCCCAGGACAGGCCTTGTGCTGGGCACAAGAGATGAGGCTATAAGTGAAACACAATTCTTCCTCACAGGAGTCTGCAGTCTGGTGGGTGACACAAACATGTAAATGGACAGTAAGTTGGCATTCTCACGAGGTGGTCACTACTATAATAACTTGGAACAAAGCTCTAAGAAACAGCAAGCTCCAACAGAGGGAGTAACACTGGAGCTAGGTTTTAAAGGATAAGTAGGAATTCACTAAAAAGAGTATGATAACTGTAATAATAATTCTAGTAATTTATGGACTACATATTATGAATCAAAACCTAGGCTAGGAACTTCCTGTCCTTCCTCACTAATTCTCACTTCAATCATGTTTTGGAAACAATGAAACTGTAAATAGCACAGCTAGGTGTGGGCCCAGGTTTTTCTGACTCTGAAAACTGTATTATTTTGGTATTTGTATTTCATATGTGTAGAGAAAGTGAAGGTTCCTATGGCCAGGATTCTCACCTGGCCCTGGCTGGCTTGCTCACTACACATGTGTGGGCAATGTGTTGTTATTGATGCTCTATAAAGAGCTCCGCCCAGTGCTCTGGGCTGCTGCGGGGCTGCAGGGCTGCAGGGCTGCAAGGCTGCAGGAGAGCAGACTGGAGTGGTGGCAGGGCTGAGGGCAGAGACTGAGATGGCTGCGGGGGCAAAGAGGCCCAGAGGTAGAAACCGGCTTGCTGCACACAGACTTGCTCTGAGTGGACAGGATTCTAGTGATTGACCTGCCACCATGGGATAAAGTTGGGTAATAAACCCTTTTACCCCAAGAACGTTCCATTGTCATTCCTCAGTCTCACTGAATCCATAGTGAACTTGTCCATGGCGGAAACCCATTGGCGAGACAATATGACAGAAAGAGAGGCAGAATGATACATTCAGAGAAAAGTGAGGTGTTTAGAGTAGCTGCAACATAAAGCCCTGGAGGAAAGGCATGGGAGCTGAGGCCAGCAGATGACAAGGAACTCAGATTTTGAAAGGCCTTCCATGTGTTGTGTTTCCTTGTGATTGCTGGGAAGATGCCATAATCAGGTTTCTAATTTAGAAATATCATTCTGGCAGAAGAGAAAAAGAAAAATTGGAAGCAGATGGAAAGCAGGGAGACCAATCAAAAAGCTGTTTATCCAGGCCAGAGACATTTGAGACCTGAAGGAAGATTATATTTAATGATGATAGAATTTTCAAAATCAGTGTGAATGGGAGTGACAGTCTAGAAGGGGTCCCCCAGGAAAACATGACTGCTTTCATCAAAGAGCCCTTTGAAATTATTTGCATTTTGCAGATAGAAAGCTGAGACCTGGAGAGAGGATGAGGAAGGCACTGAAGATGTCAGCCCCAGAACTGAAGCCCATCTCCCAACCTTTGGGGTCTGATACCCTTTCCTCTGTTCCTGACAGCCTTTCACATGCTCTGTCCCAGGCCTTCACCACCACATCACTGGCCACTCCTTCCTATGGGTTGCAGCTGTTCTTTCTCTCCCTCCCAAGTACTTCTGGAGTACCTCCCAGGACATGGACAAGGTCCAGCCAACTAGGAAAGCTGGCAGGAGGAAGCCCCTAACAATGAACAAATGTTCAGGGAAAACCCCCAGTGATTCCCCAAATGAGCTGAGGCAAAGCAAACCTTCCTGGAGCTCATGCTTCACTGAACAGGCAGATTGTCTGAGTGGGATCAGGTGATGAGGAAAAGCAGGATGGTGAAGCCTGCAATTCCCTCAACAGGCTTTGAGGCAGGAGCCCGAGTGAGTCATTATTAGGAATATTACTTACCTTCTGTTGCATGCCAACAGCGGGTGAGGGGCAAGAAGGAACACTGTGCAGAGACTATCCCTTACTGGAGAATATGGCTTGTTCAAGATCCTGCTCTGTGTTAAACAGTGACCACACCAGTGCCTGCATCCTGCACAGCCTGCTGTTGACCTTCCATGGCCACCTGTCCAGTCTCCCAGAAGGCTCTCTTGGCTAACTTGCATATCCTCCTAGCCAACCCACGAACTCTCTGAACCTCAGCAGACAGAGGACTGATGTCATCCTTACCTCCTCATTAGCTCCCCTCCTCTGAAGGGAGAAGCCAACAGCCAGGAGAGCACAGCTATGGGCCAATAATGGGGTGCTGTCTTGCCAATGGGTTTCAGCCCCAGGCAAGTTCGCTATGGATTCAATGTGACCAAAGAAATTGACAGCAAAATGTTCTTTGGGGTGAAAGGGTTTATTACCCGGCTTGTTCTCCTGGTAGGTCGAGCGCTAGTGTCTCTGCCTCCACCCAGAACACTGGGCTGAGCTCTCTATATAGCACAATAATAGCTTATTGCCTAAAAGTGTGGAAGCGGTAGCCTAGTAACAGGCCAGTTACATCATCAGGTGGTTTAAGTCAGTGAGGATCCTGGCCATAGGAACCCTAACTTCCCCACACTCCACCCCTCCAGGATTCTTGCCTTACTATCTACATGCTTCAGTCTTCCACAATGGTCCCTGTGCGAGAAAGCTGGAGCACTGTAACCAGGTTCCACAATAGCAAGAGGATAACAACAACTTAGAGATAATAAAAATTAAGATACAGCAAGATTTTGATACAAGTAACAAAAATTATAATAATCCCCAAGCCAGAGGAAGTTCCCAATACACAAAGACTTTAGGGGTGATAAGACACGTTTTAATGCCACCAACATAGGCAACATAGGATGCATGCAAGAGAGTGGTCCTGTGATAGGACTGTGGCAGGAAGAGGGTCCCTTCCAGGTCTAGTATACCATACTTTTACTCCTTTCCCCGTGGGGGTTACTGAGGGGTCTATATATAGTGCTACTGGAGGTGCACGCACTGGCCATAATGATAAAACAAAACTCCCTGGTAAGATGCTCCTACCTTCTGGCCATTCAGGATACACTACTGTGACCTTTGGCGGCCACTCTGCTGTTATTCCAGGAATACACAGGAGGCCAGCTTCCAGGCCTTGTCCCCAAGGTGCCAGGAGAGCAAGCCATCGTTGGTCCATGTGTCAAAAGGTCCAAGGCCATGTCCACTCAATAGAGTCTCCGGGGTTCAGTGCAGTTGGTGCTGGCAGAAAGTTGTTATTCTGGTGGCCAAACCTTCAGTGATTCTTCCTTGGTTGTACTTGCAGTTGTATAGGGAAGGCAGCCATATGTGTTAACATGTCTATGGGGCTCAGGGCTCCCTTTCGGGGTCTCTTATTCAAACGTCATAGCACAGTCCATAAGCAGACTGACCATCCCCACAGACTATTGGTATCTGACTTTAGTCTGGATTTTAACAAGCCATTGTGCCTCTCTATCATGCCTGCTGCAGTAGGATTGTATGGCACATGAAACTTCCATTTGATTCCCAGCTGTTGCACCCATTCTTGCAGTGTATGTCCAGTAAAACGGGTGCCCTGATCACTCTCAATTACCTGTGGTCAGCCATAGGCAGCAAAGAGACACTCCAGGCCTCTTTTGTTCATCTGCTGGTCTGCACAACGGGTAGGAAAAGCAAAAGCAACCAGAAGTCCAGTAGCTGTGTCCACACAAGTTATTGCATACTGATATCCTTCTGACACACATAGAGGCCCAATATAGTCTATCTGTCACCTGACGAGGGGAATAGGCCCCTTAGCTATTGTCCTGTGTTGCTGTGGAACTCAGTGTAAGTCCCTTTTGGAGCACATGACACCCTCCTGCTGGGCTCTACTAACTTCTCTGAAGGTCAAAGGCAAGCCCCATCGACAGGCTACAGCCCACATTGTCTTTTGCCCTGCATGCAACAAACGCTAATGTAGCCATTGGGCTACATCAGAGGCAGGCTTTCCTTCTAACCAACGTGTCTGGGCCAATTTATCTGCTTCATCATTTCCTGGGGATGCCAGTGGCAAATGACCTGTCACATGGTATACTGTAATTATTTTAGTCTGACCACAGGCCCATTAAGTCTTGCCACAATTCTTGCCCCCAAAGGTGTTGGTGACCAACTAGCCAGTTGGCATGGTACCAGGTTGTTAGCCACAGGGTCAAGCCCCAATAGACAGCCTAGCTGTCAGTGCAGACAACTATAAGGGAGGGCTCCTGGCTGATCACAAGCCACACAGCCCGCAACTTGGCCCATTGGCTGCTCTTTCCTCACCATCTTCCATCTGTATTGTCTCAATCTTAGGATGGAAAGCTATGGCCCTCCATTTTGGGAGCTGCCCATAGCTGGAGCCATCTGTGTACCATGCATCTTCAGGTATACAGGCTCTTCCCTCCTGATAGGGACTCTCTGCTACTAATGGTTCAAAAGAAAGTTCTTCCTGCTTTTTACTAGTATATGTCACCAGCCCCAACAAGCGTTGGAGTTCTTCACTCAAGAGGCTACTAGAGAGGGCACTACGCTGCTGTAGGTAAGCACCCCACTTGGCTAGTGTGGGTGTTTGTGCCATGCCACTCCTTGGCTTTTGGGTCCGGTCTCGTACCCATCCCAAGATGGGATAGGTGGTTAGTACCTTTATCGGGGCCATTCCAGTGATGGGTTCTGTAGCCAGCAAGGCGTGATACACGACAGCCAGTTGTTTTTCTATCAAAGTGTATCGTACCTCTGCCCCTTTCCAGAGTTGTGACCAGAATCCAATGGGTTGGCAAGTTCATTCAAGCCGCTACCAGAGATCCCAGTCATAATTGTCTTCAGTGACATGAACGTCCAGCTCACAGGGCCTTGATGGGTCTATCACACTCAAGGCCTGCACGGCCTTGACTGCCCGTTTTGCTGTAGTAAAGGCAGATGCACATGTCTCATCCCAGTCCCACCTGATGCCCTTTCGTACCAACCGGTATAAGGGCTTCAGAATTTGTGCCAAGTGCAGGTAAACACTCTCCAGTAGCCTAGAAGACCCAGAAACTCCTGTAGCAGTGCTACAGTTGTGGGGGTAGGAAAGGCCTGGACTTTATTTATAACTTCTTCTGGTATAACTTTGGTCTTACCTGACCAGATGACCCCAAGAATTTGACAGACAAACCAGGTCCCTGAACCTTGGTGCTGTTCACAGCCCATCCTTTCTCCTGTAAATGTTGCAGCACTCTAGGTGCTGCACCTTCTAGACCTGAAAGAGAACTGGACATGAGCATGACATCATCGATATAATGGTACAGCCACACCATTGGCGGTTTCTCCCATGTAGCCAAGTCCTGGGCTACAAGTCCATGACAGATGGTGGGTCTGCGGAGGTACCCTGTGGGAGGACAGTGAAAGTCCATTGCCGTCCTTCCCACATGAAGGCAAACTGTTCCTGACTTTCCTGCTCAATGTCAATGGAAAAGAAGGCATTAGCAAGATCTACCACATGATATGTTCCTAGTTCATGGCTGAGAGTATCCATCAAGCCTGCAATAGAGGGGACAGCAGCATGCATAGGGGGTGTGACTTTATTCAGTTCTCTGTAATCCACAATCATATGCCAGGAACCATCTGGCTTTTTTACTGGCCACACTGGGGAATTGAAAGGACTATGGGTGGGCTTTATAATACCCACCTTTTCCAGCTCCTGGAGAATTTCTCCAATCTCTTTATGCCCTCCAGGCAGTTTGTATTGTTTGGTATTAGTCACCCGCCGAGGCACAGGCAAAGCTATGGGCAGGTGCCTAGCATGTCCCCTCAGAACTGCCTTCACCACATGTACTCTCAGTCTGAACTCACCTGCAGTGGTCTGCAACCACAGACCCTGCAGGATATCAATACCCAAAATATACTCAGGGATAGGAGATAAATACACAGTATACTCTTTTTGGGGTAGACGCCCTATTCTCAAAGGGTTTCAGGCTCTTTTCACTCTGATAGCCTTCCCCCCGTATCCATCTATGATAGTGGGGGGTCCCAGGGAACCATTCAGGGTTACCATGAATCAGTGAACATTCAGCCCCTGTGTCCACCAGAGACAGGACACGTTGTATGTTCACTGGGGACCAATGGAAAGCTATTTCAACATGTGGCCTCCAGTCCTCCCTGGTCCCTCAGGGCAGATATCTTGACCTTCCCCTCAGTCAAACCATGTTCTCCAATCACCTTCCTGTGTGGGCTCAAGTGAGGTTGGCTCGCTCTCCAGCAGAGAGCCTTGCAAACGTACAGGCCAGACTCATGGCTCTGTCTCTGATCTCTGCTTCTTTGGTCTTAATGGCTGGAACTGCTGCTCTGGTTTCAGCTGTTGCCATAGCTCTAGTAAGATCCTATTTGACTTCCCATCTAATTTCCTTCCATCTGCTCCTGCCCATATTAAATCAACCCATATCTGGGTCCTTGTAAATTCTTCATGTGAGTGACAGGTCTTATTTCTTTCTGATTTCTTGTTGCTTCTGCCTCTCCTAAGTCTGCTACTGTATGTGTCACCTCGCTTATGGGCTGCCCTAAGTGAGGAGAAAGAATGGCCACTAGAGACCCAAAGAGGGATGTAGGAGCCATTTGAAGTACAATATTTCTCATCCCAGTAGTGAAAATCTCTTCATCTGGGCCATAATTCTCTGGACTATAGATAGTATTTCTTATGCCTAGCTCTCATAGCACCTGTTGGAGCTCAGCATATGTCTGCCATCTAACAGGGGAGGATGGTAGATCACCAGGATTGAGCCACACAGCACGAAGTGCAGCCATAAGCCAATTGAGGAGGGAGTGACTCCCTAGGATCTGATGTACATTTTGTAATCGCTGCCTCAAGGCAGGCTGCACGGTCAGGGAAGACAGCTTTCCCATCTCTGCCCCCGGCAGAACAGTTCTATCCACCCCTAAGTCCCACAGACTCAGGAGTCAAGCTGATATTCACTCTGAGGGCTTCTGCCTAAACCGGGAGCCCAAATCCACCAGCTCAGCCTGAGTATAGGGGCGGAGACCATAGAGTGCTCCACGACCTGGGGAGGGGGCTGATCCTCTCCTTGGGGAACTTTCAGCTGCTGGGTCTTTATTTTCTTTACAACCACTGGGCATGCTTTCAATATGGGAGGGGCCAGTGCCTCTGGCATCACCCCTTCATCTTTCTCCAGCTCCTCCATTTCTGGGGCTGATGGCACCTTTCTCTCCTCTCCCCCGAGTGCCTCCTCTCCTACAATCTTTACCTTTTCTACCGTGCCTCGCAGCAATGCTAGCTCAGTCTTCAGCAGCTCTCTTACTTTCACCTCAATGCTTCGCAGCTGGTGTTCTCATGCCACCTCCACCTGTGCTTCCCTCAGGAGTTCGCCTTTTTCCTTGATGGCCTTTTCCTCCTTCAGAGCACCTGGCAGTGCTGCCATCTTATTCTGTAAGGAACCTTTTACCTCTTCAATGGCACCTCGCTGCTGGTGTTCTCGTGCTGCCTCCTCTCACATCAATGCCATTTACTTTTTCAGGGAATCCACAGAAGTTTGCAGCTCACATTCTTGTGCTGCCATTTCTTAGGTCTCTTCTGTAGACCTTTTTAATAATGTGAGAAGCAGCCAACCCATAGTTCCCGTTGCCTCACGGGCACTCTGCTTCTCAAAGGATCTACTTACTATATGAAGGGCTACCCCTCTTCAGGTGTCACCTCCACTTGCCTCCAGTACTGGGGAGGGGCCCAGTCCTCTAGGAGGCAAGCCACTTCAGACCACATACCCACTGGGGAACAATCCACTGTCTCCCCATTCACAGGGGCAGCCCGCTGAAGCACCCCTCTGTAAGGGCAGCCTGTCTTTTTCCTTGGTCAACCATGAACCTGCCAACTTTTGCCAATTATCTTGCCAATGCGTTTCAGCCCCGGGCAAGTTCGCTATGGATTCAATGTGACCAAAGAAATTGACAGCAAAACGTTCTTTGGGGTGAAAGGGTTTATTACCCGGCTTGTTCTCCCGGCAGTAGGTCAAGCACTAGCATCTCTGCCTCTGCCCAGAGCACTGGGTTGAGCTCTCTATGTAGCACAGTAATAGCTTATTGCCTAAAGGTGTGGAAGCAGTAGCCTAGCAACATGCCAGTCACATCATCAGGTGGTTTAAGTTCAGTGAGGATCCTGGCCATAGGAACCCCAGCTTCCCCACAGGTGCCCTCCCCCAACTAGCACAGACCCCAAGAGCCCTCCTCTTCTCACAGGAGGGAGACTGAGTCTGCACTGGGTGGCCGAGTGGACCTGGGGAAGAATAGAGGAAAAAGTATAAAGCTACAATAAAAAGGAGCCAGGCAACTTTGAGGACAGAGTGGGGAGGTGTGGGACTTTCGGTAACAGGGTAAAAGCACCTGTAGTGACTTTATGTAGGTTCTCAGTGGCAGCGATTCTCAGGAGGCCAAGAAAGAGAATGAAGCTCCCTTTCTGGTGTTCTCCATCACTGCTTATCACCACGAACCTTCTATGAGAGCCAACAGAAAATGTTCTAGCCAGTTCCGCCTCCCTGTCATTGGTCATTTCCTTTTCTGCCTGGCATCCTCTATGAGCATTGCCTTAACTCCTACCCATAGTTAACGTTCCAGTTCATTTCACACCTTGTCTCCCATAAAGCTTTCTGCCTTAGTTTGACTTCTCCAGAGGACAAGAGCCCAAGCCAGAGACCTAGATGCTAGTAGTTTATTTGAGATGGATCCCAGAATGCAGAAATGAGGAGTGTGATGAGGGAAACGAAGGAAAAACCAACAGAGGGTATATAGCAGTGCCATTGTCAGGCACTGTGTACCTCCTGAGAAGTGTACGGCGTGCCTTCCAGAATTAGCCATCATCTGATGGAGGACTGGGGCACTTCTCCACCAGCCTCTCACCTCTTTCCTCCTCCCAGTGCCCCCAAATCCCATTCTTAGATCAGTGTTGCCCCCAGAGCATTGTTGTAGTTCTTCTAAGTTCCCCTAGAAGCTGAGACAAGGATTCACATGAAAGTCATGTGAGCGGTGATGCAAGGAAGCACCTTGAGGAAAAGGAGAGCAGGAAATTGGCACTGGAGGGAAGGAAGTCAGCGAAGGTGTCTTAGCAAGCAAGTTACCACTCTGGGCAACAGGAGCTTAGCTCTGCCAGGGAATTCTGGGCACCAGTGTGCAAACATGCCTCAGACTTATCTCTGTAGAGAGGAGAGGGCTCTGGAGGGTCTTTCCTTACCACTTCCCTCAGTAATTTTTTTTGAGGTTTGAAGCCTTCTCCCTATGTTCAGGGTGAGAAATTAATGCCCTGACACTTCTAGCATTCCCAACACACAGACAGACATGGGTCTAGCTGTCTGAGAAAGTCCACAGGCAAAGAATTATAGCCACTGGCAGTTGGAAATCAGGTCCAAACAAGCTGGAGGATATGGGTATGGCATTGCTCCAAGACTGCTTGCCAGCTGGCAGAAAAAGCTCCCAAAGTCTAGAAGGCACTGAGGTTAGAAGCTGAAAGACAGGAACTCTGCAGAAAGAGGTGAGTCTGAGCTGCACACCCCAACTATGGTTGAAGATAGAGGTGGGCCAAGGGCAAATAGAGCACCAACCATGTGTCTAACAGTGTCTCTTACATATCCTGCTAAACTTTTTCTTTCCTTATTTTGAAAACTTAATAAGTGAGCATGAGATATGCTGCATAGTTGGCTGCCCTATACGTATGTGTAACTTGAATAATTAAAAATAGATTGCAAACTTTTTGAGGTCAGGTCTGCAGCTCAGTCTTTTTATCTCTTTAGTACTTGACACAACACTTTGTACCTAATTACAACTGTCTACTTTTGCAAAAAATAGTTGAAAGCTTCATGTAGGAGCTTACTCCCTTCCCTGTCTATAAAGTTATCTTCTGATATATGTACAAGGCCTTTCATCAATTATTTCTGTCTTAGAAATAACAAGAACGAGATTTCTCCTTTCTTTGATTAAGGTAAACTCATCTGACAATGCTTTTGATGCTGTTGACTTTGCATCTCTTCCAGAATCCTCACTCCTTCAGCCACTCTTTCTCTCAAATTGTCTGCGTAGCAAATATTTGTACTCCACTTATGCTTTGCTTGAAGCTTCAGAAGAGGTCTTCTAAGAAGCCCTTGAGATGAACTGCAGGATCTGGAATGAGTTGTCAGTTCTGGCCTAAAGGCCAGCATCCCATCTGGCTTGGCAAAGGACTCCATCTGCACCATCAATGTGTAACATCAGCCTGGGAAATGGGGCACCTGCTTTCTCCTTCACTCCAGTCCTGACAAAGTGAAGACAAACAAGAGGATCTTGCAGGATTGGAAAGAGGCATGGAAATGTCCAAATTATACTCAACACACGTACCATCTTCAGCTTCTCCCTCTAATTCTAAGGTCTGCCATTTCCTAAGACTCAGCTCAGCTTTCAAAAAAAAAGAATTTCTCATTGTCAAAATCATTTGGATTCCTTTATATCATAGAATGTTTCTGTTGGGCTCCTTGGAATCTAGAAAATCAAGTGGCTCAAAAAGTGGAATATGGATCAGAGAAGCACAACAGTCTTTCTCCTCCTCAAATCCTTTTGGTAACAAGGTTGGAAGTAAATGAATAGCTGTACATACCTTCCAAAATTAATTAATGCATGGTACTTTTCTTGCCCCACTCCATCTTTATCCCTAATCTAATTCCTATTCCTCTTCCTGCCACAGGTCACCATGTGCATGAGTTTAAAATATGTCCTTAAATATTTGTGTATACTTGTAAAATATGTAGTGTTGGTTTGGGTACATACATGTCTTTAATTTGCATAAATCATGTGGTATTATAAATCTTATTCTGTTTCTTACTTTGTCACTCAACGACAGGATTTTTTGGGGGTGGAAAGACATCATATTTGTTTTAGTTTGTTTAACCATTTGTTTTTTCTTTTGAAGCATCTTAAACATGCTACAGAGTACATGGATTTTAAAAGCCCATTATGTGGCCCTCCCTGATATCATCTCCCTCTCCTTACTAAAGAAATCTTCAAAGCTAAACTCTATGTTAATTACTTTCTTTTTGTTGTTTTATCTGTGCACAATATTCTATTTGCCTGGTTTTACCCTTTATGTAAATGAAGGGTAAATATATATTAAATAATATATATGCATAATATATACAAAAAGTATATATTACATAGTATTTTTCTCTGTGACTTGCTTTTGTAGCTCAACATTATTTTTTTGAGATTTACCCATGTTGATGGTGTAGCTATAATTTATTCATTTTCATTGTCATAGAACATATTGTTGCATAAGTATATGACAAATGGTTTACCATAGGTGATCATTTAGATTTGTTGGTTAGGTGGTGCTATTTTTAATAATGTGGTTATAAACATTTTAACCATGTTCCCATGTGCAACCGGGCAGTAGTTTATCAACGGTCAATATCTGGGATTGGAATTGATGAATCACAGGGACAGACACACTCCTGTCCTAAGCAAGGCCAAACAGCTTCCCAAAGTCATTGTACTAACTCCCAGCCTCTCCTGCAGGTATGATAATTCCCATTCTCCACATCCTGATCAGCATTTATATTATCAGACTTCTTACCATTGTCAGTCCGGTGGCAATGAAAATATTGTTTGGTGTTAAATGTGCATTACTTAATTGCCACTGAGTTTAAACATCTTTTATAACTTTATGCAACATTCATGTTGTCTCTTCTGTAAATTTCCTATTTGTGTTTTTGCCCATTTTATCCTTAAGTTGTTCATCTTTTTCTTGTGAATTTATAGGAGTTTAAAAAGATATATATTCTAGCTATTCATACTTTATCATGTAGATGCATTCCAAATATCTTCTCTGAACTTTGGGCTTTAATTTTAGCTCTGTTTATGGTATCTTTTGGTAAATAGATATATCTACTTTTAATGAGGCAGAATTTATCAATTGTGCATATGCTGTATCTTGCAATGATATACCATCAGAGCCTTACTCATGTTATTTACCTTCTCTGAACCTTGAAAAATACTTGTATCCTGGTGTTTTGAGGGGGGGATTACATGTGATGAATGTGTATGAAAGAGCCTAACAAAGCACTTCACACATAATTGGGACTCCGTATGTGTAAGTTCATCCATTGGAGTGTAGTCCTAGTTCTATATTTCACTTACATTATATTTTCTAAGTCAGTTCATTTTTAAACAGCAAATATTTTGTGGTGTTAGTTATATGCTGGACATTTTGTTAAATGTTTTATTGTTCACTAAAACCCTGTAAAATAAACAACATTATCATCACCATTGTGCAGAGGAGGTAATCGAGGCTCAGAGAACAAGTGGTTTGTCTTGGGCAGAACCACTAAACAGCAGAACCATTATTATATTTCCTACCTGCCTTTCTTCCTAGACTATGAAATACTTTATAGTAGTATTTGTGTTGGAGAATGAGCCCTGTAGTGTTGGACAATTAAAAGTTGTATCTATAAGTGTGTATTTGGGGATGTGGCAGAGGGAAGAAGGTAAAGGTGGTCTCCATATCCTATTGCTTTTCACTTGGCAGAACACCTGATATGATTCACTCCTGTCTGCATCTCCCTTTCCCCAGGCCTGACTCAGTCTCTTGAAACCTCCTATTCCGCTAAGTGACTGCCTTGAGCCTATAGCCCTTCTGATTTGCATCGTAAAGCTGGTGCCCATGATTTAACCAACCACACTGCTCCCTCTGAGGAATTCCACATCATGCGGAACGGTGCTCCAGTCATAATGTAACTGGACTCCAGTGATTATCTTTCTGTCAGAATCTTGAGTCACCCAGGACACACGTGTCAACACGGGTTAAAGCTCTGTTTGTTTGCATCCCCAGACAGATGTTGAAACAGGATCTCCCACCGCCACACCACCCAGACAACCAAGCAACTCAGTAACCACTTGCTAAAGCTAACACAGTTTTGGCATTCAGTTTCCCACCAGAAGAATTATAGCCTGATGTACACTGAGTTCATTCAAGTCACTGAATGTTGGACCTGAAAGACCTTAGCAATCATCTAGTCACCTCCCATAGTAGAGCAGAAAGGGAACAAGATTCAAAGACCGAATGCATGGGAGTAAATCCCTTTACATTAAATGTACGTCCTCAATGGAAGGACATCATGTGACTGGCCCTCATCAAAAAAATGGAGATTAAAAAGCCATCCCACCCTTCCTACATCATAGGGACGTTGTGAGAATCACATCAAATACTATACATGCTTCTGTGATGATCTGCTTTAATTCAAGTATAAAGTTGTGTAAGAGAAGAAAAGCAAATACATTTATTGGGTTAATTAAGGCTTTTTAAAAATTCAGCTTTAAGTCAATTGTTCTATAAAACGCATGACTAAGTATTAGAGATTGAGAAATTTTCTTCTTTGCACCCCCATGAACACTATAAAGCAAGTGTACAAAGCATGCAGCAGATTCCATAAAGAAAAAAATCAGTTACTCTCATTTTTAAGCTGTGCCTCCCAGAGCATAGATGCCATTGTTCTGCCCCATCCGGGCCTGTGCAAGATGCGAGTAGTTAATAACACTGGTAGTCAATAGTCTTTCTTTCTTTAAATTATTTAATTATATCTTAAAATTAAGTTTTTTATATTATTGAGAAACAATGAGTTCAAAGCTATACTCTATGATAAATTTCAGTAATAAATTTTATCTCAGTTATCTTTTGCTGCTTAACTTACAATCCCCAAAAACAATGGTAACTAATTTTGTAGGTTGGCATGACATTTCCTCAGATGGATCTGCCTAGGCTCACTCATGCAGTTAGAGACCTGGCTGGGATGGAATGTCCAAGATGACCTCACGATGATGGAAGCCAGTGTTGGCTATGCGCTAGGCGCCTAGGTTCTCCCCCACATGTCCTCTCATCCTCTAGGAGACCAGACTGACTTTCCCTAGATAACATCTCAGGGTAGTGTTCTAAAAAGGCAAAGGCGGAAGCAGCAAGGTCCTGTAAGGCTTAGCTTCAGAAGTCATACAACTTCACTTCTGCCGTATTCTGTTGGTAAAATCAAGTCACTAGGATACCTAGGTTCAAGAGGATACATATATGATCCACCTCTAGATGGGAGGAACATCAAAGCTACACTGCAAAAAAGGAATATATACTAGGATGGGAGAAATCTATGGCCATTAAACAATCTATTAGAGTCAGCTCTCTTGCCACAAATGATTCATATTCCTCCTACATATAAAATGTGGTCAGTTCCAAACTAGGGCCTCCAAACATCTCATCCTAATTGTTTTAGTTATCTAATGCTTCATAACAAATTATCATAAAACTTAGTTGCCTAAAACAATAATAAGTATTTATCTCACAAAACTCTTTTGGTCAAAAATTTGAGAGATTAATTGAATACTTCTATCTGAGGATCTTTCTTATAGTTTTAGTCAAAATATCAACCAGAGTTGTGGTCATTTGAAGTCTAGAATGAGACCAGGGGATCCACTTTCAAGATGACTCATTCACATGCCTGTGAACAAGATGCTTCAGCTCCTTGCTACATAGCTCTCCCCCAAAAGGCTGCTTAGGTGTTCTCATGATATGGAAGCTGGCTTTCCCCAGAGTAATATAAGAAAGATTAAGGAAAAAAATCTGTGACCTTGCCTTAGAAGATACACCTAGTTATTTCTGTAATATCTCATTCATTACTCAGACCAACCTCACTTAGTGTGGGAGGGGACTGCACATGGTTAGTAGGGCCATTTGGGAGGCCGACTACCACACCAATTATGGTCTCTAGCATAAAGTCCAGAATTTCAAGAATTGCCTCAGTTAGAATGTGAATGAGTCTCCTTAAGCATAGTTTTCAGGCGCACCTACCCTTGAACAACAGCAACTCCAGGGACCTGTGAACTAAAAAAAAAATACAATATATCCTCCCCAGACACACTCAATATACAACAGTGAGATAGGGGAAAGTGATTTACAACAGACAATCTCACTCATAAGTGAGTTATTGTTAGATACATAAAAATCACTGATCAATAGCAATTCTGAATCCAGATGTCACATGTTATCAGGCTCCCCAGACTCCTGGGGGGTGAGAATGTTCCTTGATTAGGGACAGCTTCTTCTCCCTGGGTGCATTCTCATTGTTCTATTCAGCTCTTCACCCTACCTTCTGAGCTCTTAGTCTAGATTTCTAAAAGACTTTTCTCTTTACAAAAGAAATGGTCCATGCTTGTATCTCATTAGCTTTCTCCAGGAGCTTGTGCTGTTTCTGCTTTCTACAAGTTTCTTCTCATTTAAACTGTCTCCATCTCTTTCAGTTCTCATTATCAAAGTTCAAGTTACCAATGTGATTGGAAATATAATTTCTCTTAAAATGTTGTGGGTTTCCCATTAATCTTCTCAGCATTCACCCCATGCTCCTAAAAGGTCCATAATATTTTTTAAGATAGAAATCTTTATATTTTAGAAAAGTCAGGCTTCTTGGGACAATGGCATTAAGATTATTAGAAGCCCCTTTTTTCCTAGTTAAGAGGACTAATTGAGCACCTTAAATTGTATGAGATCTTAACAAAAGGTAGTATAGCTATACCCTTGATTTGATCTTTGCCTTGAAGCTTTTTTTATTTTTTACTTTGGTAATCTTTTGCCAGCTGCAGAGACAGAAAATATAAAACAGTTTTATTTTCCTACCTAAGAAGTCCTTGTTTTATATTTTCTTGAAATTCGACTTGCAAATGTTACAGTTCTCTCATTAGCTCATGTCTCTGCCCTTACTTTATTATATGCAATTAAAGACACCATTTGATATTTTTATCCTTCTGCTTCAATATCTTGTTAAACAAACAAGTTCATTAGGTACATTTCTACCTTCTAAGTTACTATAGTTCTGTCACCATACACCAAGGATTGACCATTCTTTGTCTTCAGTAACCATTTCCTTTCTATTCCTCTAACCTCTCCTCTTTCCAGCCTCTCTACTCATCACCTACTTCCAAAGCCAATGCCACATAGTTGAGATTTTGTTATGGCAGCATCACACTTCTAGTTTCCAATTTGTTTCAGTTTTCTATTGCTGCATAACAAATCATCCAAGATTTAGTTACTTAAAACAACAGTGATTTTTAATTTCCCACAGTGTTTTTTTGGCTGGGTGGTTCTTCTGGTGGTTTCAGAAGAGTTCAGTATTTGGTTTGTTTCACAGTTTTACATTTTTGATTGTCACAACTTGCATTTATTTGTTAGAAGCCAAGGATATTGGTAAACATGCTACAGTGCACAGGACAGCTCCCCATAACAATAGTAAAATTAGTAAACAAATCTAGTCCAAAATGTCTATATGCTGAAGTTAAAAACTCTGTGATAAGTATTTTTATATACATTATCTTCTTTAATCTTCATGATAGCCCTACAAGGCAGGTAAGATTCTAGTTATTTACAAAGGAGAAAAGTGAGGTTCAGAGAAGTTAATTTGAGCAAAATCACACAATTAGTAAAGGGCAGAGGTAGTGCTTAATCACATATGTGCTTGAGCTCTTAACCATTATTCTATATGATATGCATTCTACCTGAATTGCTGATCTTCATAAAAGATCAGATTTTCTGAATATTAAAACCACAGCTGGCAATAGCCTAAACTCTCCACCAATTATTTCTTCTTTGTCTTTTTCCTCTTTATCTTAGTGGCTTTTCCTAGAAACAGAGCTCCGAGACAAGGGTTATGTGTTAATGGTTTCTTTAGGTGGTACAAAACTATGGCTGAAAAAGTGAGCAAAAAGAAAAGTGAGGCAGAGAAGGATGGGAAATAAGGCAAGGTGATCCATTCCAAAGAGGCATCTATATGCGGGCAGCAATATGTGATGTCTCCAAATGGGCTATCCTGGAAGCAAAATGCTCCTTGGTCCAGTGTATTGGAGGGAGGAAGGGAGAGGAAATTTATTTGCCAGATCTCTCACATCTCCTGATTTCCATGGCTGTTTGTCTTCCAGGGATTTACCTCCACCACACTCTGGGGTTGCATTGCTCAGCCTCTACAGCAGCTGCAAAGGAAGTCAGATCTCATACCTGCAGCTTTGTGTTCATGTGAGTGCAGAAGGGCTGTGAGACACAACTGCTTTCAGACATGTTGTTCATTGGCCTCAGTTAATTTAACTCCATGGGCCAGCACATAGACAGCTGCAGCAGCTGTGATAGAGCGGGTAACAAGAGGCTCAAGAGACAGGTGAAACCAAGAAAATCTGAGGTAGGACATAAGATGTATCTGATCTACTCTTCAATATGCTTCCCCCATTACTAGCAGGAAACCATTCTGGTTTGAATGACCTAGTATATCAATTGGGATTCATTAAGCTTTAAGAATCAGACAACCCAAATTGAACTGGCTAAAATACTAAGGAAAGAAGGAAAGTTACGGGCTCACATACCCCAAAGTCCAGAAGATCAGCAAGGTTCATACTTGATTCAGTTCGGTGGCTACAGCTCCGTAGCCTCCAAGTTCCCTTGATTCAGCCTTCCTCCAGAGCCAACATTATGTTCAGGCTAACAGTGAAGTGACTACAGTGACTCTAGGTCTCTTATCCACACGTGACCACATCCAAATATCTAGAGGAAGAAATAAACTCTCCTTTGGTTATCTCTTGTAAATGAAGAAACTTTTCCTGACAGACTCCTCAGCAAACACCTCCTTGCAGTTCTCATTGCCCATATTGATTGATGTGTCCATTCTGTAACTATCCCCATTACAGGGGCCTGAGGCACATTGATTGGTTGAGCCCTGGGTTCGTGGACCAGTCAATGTGAAGAAGGAGGGATCACCATGGTTGTTAAACCAACCAGGGCCCACCTCCAGCACTGAATCCTCAAACTGCATTGCTACTAAAAAATGGGGATGGAGTGAAGAGGCAGGCTTGATAGTAAAGAAAAAACCCACAATGTCCATGAGAGACAGCCTTCAAATGTTCTTAAAGAAACAAAGATCAAGCTGTCATGTGCATTTCTTGCTAGACCATTGTCATGAGGTACTGACTCACTTCAAAACTATACCATTCTCCGTGGTTCTTGCTATTCCTTTCCTAGGGCCATCTCTCCCCCATCCCTGCCTTTGATCACCCATCTTATCCTTGAGCTCATCTCAAAAGCTTTCCCTGATGTTTCACAGCCAGAAAACATAGGCTACAGGAAGTGAAGGCTTTAGAATTACTAGGGATACTAGAAGTCTGGATAAGGATTTTTCACAGTGCCTGCCAGGAGTGGCAGAGGCTCTGTAGAGAACTCTCCCATGTGGCCCTAGGGGGCTGAAGGGATGAGCTAAATAGGGCTGTGGACACTGCACTCACCCAACCAAGTATTAACTTAGTTTATTTGATTTGAATAATCAAATCAAATTTAAACTGGTTTATTTTACATAGTCTGTTTCAAGATTAATTTTCCTTTGTAGAAAGGATCTCTTGAAGGGGAAGATTACAAATAACATTGGCCTTATATAAAGCTGAGAAAACTAAAGCTCAGAGCGGGGTCTAAGGCACGTATTGCAGGTCATAGCTCTGATTTACCCTGCCTCCTCGGGACACCTATGCTATATTTGAAAAGATCCGTCCTGTGCTTCTGAGTTCTCTCTTCTCTAGAATCAATGGCCAGAGCTCTTGCTAATCTCACTCTCAGAAAGACATTCCAAGTCACCTCACCAATCCATTGCTCAACTCCTTGTTAAAATCACACTTCGAGTATAGTGCCAAGAAATGAACATGATGGCTCAGATGTATCTAAGCAGCAGAGAGAAAGGCAAGACTCACTTGTCCCCCGTCAGAACGCTGTGCTCCTAATAATGCAGCCGAGGATCACATTAGCTAGTTGGCAGGCATGAAACATCGTTGCCTCATACTGTCCGTTAAAACTCTTAAGACTTTTTAAAAGCTGCTGCAAAGACTTTTCTCCCCATTCTGTTCTCATCCAGTTGTTTACTTAGACCCAAACCTTGGGACTTAATATTTAGTTTATTTATTCTAAAAATCTGTGATTCTAAGTGGCCGGCCCTGTACATTTCTGGGCATTCCATGAGTGGATGGAGAATTCTAGGGCAGGAGTGGTAAACCCAACTACCTATAGAGACCAGGCAGTAGGGAAAAAAATAATGCAAATTAATGAAGGTGGCCAAGTAAATTCAAGCCTGTGAGGTGGGAGGGAACTCTGGTGAACTGAAGAACTCAGCCCCAGCTAAAAGGACAGATGCTACTCAGCTCCAGCTCACCATTACTGTACCGAAATCAAGCCCAGTGTTGCCAGTAATGTGAATATTCACTGGAAATATCCCATCTTTTAAGTGTTGGCTACTAATGTGCAAAGTTCTAATATACTCTGTAGACCAAACAGGACACATCTGCAGGATGAATCCAGCCCATGGACTGCAGAGTTTTCAGTGCCTGCCCTCTGGAGAGGAGGAAGCTGGGCAGCACTGGTTACTGAAACAAAACTATAAAATGATTTCATCATCTTGGACTTAACAACAGTATTATTTCTCATCTTCCCCTGTTAATTATGGCCTGAGCATTTTAAAGCTGGAAAGAATTGGAAATGACATGATTGAAGTCTCGTTCTACAAAAGAAGAATCTGTGATCCAGAGGAAAGTGACTTGGATCTTAATATATTCTTGGGAAATAAATAAAAAATGAGGTACTCAGAAGTAGAAGGAACATATTGGTTCCCCAGTCCAGGGTGTCTCAATCTGGGCACTACTGACATTTTAAATTGGATAATTCTTTGTTGTGGGGCTGTCCTGTGGGTTGTAAGATGTTTGGCAGCATCCCTACTGCTATATGCCGGAAGTACACCCCCACTGTCACGTGGGGCAAAATGGAGGCAAAGATCTATTCAGATATTGCCAAATGTCCCTGGGCAACAAAATTGCCACTGCCCTTGAAAACCACAGCTATTCTTCAGTGCTTGGTCTTACAGATGGAAAAACTAAGATTCAGAAAATTGAAGAGTTTTGCCAAAGTTAAACATGGGGAGTTATTGGCATGATGGTACCAACACCAGGGTATCTAATTCCCAGTAGAGTGTTCTTCCCACCAACGCCTTCAAATATGAACCACAACTTTATCAGCAAAAGAGCTGTCTAAAACTGCATGGTTTATATTAAGAGACAACGTGGCACAATGATGAGGAACACAGCTTCTAACAGGTCTGGGCTTCATTCGTAGCTCTTCTGCTTACTAACTGTGTGACGTTGACCAAATTAACCTCTCTGAGAGTATGTTCCCTCATTGGAAAAATGGGTGGTTCTAAAAAATAAAGTTTACTTTTTTAAATGGGTAGTATAATGTATACAGTGCTTGCCAAGTAATGAGGATGCAGTAAATGGAAGTTGTAGTTGTAGTTGTTGTTATTATTATTACTATTCCTGGACCTGGGGTCCACAAAGTAGAGCCCCCAAACAAAATCTGGCCTGCTTGTTTTAATATAGCTTATGAGATAGGAATGATTTTTTTATTTTTAAATGGATAAAAAAAAATTTTTAATACCATTTTGTGCTGCGTGAAAATAGTGTAAAATCAACTGTCAGTGTGCATGAATAAAGTTTCATTGGAACACAGCCATGGTTATTCATTTACATACAGTCTGTGGTTGCTTTCACATTGCAATACAAAGTTGGGTAGTTGTAACATAAATCACATGGAAGGCAAAGCCTAAAACATTTACTGGCCCTTTACAAAAAAAAAGATAGCCAGTCTCTCAACTAGACCTCTGATCTGCAGGGAGAAAATAAGCAATCATAATTTGCACAGAGACCTCTGGTGTACAGGAGGAAACATAGCAAAATAATTCATTGCTCCGTTTTGATACCCCATTGTGATTTTAGTGCCTCTAATCATTGTATTTAATTCTGCTCACTTGAGACATTTCTCAGCATCTGTGTGCACCTAATATTTTCAGAAATAGTCATCAGGGGACATGAAAACCTTTATTTTTTATAGATGTCCTCTCTTGAATAAATCTCATTGTAGACATGGCACTTGGAGGTGTTTTTCAAAATCTGGAATATTTATCAAAAAGAAAGGAAATGGTTTGTTCAGCATTAAGCCAACCACATATTTTAAGTGTTGCATGATTTGCACAGGACAATAAACAGGGATATCCGGTAAAAAAGAAATATAGATAAGAACTATCTGCCAAGACTAAAATTTAAGAGATGTTGTCATGTCACTTTTTTTAAGAAGTAATACGTTGAGCATCTTGGTTTTGATTTAATCTGACTATAAGCCAAGAGTTTAAAAGTCAGGATACCTGTTTACAACCCTAGCCTTCCCATTAACTAGATTTGTGGCCTCCAGAATTCTTTTCCATCTCAATATAATACATATATTAATTGTCTAACATGTGCAGATTCTGTGCTAGGCATTGGATGTGCAATGATAAATCAGACATGGTCTTTAGCCTAAAAAAGTTAACTGCCCTAAAAGAAGTTATTGAACTTCTTTGAGGGTCTGTTTTCTTATCTGCAATAGTAGAGCATTGAACTAAATATTTCATCCACTCAAGAAATTTTTATTAAGCATCTTTATCTTGCCGTGCTCTCTAGTAAATAATAAGCAATGAAAATAGGACTGTATCACTATAATCATTCAATTTTAAAGTATGTCTAGCCACTGCCCTGCGATATAGTTCACAGGTAATTGTAATACAACAAATGCAAAATAAATGTATGAAGCATGTGAAAAGAAGCCACTAATTCTTCCTGAATGAGGAAAGATAGACTTCACAGGACAAGTAATATTAGAATAAGTCTTAAATGCTGATTTCATTGATTACATGGTATGTTAGGAGTTCCCATCACTGAGAAAGGATAAAGCCAGACCAAAACAAATTTAGGAGCTTGGGAAGAGGACTGTGGCCAGTAGAGTTAGCCCCTTTCCCACCAGTGCTGGAAATTCAGTACCAAGTCCAAAGGGAGATGGATAAAATTCACTGTAATCTAGCCCAAGACCAGGGAGAGTCTGATAACAAACAAATGAGACATGGCACATCATTCAGGCCTCAGGGCATTTACTATTCTTGGTGCCACATGTAAACTAAAAAGACTTATTCTAAAGGAGATTATGGAAGTCTGGCACAAGGTTCCCCAGGAGAAAGGGCTGATGAGTACCAGGATGGAGTCAGGCCAACAGACAACTGCTCGGTTTGCAGGATTTCACTCTGGACCAGTAGGACAGAAATAAGCACCCAGGCTCCAAATCAATGGACAGCAACACCCCATTCATGGGTGCCTGGAAAAGGGGATGCACATCTAAAGCTACTGATTATCCCCAGACCTCATGCACATGTGGCAAGGGAGCTTTATATGGTTTATATGGGGGATCATGATCTTACTAGCATGGGCACCATAGCAGGAAGTTCAGGTATCAAAGGGGCAGGAAGGATTGGTTGCAAAACCAGAGAAGGGTGAGAGGACTTTGTAAATGGAAACACAACATGTACAAAAGCACAAAGATGCACTTTTGACTCTCAAGCAATCCAAACTCTCCTTTTCTTGCCCTCTGAGCTGCCATCTGTACATACATCTACAATGTCGATGGGAGAGGCCCCATCCTGACTCTCCATCTGAGGAGTCCTGAGTAATTTGGCAAGAGATGTAGGATTCATACACATTGTTTAATGCTATTCTGATTAAACTTAATTAGATCCCAAATTTCCAATCCCATTGCACAAGACACTGGATAGAGCCAGACCTGCCTTCTTAAAGAAGGATCCCCCAGCATTCAGACCCTCAAGGACCCTCCAGAAATTTTGGATATCTCTACCTGACTTGTTTCTTCTGATGGTGTCTTCCCCTGTTTCCCATTACAACATGACCCTACTTACTTTTTCATTTCCAGTGATCTCCTGTAAAGGCCTGTCCCACCACAGGTGGTTCAGAGCACACCTGGCCACGGCTAGTAGTTGACCCTCTGTCCCCATCTCACCACTTCTCATGGGCCAGCCTTCACTAAGCTCCCTGGTGTGCTGTGCCCCTGCCTTCCTCCCTACCATCCCCCACAGCCAGCCTCCAATCCACTCCTAGGCCACTAGGGGGAAATTCAATCCATATGTTTCCTTTTCTTCCTACAGAACGCATCCAGCTATTGTTTAAACAGGGAGGCAATGGCCAAGAAGAGCCATGTGAGGCCTCTCTTGGCCTTCCAATCCTTCATTAGGGAGCAGGGAAAGAAGGACTTTGCCAAGAGTAAACCTGAAACATTCCTTTGGATTTGGTTCAAAGCCTGCAAGTCACGTTTCCACACAAACATGTCCCTGCGACTGAGGATGCAAGACACTGTGCAAGGGGTGTTTTGGACGTGAAGAGATGCTAATAGTTACCGCCACCACTGACCCAGCTCTGGGATGTGTGCAAAGAGAATGTGTTTGCAGGAGGTTGTTTTACATTATTACCTTCCAGAGCTGATAAATACCTTTGCTGAATGTATAAATTCTCCCTAATTATAAGCACACATTACCACGGAATCAACAACTTTAGAGTTCAAAAGGGCTTGAGATATCTATCTATCAGGTGTCTCAATCTCATTTTAAAAGAAAAGAAAACTTAAGCTCAGAGAGAGCGAGAGAGCAAGGTACTTTTCTAAGATCAAACAGCTGATCAGTGTTTCATGAATAAACCAGGAATTCTGATTCCAAGTTCACAGCTTTGGACTCAGTGCCCCATGCCCTGACCTCACACAGATGCTAAGTGCCCAATAAAGACAAGATACATTCCCATGCTTTAACCCTCCTGACTTACTCTGGACCAATCCTTTTTAAAAGTTGTCTTTATTTACCTATCTACTTTTCTTTTTTAGGGAGTAGGGGTTGGTTGGTGGGGAGATTCTTTGAACCCACAAGCTAGGAATTTTGAGGTTGCAGTACAAACTTCTCTAGGCTTCCTAACAGATCTCTATGTGGGCTCTCCTTAAATAATTTTGGAGGCAGAGAGCTCACTGCCCATTCAATATTTGGGCAGCTCTAGTTGCTGGAAAGCTCGTTCTCACATTAAGCAGACTTCTGCTTCTCTGTCATTTCCCCCACTAGCCCACTGCTTACTGAGATCTCCCAGAGGTGCTTCCAGTACAAGCCAAACAGGGATGCTCCCCAGTTTCCATGGAGTAAGCACTGCCCTCTGCCAGTGTAAAAGCACCTTTATCTCGGTCACCTCTGGGGCAACCCTTGCCCATAATTCCATCAGGAAGGGTCTTTTTTAAAAATTGAGATGTAATTGACATGTAATATTATATTAGTTTCAGGTCCACAATGTAATGATTAAATACATGTATATATTCTGAAATGATCACCACAGTAGGTCTAGTTGACATCCATCATCCCAGCAATTATACAGTTTTTTCTTGTGATGAGAACTCTTAAGAACTCTCTTAGCAACTTTCAAATACACAATATTATTAACCATAGTCACTGTGTTGTACATTACATTCCCAGAATTTATTTATTTTATAACTGGAAGTTTGTACCTTTTGACCACCTTCACCCCATTTCACGACCCTTCCATCCCCAATCCTTGGTAACCACCAGTGCTCTCTCTACTACAAGCTCTTATGTTTGTTTGTTTGGCAGGGGATGGGATGGTGTTTGGATTCCACATACAAGTAAGATCATGTGGTATTTGTCTTTCTCTTTTGGATTTACTTCATTTAGCATAATGCCCTCAAGGTCTATCCATGTTGCAAATGATAGGATTTCCTCCTTTTTCATGGTGGAATAATAGCCCACTGTGAATATATATCACATCTTCTTTATCCATTCATTTATTCATGGACATAGGCTATTTCCATGTCTTGGCTGTTTTGAATACTGCTGTAACAAAAATGGAGGTACAGATATCTTTTCAAGTTAGAGGTTTGTTTCCTTCAGGTAACTACCCAGAAGTGGAATTGCTAGATCATATTGCTGGATCACATAGTTCTATTTTTAATTTTTTTATTGTAGTTTTTTAATAAACACTGGCAATTAAAGATTCAAGATTCTGTTAACTAAAATTCAGCTGAGAAGTGTAATATGTCACACTGGGATCTTAGAAATCACTAACAAGAATTATAGTAACACTGTAATTTATGATTGCAATCTAATAATTTATTAAATAGAAATTTAAGTATTAAGGTCCTTGTATGTGTTTTTAAAAATGTATTTATTAAACACAGGTGACACTTTCTTATGTACAAAGTGCTCTTCTGGAGTACTAGGGATCTTACAAATACCAAGATTCATTTGCTCTTCCCTTTGGGGAGATCTTTTCTGTTAATGCCTTTCAGCCTTAAACTCTCACGGCTCTCATGAAGATTGTCATACAATAAGGGAGGCTTCTGCCAACAGAGACAGATAACAAGGATTAGAGAATGGGGTAGCTGAGAACACAAGAATGGGGGGGGGAGGTTGGGGGTTTAGAAAGTAAGTAGAATATGGGAAATAAGGAGAACAGATAGAAGGTAGATTCCAAGGAGCTTTGCAGATAATGCTGGTTATGGAGCACAATATCGGAGAAAGACAATGGACATCACAGTTAAACAATGAAAACTCCAAGTCCTAAATTCCGTGCCACTAGTGAGAGAAAATGCTTAACCTTCATCCATTAACTATTCTAACCCCCTACCTCCTCGTCTATAGAATAAGGATAATCACACATAATTCCAAGGACAAAATGAGATCACAACAAATTTGAAGTGTCTGACGCACATTGACCAACAAAAATAAAATTCCCGATTCAAGATGGCAGCGTGAGAGGTGAGACAGAACTTCTCCCAAAACCACAGATAGTGCGAAAATATAGTTAATACAACTAACCCTAAAACAGCATCAAGAAAGAAGGCTGCACCACACTGCACACGGCCCTCACAAACAGAGCAGACCTCGTGAAACAGAGTAACGTACCAAAGCCTTGATCTGGCAGGACTCAGACCCTTCCCCCACCCCAGGTTACTGGCGGGAGGAAGAGAAACGGAGCAGGGAGGGGGTGGAAGCCTGGGACTGCTGAACACCTAGCCCTGGAGATCTGCTTTGTGAGCAGAAACCTACACTGTGTGGTGCACTGGAGGATGGGGAGCTGGGACAGGCAGAGTGCTTCAGAAACAGATTCCAGCCATTTGTGGAGGACAGGATCCACACCCAGTCTCTCTGGGACAAGGAAAAGGCAGGCGGTCTGAGAGGCTCCCTAGCAGCGAGAGGGCTGCTGAAGGGGCGGGGTTTGCACAAGGCTTGCTGCACGGGAGAAGGGATAGGGAGACAAGGTTGTCTGGGCACACTCTGTCCAGCAGATTGGGAACTTTGAGGAGCTTCAGGCCCTCCATCCCCCAGACTGGCTACTCAGCTCCAAGGAATGCCACTGTGATTCACAGCCTGCTGAGCCTTCCTCCTGGTTTGAAAGCACTGGCAGTCACTGTGCTGGTGTAGGCCAGTCAGAGAGAGGCCCTGTCTACAACAGCTAGAGATGCAGAGCACAGAGGCTTACACCGGTGTGCTCAGCCCACTGGCTCTGATACTGGAAACAGGCACGGCAGATGGGAATCAGGAAACAGCTTTAACCTCCCCCCAGGCACCAGCTCTGCTCTGCTATGACCCCCAACCTCACTCTAGGGACTGAGCAGCTCCACAGACTGGAAGAAGATAGCTGGGGAAGGAGATAGTCTCTCAAGCCATGGAAATACACAGCTCTCCCAACACAGGGACCCAAGGAAGACAACATCAAGACATATAATAATTAAAATGGCAAAGATCAAGGATAAAGACAGACTTTTAAAAGCAGCTAGAGAGAGAAAAAAGATCACATACGAAGGAAAACCCATCAGGCTATCATCAGATTTCTCAACAGAAACCTTACAGGCCAGAAGGGAGTGGCATGATATATTTAATGCAATGAAGCAGAACAGCCTTGAACCAAGAATACTCTACCCGGCGAGGTTATCATTTAAATTTGAAGGAGGGATTAAACAATTTTCAGATAAGTGAAAGCTGAGAGAATTTACCTCCCACAATCCACCTCTACAGTGCATTTTGGAGGGACTCCTATAGATGGAAGTATTCCTAAGACTAAATAGATGTCACCAAAGGGATAGACAAAGAGTGCAGAATATGATTCATAACATACAAAGAATGGGGGAGGTAGGAAAAGGAAGAAAACAAAGAATCTTTAAGTTGTGCTTGTAATAGCATATGAAGTGAGTTAAATTAGACTGTTAGATGGTAAGGGAATTACCCTTGAACCTTTGGTAACCACGAATCTAAAGCCTGCAATGACAATAAGTACATACCTATTGATAATCACCCTAAAAGTAAATGGTCTGAATGCACAAATCAAAAGACGTAGAGTCACTGAATGGATAAAAAAACAAGACCCATCTATATGTTGCCTACAAGAGACTCACTACAAACCCAAAGATATGCACAGACTGAAAGTAAAGGGATGGAAAAAATATTTCATGCAACTAATAGGGAGAAAAAAGCAGGAGTTGCAGTACTTGTATCAGACAAAATACACTTCAAAACAAAGAAAGTCACAAGATACAAAGAAGGACTATACATAATGATAAAGGAGTCAGTCCAACAAGAGGATATAACTATTATAAATATATATGCACCCAACACAGGATCACCTACATTTGTGAAACAAATATTAACAGAATTAAAGGGAGAAATAGAATGCAATGCATTCATTTTAGTAGACTTCAACACACCATTCACTCCAAAGGACAGATCAGCCAGACAGAATATAAATAAAGAGACAGAGGCACTGAAGAACGTATTAGAACAGATGGACCTAACGGACATCTACAGAACACTCCATCCAAAAGCAACAGGATACATTCTTCTCAAGTGCACATGGAACATTTTCAAGAATAGATCATATACTAGGCAACAAAAAGAACCTCAGTAAATTCAAAAAGATTGAAATTGTACCAACCAGCTTCTCAGATCACAAAGGTATGAAACTAGAAATAAATTACTCAAAGAAAATGAAAAAGCCCACAAACACATGGATGCTTAATAACGTGCTCCTAAATAGTCAATGGATCAATGACCAAATAAAAACAGAGATCAAGCAATATATGGAGACAAATGACAACAATAATTCAACACCACAAAATCTGTGGGACACAGCAAAGGCCGTGCTAAGAGGAAAGTATATTGCAATACAGGCCTACCTCAGGAAAGAACAATCCCATATGAACAATCTAAACTCACAATTAATGAAATTAGAAAAGGAAGAACAAATGAGGCCCAAAGTCAGTAGAAGGAGGGACATAATAAAGATTAAAGCAGAAATAAATAAAATTGAGAAGAATAAAACAGTAGAAAGAATCAATGAAAGCAGGAGCTGGTTCTTCGAGAAAATAAACAAAATAGATAAACCCCTAGCCAGACTTATCAAGAAAAAAAGAGAGTCTACTCACATAAACAGAATCAGAAATGAGAAAGGGAAAATCACTACAGACACCACAGAAATACAAACAATTATGAGAGAATACTATGAAAAATTATATGGAAACAAACTGGATAACCTAGAAGAAATGGACAACTTTCTAGAAAAATACAACCTTCCAAGGCTGACCCAGGATGAAACAGAAAATCTGAATAGACCAATTACCATCAAAGAAATTGAATTGGTAATCAAAAACTACCTAAGAACAAACCCCTGGACCAGATGGTTTCACTGCTGAATTTTATCAAGCATTTAGTGAAGACCTAATAATACCCATCCTCCTTAAAGTTTTCCAAAAAGTAGAAGAGGAGGGAATACTCCCAAACTCATTCTACGAGGCCAGCACCACTCTAATACCAAAACCAGGCAAAGACACCACAAAAAAAAAAAAGAAAATTACAGACCAATATCCCTGATAAACATAGATGCAAAAATACTCAACAAAATATTAGCAAACCAAATTCAAAAATACATCAAAAGATCATCCATCATGATCAAGTGGGATTCATCCCAGGGATGCAAGGATGGTACAACATTCGAAAATCCATCAACATCATCCGCTACATCAACAAATAGGACAAAAACCACATGATCATCTCCATAGATGCTGAAAAAGCATTCGACAAAATTCAGCATCCATTCATGATAAAAGCTCAACAAAATGGGTATAGACGGCAAGTACCTCAACATAATAAAGGCCATATATGACAAACCCACAGCCAACATTATACTTAACAGTGAAAAGCTGAAAACTTTTCCTTTAAGTTTGGGAACAAGACAAGGATGCCCACCCTTCCCACTTTTATTCAACATAGTTCTAGAGGTCCTAGCCATGGCAATCAGACAACACAAAGAAATAAAAGGCATCCAGATTGGTAAGGAAGAAGCCAAACTGTTTGTATTTGCAGATGACATGATATTGTACATAAAAAACCCTAAAGAATCCACTCAAAAACTACTAGATCTAATATTTGAATTCAGTAAAGTTGCCGGATACAAAATTAATACACAGAAATCTGTTGCATTCCTATACACTAACGATGAACTAGCAGAAAGAGAAATCAGGAAAACAATTTTATTCACAATTGCATCAAAAAGAATAAAATACCTAGGAATAAACCTAACCAAGGAAGTGAAAGACTTATACTCTGAAAAGTACAAGAGACTCATGAGAGAAATTAAAGAAGAAACAAATAAATGGAAATACATCCCATGCTCATGGATAGGAAGAATTAATATTGTCAAAATGGTCATCCTGCCTAAAGCAATCTACAGATTCAATGCAATCCCTGTCAAAATACCAACAGCATTCTTCAATGAACTAGAGGAAATCATTCTGAAATTCATATGGAACCACAAAAGACCCCGAATAGCCAAAGCAATCCTGAGAAGGAAGAATAAAGCAGGGGAAATTACTCTCCCTGACTTCATGCTCTACTACAAAACCACAGTAATCAAGACAATTTTGTACTAGCACAAGACCAGAACCATAGACCAATGGAACAGACTAGAGAGTCCAGAAATAAACCCAAGCATATATGGTCAATTAATATATGATAAAGGAGCCATGGATATACAATGGGGAAATGACAGCCTCTTCAACAGCTAGTGTTGGCAAAACTGAACAGCTATATGTAGGAGAATGAAACTGGATTATTGCCTAACCCCATACACAAAAGTAAACTCAAAATGCATCAAAGTCCTGAATGTAAATCATGAAACCATAAAACTCTTAGAAAACAACATAGGCAAAAATCTCTTGGACATAAACATGAGCAACTTCTTCATGAACATATCTCCATGGGCAAGGGAAACAAAAGCAGAAATGAACAAGTGGGACTATATCAAACTAAAAAGCTTCTGTACAGCAAAGGACACCATCAGTAGAACAAAAAGGCATCCTACAGTATGGGAGAATATATTTGTAAATGACATATCTGACAAGGGGTTAACATCCAAAATATATAAAGACCATACACACCTCAACACCCAAAAAGCAAATAACGCGATTAAAAAATGGGTAGAGGATATGAAGACACAGTTCTCCAAAGAAGAAATTCAGATGGCCAACAGGCACATGAAAAGATGCTCCACATCGCTAATCATCAGAGAAATACAAATTAAAACCACAATGAGATATCACCTCACACCAGTTAGGATGGCCACCATCCAGAAGACAAACAACAACAAATGTTGGCGAGGATGTGGAGAAAGGGGAACCCTCTTTCACTGCTGGTGGGAATGTAAATTAGTTCAACCATTGTGGAAAGCATCTGGAGGTTCCTCAAAAACTCAAAATAGAAATACCATTTGATCCGGGAATTCCACTCCTAGGAATTTACCCTAAGAATGCAGGAGCCCAGTTTGAAAAAGACATATGCACTCCTATGTTTATCGCAGCACTATTTACAATAGCCAAGAAATGGAGGGTCCATCTGTAGATGAATGGATAAAGAAGATGTGGTACATAAACACAACGGAATATTATTCAGCCATTACAAGAAAACAAATCCTACCATTTGCAACAACATGGATGGAGCTAGTATTATGTTCAGTGAAATAAGCCAGGCAGAAAAAGACAAGTCTCAAATGATTTCACTCAGCTGTGGAGTATAAGAACAAAGAAAAAACTGAAGGAACAAAACAGCAGCAGACTTACAGAACCCAGGAATGGACTAACAGTTACCAAAGGGAAAGGGACTGGGGAATATGGGTGGGAAGGGAGGGATAATGGATAAAAAGGGGTATTACTATTAGCACACATAATATATCAGGGGGGGATACGGGGAAGGTAGTATAACACAGAGAAGACACGTAGTGATTCTATAGAATCTTACTACGCTGATGGACAGTGACTGTAATGGGCATGTGGTCGGGACTTGATAATGGGGGGGTATAGTAACCATAATATTGCTCATGTAATTGTACATTAATAATACCAAAATAAAAATAAATAAATAAATAAAATTCCCATCCTCTACATATAAGATGAAACTTAGAGAGCAGATCATTACTCTGAACTTCACTTGTCTATTCTGACACTTGATGGCTCTTTTCCTCTTGGCAAGGGAGTCCTGGAGATTGAAACCTCAGTGTAATCAAATACCGTGGGCTCAAGGTCCAGACTAACTATTACAAAAGGATATATCCCTTCCCCTCTCAACCACTGAGCATTGCTTCACTCTTCCTACAGACACCCTGCCTTGGGTAAAAGTGAAATCAACCCAAGTATCAAGATGTTCATGGGGTGGGATAGGAGGACACCAGCCTCCTAGTGTGCTAGTCTATTTGCACAGCTGCAGTCAGTTAGGTGAAACTGTAATTGTTTTATACTTTTGTCCAACCCTTAATCCTGGAGAAAGAAGACTGGATTGTCAATTTTCCTTTTTCATCTTTCAGTATTTTTGTTTTGTTTTTATTTCTCATCATAATATTTAGATAGCATTTGTATAAGGGAAGGCAATCATAATGAAGTAGATAATCAAATAGTGCTCTAAGTGCTAAAGAGTGCTTTAAGGCATATTTACAAAAGGCTTCCCCTCAGAAATGCTTCATTTACTCAGACATTGGGCAGTGGAGGGCAAAAGTCTGTTTCTATGGACACGGAAGTGATTCGTGCCCATCAGCTAACGAGGCCCTCTCGAAACCCTCCATACAGAAGATGTAGCATGATAAAACACATCAACAAGCAAAGAGGTACCGTGAGCTTTGCAGGTGGTTAACCCACACTAAGGGCTGGAGGTGCCAAAATGGGTATGAGATGGGCCTCAGGTTCAGGATGAGGGGATGGTGAGTGAGACACTTGCCTCAGAACACAGCATAAGGGGATGCCACAAATTCAGTTATCAAGATAGAAAACATGGTAAGGTAATATTTTTAAAAATCAAAATCAATGCAATAAAAATCTGTGGTGCACAAAATATCAAAATTTTGATATGCTTATTAGTAAATATTCATTTAGATTGTGAAAAACTTTTAGGAAAACTTTAAGAAATCCTCTCCTGGAGTAAAAAAGCCTGAATGTTTATCTTGGAAATCATAAAAGCAAGCTTAGTGCTGAATTTAGAAAACAGTAAGAAAAAATACATAGGAAGTGAATGTCCATTGCCATCCTTCCCACGTGAAGGCAAACTGTTCCTGACTTTCCTGTTCCTTGTCGATGGAAAAGAAGACATTAGCAAGATCTACAACATAATGATATGTCCCTAGTTCATGACTGAGGGTGTCCATAAGGCCTGTAATAGAGTGGAAGACAGCATGCAGAGAGGGTATGACTTTATTCAGTCTCTGTAATCCACAGTCTTACTCCAGGAGGTGTCCAGTTTTATTTCCCAGCCACACTGGGAAATTAAAAGGCTTATGAATGGGCTTTATAATACCCACCTTCTCCACTTCCTGGAGCATTTCTCCAATTTGCTTATGCCCTCCGGGCAATTTGTATTTCTTGGTGTTAGCCTCCCACCGAGGCATAGGCAAAGCTATGGGTGGGTGCTCAGCATGTTCCCTCAGAACTGCCTTCACCACATATATCCTCAGTCTGAACTCATCTGCAGTGGTCTGCAAACATAGGCCCTGCAGGATATCTATCCCCAAAATATATTCAGGGATGGGAGAGATATACATAGTATACTCCTATGTGGATAGATACCTATTCCCAATGGTATTTGAGTTTGATTCACGCTAATAGCCTTAGCCCCATAACCACCTATAACAGTAGGGATCCCAGGAAACTGCTCAGTATTGCCAAATCGGTAAGCATTCAGCCCCTCTGTCTACCAGAGACACGATATGTTGTACATTCACTGGGGACCAATAACTGATATTTCAACATGTGGCCTCCAATCCCCACCTTGTCCTCCAAGGTGGGTGCCTTGACACTCCCCTCAGTCAAACCATATCTCCCAATTGTTTTCCTGCATGAGTTCAGGTGAGGTCAGTTCACTCTTCAGCAGGGAGTCTTGCAGGCACACAGGCCTTGCTTGTGGCTCTGTCTTTAGCCTCCACTTCTTGGTCCTCAATGGCTGAAACCACTGCTCTGACTTTTGTTGCCATAGCTCTAGTAAGATTCTGTTTGACTTCCCATCCAATTTCTCTCTCTCTGCTCCTGCCCATATTAAATCAACCCAAATCTGGGGCCTTGTGACCTTCATGCCCTTCCATGCCCACATCGCTTCAGCCTCCCCCAAATCTGCCATGGTACAGGTGACCAGATTTATGGGCTGCCCTAAATGAAGGGTAAGAATGGCCACTAAGGGCCCAGAGAGGGATGATGGAGCCATTTACAGCACTGTATCCCTCATCCCATAAATGGCTCCTTGTCCAGGCCATAATTTACCAGAAAATGACATTTTTCATGCCCAACTCCTGTAACATCTGTTGGAGCTCAACAAACATCTGCCATCTGGCAGGGAAGGATTGTAAGTCACCCTGATTGGGCCACACGGTGGGAAGTGCAGCCATTACCCATTCAAGAAGTGAATGGTTCCCTGGGGTCTGGTGTGCATTCTGAAGTCGCTGCTGCAAGGCAGGGTGAATTTTCAGGGACACCAGCTTTCCCACTCTGATCCAGATGGAATGATCCCATGCACCCCTACATCCCAAAGGCACAAGAACCAGGCTGATATGGACTTCTAGGGTTTCTGCCAAAACCAGGAGCCCAAATCCACCAGTTCCACCTGTGTATAGGGACAGAGCCTGGAGTGCTCCATGACCTGGGGAGAAGACTTCACTTCTCCTGGAGGAACCCATGGCTGCTGTTTGTTTATTTTCTTGACTACAGCCAGGCAGGATTTCAACAGAGGAATGGTTAGTACTCCAGCACCACCCCTACCTCCTTGTTCTCCTCTGGTCCTCCACCATCTCTAGGTCTTATGGAAGATTTCTCCTTCCACAGAGGGCCTCCTCTGCTATATACTTTGCTATTATCTTCACAGTATCTTGCAGTGATACTATCTCAGTCTTTAACAACTCTCTTACCTTCTCCTCAATATGTCACAGCTGGCATTCTGATCCTACCTCTTCTCAAGCTTCTTGCAGGAGTACATCTTCTGCTTTGTGGCCTTTGCCTCTTCCACAATGCCTTTCAGTGAAGCCACCTCATTCTGCAAAGAATCTTTTACCTCCTCCACAGTACCTCACAGCCTGTGTTCTTGTGCTGTCTCTTGTGCTATTACATCCTTTACCATCTCCATAAGACCTCACAGTAATGCCATCTCAGTCATCAAAAAATCTTTTATCTCCTCCATTGCACCTTGCAGTCTGCCTTCTTGTGCTGCCTCTTCTCATGCTTCTCACAGGAGTATGTCCTTCTCCTTTACGGCCTTTCTTAACACTGAGAAATAGCCAGCCCACAGCTGCCACCACCATCAGCTGGTGAGCATCCTGTTTCTTTAAGGATTTTCCTTAAATCTCATAGAGGGCCTCCACCACTGTCCCAGACATCGCCTCCACCCCCTTCCAGTCCTGGGGAGGGGCCCACTCCTCTAGGAAGACTGCCTCCTCAGACTGTGTGCTCACTGGTGACACCCAAGTATCTCTGTCCATAGGGGAATCCTGAAGTATTTCCCTATCCATAGAGGTGCCTGCTGAAATACCCTTCCCATGAAGGCATCTTCTCCATTTATTTTTGGTTTGCAGTGAATCCTGCCAACTACACCAAATGTCTTGCCTGAGGGGGATTGCCCCCAGGAAAGTTCACTCTGGGTTTGGTGAGACCGAATAGTAAGAATGGGAACGTATTGTGTAAAAGAGTTTATTCCAACCCTTTTTCTCACTGTGGCAGGTTGAGTCCCAGAATTATGTCTGTCTCTGGCAAGTTTGCAATCCGTCTCATCTCTGCCTCTGGGCAGAGCACTGGGCAGAGTGCTTTATACAGTAACACTGAAAATAATGGCTCATTGCTAATGGGTGTGTAAGCATTACCCTACATGGTAAGCCAATTACATCATCAAGTAGATCAGGGTGAAATGAGGATCCTGGTCATAGGAACTTCCATTTTCCCTATAGGAAGCAAAAAACATATGGGAGAAAAAAACAATAATGAAAATAACCATAAATGTTTTATATCTCTCCTTTAAAGAATGATTGATATCCCTTGATTTGAAGTTTGGGAATAAGATTGGAAATCAAAAACATTCATTTCCTTTGACCCAAAAATCATACTTCAGGGAACCTATTATAGGTACAACTGAACTGTGAAAAAAGCATCTTTTGTAACAGCAAAAAAAATTAAAAGAACTCTCCACAGAATATTACCCGGTCATTAAAAATAATGGTTATGCAGACTCAGCAATGTTAAAAAATGATTGGTAACTTAACAAAGTGAAAAAGTAGGGAGGATGAATACATGTATATCACAGTAACCACTACAAAAAACTGCATAGAAAATAAAGACTGAAAATAAACACACCAAAATTGTAATAGTGATTTTATTTTGGTGATAGAAATCAAGTTACTTCCCTTCCTTCCATCCTGTTTTTAGGAATTTTACACTGTATTCTGTATTGAATATTATATATTTCATTGCAGCATTCAGAATCCAGGCAAGAAACAGGTGGCATACTTAAAGAGATCATCAAAAAGTTTTTACCTCAGAGATGAGAGCAGGGTTAAGGAAAGCAGAGATGGGAGCTGTTACTTCTTAGGTTAGCAGAAGAAAGGAAGAGAACTGTAGCTGTAGGAGACAGTCATCCCTTAGGAAGAACAACCCACTAGAAAATAGTAGCATGGGATGGGAATAAACATTCCAGTCTTTCTCTGTTCCTCCTCCAGTCTCCTGCTACTGTTTTCCATTGGCTGAACTCAGCTGAATGCTGGAGGACAAGGGAGCCTAGATGAGGCAGTCTGTGGAGGTCAGCCTTTGGTGGTACAGAGCAGGGAAGGAGAAGGTGGAATGTGGATCTGGAGGGACAAGGAACATACCCAACAAAAGCACTGTATCATCTTATTTCTCAAATGGAGACATGTATAAATTAAGAAATTGTTTGCATTTGATACTCACTTTTCTCATCCATCAAATATGGGTAAAAATAATTCCTACTTCATAAGGTTACTGGATAATCTTGAAAATCAACAATGTCTGTTAACTTGTTTTGTCAATATTATTATAATTATTATTATGTATATTTTCATGGTGATGATGGTGGTGGAGCTGGTGGTGATAATGGTGGCCACGGCGGTGGTCATAGTGATAGTGTGATGGTGATGATGGTTTGCATAATGTGAGAGTTGTGCTGATGGCGGTGGTGATGGTAATGGTGGTGCTGACGGTGACAGCACACATGATGATGGTGATGTAGTTTTGTCATTGGTATGTTATTCTCTTACACGAACTGTGAGTTTCATATATTATCAAATGCTCTTTAAAGGAGAGATGACTCTATTCATAAGTAAGTAATAACGTTAAACATAAATCTTCTAAGAGATCAAGGATGATCAGACAGTACAATATGGATCCTTCAGGGTCCATCTCTATGATACCACTTTCATCCATAGAAAATCTTAATTCAATCTAGAATATATGCACTGAGAAACTAGTATGTGGGGTCTTCAGAAGGGAATGAAAGTTTCTACATTCATAGTTTTTACAACCTGAGAGCTAGAACAGGAGGCAAACATATAGTATTGTACACACGGTATTGTAGGCTGTGAACACGTTCTTCCCAGTGCCTAGCAGTGTTCCTAGCATATTGTAACCTTTAAAATATTTATTTAAAGAGGGAATGAAAGTTCTATGAGTTATTACAGAAGTCCAAACAAGCTTGGTGGTGTAGAGAGGATGAAATTGAGCCCCTAGCTATTCTAACTACTTCATATGTTTTAACTCAATAAGTCTTCTCAACAGTCCTATGAAATAGATACTAATATTATTCCCATTTACAGGTATGGAAAATGGGGCACAGACTTAGCAAATAGTTCTATGTTGCACAGCTAGTAAATTAATAACTTGGGATGTAAACCCAGATATCCCAGAGCTAGAACACAGACTCTTACCCCTAATGTCCTCAGTCCGCAGAGAAGGCTTCATGCTGAAGGATGCAGAGCTAGAAATGAGCCTAGAGGAATGTGGAACAACAGGAAAACCCGAGGGAAGACTATTCAAGGCCAAGGAAATAGCACTCAGTAAAGGTCCAGAGGAAAACCACAAGAGTAGTTTGAATGATACTCTTATACATAACCTTCAGGAAGATAATCTGGATCTCAAGTTGCAGGTGGATTACATGAGTTCATGCTTGGAACAATGAAATAAACAGAAAACAAGTTGGAAGAGATTATCCCGGTTTCTTTAGGACCAATCAATGATGTTTTGTTTGTCTTCAGAGGAAGCTCTGTCCTAAATTACTTGGAAAAGTGAGCAAATAATAGTAGGATGGGGAGTAAATTTGATGCTGTTTTGCCATAAGCCTAACCAGTACAGCAGAATCTAGGGCAAGAGGCAGAAATGAGCTGGACCATGGCTCTGCTCTATACCTGAGATGCAATGTTTAGTGTGGGCAAAGGGGGGCTGCAACAGGAACAAGGAAGGTTCAAGATGGGAGCACATCTCAAGCCCAGGAAGGAATAGGGAAGGAAACCAGAGGCTGGCTAGGTTTCACAGGAAAGCATGGCCAGGCCCCAGCATAGGGCAACTTGGGGAAATTTCTCTCTGGGTTCCTGTTTCCCAGCTGCATTTTATTGGCCCAGCCCACCTGCTCCAACTCTACCCTCTGTTCCAGCACCTGAAGTCACAGCAGTGCCTCTGATGGTTTCTGCTACATTAAGACTGGCTGGAAAATGTGAAATTCACTCCACCTCAGGACACGAAGATGAATGAGTTACAGGGAAATTATTTTAAAATATCCTCAAAATAAAAACTATAATGTCAGGGTGGTCAGGACTACAAAAGAAAAAAGAATATATACATATATGTGCTGGCAGGGAAATGCATGAGAAGAAAACACTTTGTGTATTTTCATTTGGCTAGGTTTCTTCCAAATAAAAATGTTGTTTGGGAAATATTCTGAGTCAGAATTTCTTTTTTGGCACCACGGTGGCTGTGTTTGGGGGTCTCATCGCAGAACACCAGGGCACTTCAGACCAAGTGCAGGATGTTAAGTGTTGCTACCTGCAATCAGCCTTGCTGTCAGCCTGCACCAGGCATGTGGTTTGAATCCTTCCCACTTTTCCTGGCTGTCTCATCCATCTTCTTTGACAGGCGGCCGGGACCCTGCTGTAGCTCAGCCAAGCTACACCACTTCTTGCTTGCCTCAGTTTCTGCAATGTGAAATGGGACTGACACGGCTTGCTAAACGAACCTCACCAAAGTGAAGAGACCTGTCTTCATTCAGGGTGTGGGAGTCAGGTGAGCACAGGAATGGACCACCTGCAGGTGCATGGACAGGAGGTAGGACATTTCCAGATGTGTGCTTCTCATCAGTGGGGCAAGTAGCACCTTCTAAATGCTGTTTGGAGAAGGGAAGGTGGGAATTAAAGGAAACTTACAACCAATGGAAATTTAAAAAAATATATTTAATGTACCTTTAGTAGGGTGAAACACACTAAACAAAAATAAGGGACATGTTCAGTAGTACTGGTGTGATGATCACATTTGGAGAACTTTATGTTTCTCCTTCATTCATTTATTTAAATTTTTATAAATATTTAGTAAACACCCACACCACTCTCAGACACTAAGTTAGTACTAGATATACAATAATGTTAAAAAAAGCAAACAGACAACTAGCGTTTTCCCCAACAAGTCTTGCATTCCAGTGAAGGAGACACACATGAAGCAAATACATACATGTACACGTGCATGCATACAAGTTCTGATTGGTGCTAAAAAGAAAAAAAAAACAGAATTCTCTGAAGAGGATCCCAGGGGCTCAATAAAGCCCACTCTGTGAAAGCAACATTTGACCTAAGATCTGAAGATTGAGCAGGAGCTGGCTTGATGAAGAGTGACAGAAAGAGCATTCTAGGCAGAGGGAAGAGCATGCAGTGGAAAAGGACTTGGCAAAGAAAAGGTAAAAGTACCTTTGGAGAGCAGTGGGCAAAAGTACAAGATGGGGCTGGGGAGGTGGGGAGGAGCCAGGCTGCAGAGGCTCCTGCATGTGACATTAACATGTGTGGGGTTTATTGCAGCTGCAGTGGGAATTTACCGGACAGCAGGGGGATGACGATGAGAGGAGTTAAGAGGCTATTGCTGTAGGCTGAGGAGACATGACGTCCATGGGAACTAAGGTGAGCCCAGTGCAGGTGAGTGGAGTTTGGAGGCCTCAGGTTATTTAGAGGGAAAAGGTGAAGGATTTGGTGACTCACTGATGTAGACTGGAAAGGTGATAAGAAAAGCTCCTTAAGTTCTGGGTTGAGCAACTGGATGGGGAGATGTGTGATGGGGAAGCCATTTGAGGAGCTCACAGCTCAACGTGCAGACAGGACTGTATGTGCAATGCACTAGCTTAAGTGTCATGCTCGAGGAATATGCAGTCTTACATATGGAAGCAGAAAGGAAGGAGCCTATGGAATCTGGCTAGATTCAAGGGAAAAGAATCACGGAAAGGATGTCTTTGGAGGGGGTTCCTGAAAGATGAGGAACATTTAGCAGATCGAAACTGGAAGAAAGAACTTCTAGGATGAGAAACAGCATTAAAAAAAAAACATAAGTAATAGTGCCAGTGCCACACAGCCTTTGGGAGGATTAAATAAGGTAATTTACATGGAAATACCTACAACTATGTTTTGGAATTTATTGATGGTGGTTTCACCATTGCCACCCACCTTTCCAGTAGCCAGTGTTGTATGTGTACATCTCATTCTTCACTAGTTGAAAGGACCATAAGACTCAGATTGGCTTCCTTGCCTCTTCCAAATACACCTGAGATTGGTATATGAAATGACCAACACTTGCAGATCTGCATGGCTAGTTACTAAAGTTTGCAAAAAGGAATTAATTTGTAAGCTAGTTGTTTTTATGCTTTGCCTTTTTATTTAAGTTTTAAAGTGAAGTTCATTTTGAAAGTTGAACTCTATTTGAAAATCCCACTGTCTCTATTTGTCCCTGTACCTCCCTTAGCTGCTAGCAGGGGACCTAGCACATGGGGAGCTCAACAAAGTTAACTAAATGATGTGAATCAGTGAGGCATTTCTGGGGTGTTGCCTATTTTCCAGAAACTACATTAGGTCTGGGGGCACAGAAACAGTTAAACAAAGGTCCTGTCCTCAGGAAAGTCACAGACATAAATCTAAAGGTATAAAAACATATGCATACATATATATAGTATCTTAAATGTGTCCAAATAAATATATACAGTCTCTCTCCCATTCCCCACAATTCACAAGTTAACAGAATACAGCCAAACCAAAATATTTTTCAATCCATAAGCATTTGCAGGCTTGAAATCTCCAAAGAAGAAAGTTGAGGGTACAAAAGCAAACTGAAGTACAGTCAGTGGAATTCCTTGAGGTTACCCATAAATATTCACCAAGCCTTTCCCCAGTCCTACACCTAGTCATAAATCCCCCTGCTTCTTCTCAAGAACTTTTACATTTGATCAACGATGCAGGGTGATGTTTAAACCAGGCCATTTGGAATATTCGATTTTCATACATAGTTTTTAAGATTTTAATTTCCACCCTGCAAACCGGCTCAGATTTTCCCTGTCCTGAAATAAATCAGGATTTCCAAGACATGAAAGCCGGCTCCAAGCACAGAAGGGCTTTCTGAACGTTCAGCCTGGTTGCATTGCTCAGTTAAGTCATACTTACAAACAACTTACCTCTCACCTCATCTCAGTCCTGGGGGGGATAGCCTGGAAAACTGGCAGCTAATGTGGTGAGAGAAAAATACCCGTCACTCAAGATCAATCTGTCAAAAAAAGGCAACAACTATTCATCAAAGGAGAGGGGGACAAACTCAAAAGATGTTGTGAAACATTTACCCAACCAATCTGAAACTAATTGGCCCTCTACTTAATCTCCCTCTCCCTTCCATGTCAAGCCAGTGGCCACAGAGCTACAAAGGGATAGCTAGCTCTTAGCAGTAGAATAGATGAGGTATACAGGATATTGCTAATATATCACAGAATCAGAGCATGTTAGAGCTAAAGGGTCTTGGAGTTCATTTAGCCTGGTTTGGAGACGTAGTGTTAGGGGAGCAGTAAGGGCCCTGGACTTGGGTCAGACTGGAACAAGGCTCTAGTCTCCTCTCTTGTTATTTTCAAGCTATGTGATCTTTGGGAAGTCACTTCATCCTCTCTTAAAGTTCTGCTCCTTATACGTTAAAATGGGAAAAATGTATCATTCGTAGGGATGCTATGGAAGCATGATGCTATAAGTAAATGAACCTTGGAAATGACACTGAACATGTAAATGGGTGAGGAATTATTATTGCAAAGAAGCCATTAATGTACCTGAATCCAATCAACGGAGTGCACTTAGCTGAATGTTAACCTAACAGACCTGATAGAATCAATAGTTTCCATTTGTTTTGCACAAGATGGAGACATGCCTGTTGCACGCCGGCTATCCAGTGCTAGTGGACTGGTCTCTCCCATGCCAGAAACTCATCTCCCACCAGCTCAGTGAACTGTTGACCAAAAGTCAGCATATTTGTTCCCATACCTTCATTCTAGTTGTATTTCTGAAAGTAATCATGAAATTTCATTAAACATCATGTGAACTAATGACATATGAATTTTTAGAAAGAGATTTGTTGTTTATATGAAAATACAGATAATTGCTACATAACAGCTATTTAAAGGTCCCTTGGTAAAAGATATTATTGTCAAATTTGTAGTGAGAAAGTTATAGAACTTAGGAGGACAACCATTTAAGAGAAGCAACTGGGCACTGTAATGAGCGGATCCACAGGCAAAGGAAAAGGCTTAGCTCTGCTTTGAAAGCCTGTTCCATAAATTTTGAAAAATACAATTCCCCTCCTGACTAATAACAACTAAATAAATACCAGCCCTCACTGGCTTGAAGGTGATTATTTGTTGCCATTTGTATACCTGACAATCTGATGCTCTATAGGAGCACTGAATATAAGTGATGTATAATGCAAGTTGCTTGCCATTGAGGAATCCACAATCTAGTTAGACACTAGTAAAATGTGAACTACTTATAGTCCAGTTATTGACACAGGATTTAACTGAAAACTATCCTTCAAGTGCAATGGTACCAAAGAAGAGAAAACTATTTTTCAAAATAGTTGGAGAACGATTGCTTCTCTTTGCCACCACCATAAACAACCTGATTTTGTCCATTATTTAATCAACTGTTGCAGAGATAACGTTTGCTTATTATCAATTCACCTTCAGTGCTGAGAATAGTGTAGGCTCTCAACTGGTATGAGCAATTGGCACGAAAGATAAGAAGGAAGAGAAATAGACCCAGCATTTTGAAGATGGGATTGGATAAGAAGGGAAAATCCAGGAGGAAGAAAGTGATTAAACAAAGAACTAGAGGGAGAGCAAGTCCTGGATCCATTTGTTCTCAGAAATGTTTCTTGAGCACCATCTTAGACAGGTGCTCTTAGGCTATATACCCTGTCTACCTGTGTGCCAAATCTGACTGGCAGCCTTGTTTAGCCCAGACAGTGGGGATTTTTGAATTTGAACTAGTGCTATCATTTATATATTAGCAGACTCCATCTACAAATTAGCAGTTTTTCTTAAAGTATCATAAGGTCCAGCAACACTAGCATTCCCACATGGAAGCCATGAACAGCCACTTTCTGATACAGTGACTCCTGAGAAGTGACCTCTCCACTATGTCATGCTCACCATCACTCCATTTACCCTGTGTACCCCCTTGGAAGTTAAGGTATTGACCCCTTCCTGACCATGTGCCTTTCACTGTGGTGATGCTGGGTCCCTGCCCTAAAGGAGCTGCAGAATAATAGGAAGTGATCCAGGTGTCCAGGTGGAACAAACCTCAACAAAGAGGTGGCAATAGGAAAGGAAGCAAATAGGCACCCCAGACTTTTTTCATTGACTAATATCCTGGAAATCAGTGAAAGATCATGTCTGGGGGAAGGAAAGGCAGAGTTTCAAGTAATTTCAGGGATTTTCACCCAAAACACCAAGAGAAAGGTGATTGAAATGGAATAATTAGGAAAGGAAGGAAAGAAGAAAGAGGCAGGAAGGGAGGGAGGGGGGAGGAAGAAAATATTGATGTGGGTGCCCTAGCAAGCATTTTCACATAAGCTGGTTTTAGGGGAAATATTGTGACAAATTCTGGACATACTGAGTTTTGGAGCTAGTGCAGCTTTCCAGGATATTGTCTGATGGCCCACTGATAAGAAAACAGGAAATTCACCTCTTGAACAATCTTTAATAATAAAAGTAATAATGATAAAAATATCTAATCTGTATTAAACATGCCAGTTACTATGCTAAACACTTCCTATGTATGAGTAATCTTTTGTCTTCTTCCCAGCAATTGTAAGAGGTAGCAATAATAATAAAAACAATAAATAATAACAGCTCATCATACAGAGGCACTGTGCCAGACATTGTTCTAAAACTACAAAAATAACTCACTGGATTTTTAAAACATCTTTGTAAGATAGGTATTTTACAGATGAAATAACTTAAATCAAGAGGAATTAGGTAACTTTGCCAACATTACACAACTAGTAAGTAATGACATTGGACTTCCTACCCAGGTCTGTCTGAATCCATAGTTGAGCCATTACAGTCTACTATACTGTGCCAGGAGACATATTTGGCACTAGTTGACTCAAGCAATAAAATAAGATAGGCGGTCTCTACCCTCAAGGAACTCACAGTTTAAAGGGAGAAACAGCTGTGTGCACAAATGCTATAGACTAATACTCAAGTGCAATCTCAGAGCTGCCAGAGGACCCGGCGCTAGGGAAGCACAGAGCTAAGGGAGCTGAACCTGCCTTGGAGGGTGGGCTGGAGGGCAGGCAAGTAAGTCTTTGTAAAATCATGGACCAAGGAAACCGATTCTGGAAAGATGGATACAAATTTGCCACACAGAGATGAGAGAAAAAAATGGAAAAGGGCATGAAACTATAGAAGTTTATAGTTTGGGGAGCAAGATGCCTCAGATAGCTGCAAATTTGTAAAGGTGGAAGAGGGTGGAGGAAGATGAAAATGTTGGAGCAGACAGAGCTAGACACAAGGCCTTAAGTACCATGCCAAGCAATGAAAGCATATAGAAAACTAGTATTTCTTGTGAGCAATGTTATGCACAAGCTGTGCATTTTGTCCTGTAGACAACACAGAGAAATCAAAAGTAACATGCTCAGATCTGTATCAGAAAGACGTCTCTCTGGAAATAAGGTATCTATCTATTGGATTGCAAAGGGGCTGGATACTTTGAGAGGTGCATCTAGGAGCTGCAGCAATGGCTGGGTGAGAAAGGATGAGGACCTGGGCCCGGAGGGTGGAGAAGGAGAGAAATCTCAAAATTCTAAGATTGCAGGCTATGCAGACATGTCATTGCAAGGGGAATATCATTGCCAGATTTATGGTAATCATTTAAAAGATAAAATAGTGAGATGACATCCACAAATACAGTTCATTTTGGCTATGCTGAATAACTTATACTCAGTTGGAAGGAAAGTTGATATTTTTGTCTCCATATTTATGTCCATGATCTACCTCTTTCCAAAAAGGATGCGAGGTGCCTGGAAAATCACTAAATGAAATGCAGCACCTGACAAGTGGCTTCTTACTAAGAGAACGGATCTGGCAGCATAAATCAGCCTCTCTTGTCAAATTCAAGCTGAAGATATCAAGAAACATCCTCTACGTCAGCCCAAAACTCCAAGTTACTGTCCCTTCCTTTGTCTAGAGAAGCAAACAGTGAGAAAGTGTCCTGTTTGCTCTAGTGCTAAATTGAGCACTTCTCTGGGAAAAGAAGGAAATATTAAAACTGGCAATGAGTTTCAAACAGAGCTTTCACACCCTTTCCTGGAGACACTTAAACTTATACAAGAATAAATCAAAACTTTAAACAAGGCAACACCTTATTCCTAAAACAGATGAACTCTGAGGAAGGTGAAGTGCTAAAAAAAAAAAGTAGATAAATAACAGCAACTCACTTTTGTGCATAGAGCATGTTCGCCCCTCGTCTCACTTTAATTTTGTGAGAACAACATGCAAAAAAGGCTGGGAAAGAATTATTATCTCCATTTTACAGATGAAAAAACTGAAGATCAGAGATTAGTGACTTCTTGAAAGTTGCACAACTTTAGTTGTTAATGATAGAATTAGGTCTAAACATCAATTTTACTAATTCTCATTTTAAGGGAAATAGGGTATTATAAAAATAGCAGGTTTTAACATTTACAGTGGTTATACTATGTGTCCCACAGTGCTAGATACTACGCTATGTGCATTATATAGATTACCACATTTAATTCTCAGGTGAGGAAACTGAGGCTACATGTGGTGATTATACCAAGGTCACACAGATAATTACTGGTGGTGTTGGGATTTAAACCCAGGTATTCTGTGTGAAATCTAGCTCTTAACCAAACATATATTTAAATCTTCCCTCTGCTAACTAGCTTTAACTGTCTAGCTCTAGAAAAATTGTTACATTTTTGGAGCCTCTGTTAAAATTGTGTTGGGGGGGGGGTGTGGCCTGGTTTGGTGTGTCACTCTTTGTAAGCCACCAATAAACAATAGTTCTCCTCTGTGAACCCCAATACTTGTCAAGACTCATTTTTATGACAGAAATAACCATGTTAGTTAATCTGACATCATAAAATGGCAATACATGTATTAACAGTGGGGAAAAAAAAGGGAATATGTCTTAAGCTCATCTTAGTCATATTTCACTGATATTCTCAAAGTTTTCTCCTTGAGCTCCTAGGGTAGAATTAAAATTTCTTCTCAAAGAGGAAATAAAAACTACTCTTGTTCATAAAATTAATTATCTTACCAACAAAAGCCCATTTGTTATGGAATCCACTAATGACCTAAGCATATTAAATCAGAGTTACTTAGTAATACTACAGTTTAAATAAGTAAAATCTTAATCAAATTATCCTCAACCACACAAGCTTTAGAACTTCAAAACCGAAGCATCTGAATTGAAGCTATGCTATTTGAATTTGAGAATCAGAGTTCTACTATCGTGATTTCCAACCTTTACAGGTAAAAGTGCCCTTTTTTACGTGTGAAGGAATTTGTAGATATACCCCCATCATACAAAAAATAGTGTTATTAGTTGATGTTAAAACTGCAGTTATAAAAATAGCTGTGTATTCATTAATGCATAAATTAATTTATATACTAGTCCTAATATAATCTAATACGCTTACATAAGAAATGATAATACTTTGAGATATTAGACATTTTTTTTCAGCATACAATTAGTGTGCCTATATGGGCTTATGAGTCTCTTCAAAAAATGTATAGCATCTCTCAGTGATCCCTAGGGCACAATTCAATGTTCTAAAAATACGAGGACAAGAAGGGATATTTAAGGTCATATAAACCATCGTAGTACCTAATAAATGCATCCCAGATTTAACGTTTTGAATGCTAAGCACGTGCTATCTGTCTGAACACACCTGAAGACCTGAGAATGGGAGAAGCTGGAGCAGAAGGGATGTGGCCAGACCGGGGTGTGCTGAGTACCACACAAGTCAGTCTATCCTTCTGTGCAAATACTAGGAAAGTCTTTAGAAGGAACTTAAGTCAGTTTAAATATCTTATCTCCCATGTACCAGTCAGCGTCTCATCAGGAAAACCCAAACTACATAAGCAATTTCAAATTGTGGGCTGAAAGGTGGGGGAGAGAGTGATGCAAGCACCTAGTTCTAAAAGCATCTGAAGGCTGAGGAAGCCAAAAAGGGAAATGCTAAATCATCCCAGAGTTCAGTGACTTGAGGAAGCTGCTACCACCCCTGAACTCAAAGCACAGAAGGAAGGAGGTGGTGGTAGCGGAGCCTGGGAACGCACTCACTGCCCACCCTGCAGCTGCTGAATGAGCCCTGCTACTTCTGTTCTGCTGCTGCAGCCAGGACCTCCACACCTGCTGACGGCACTGAAGCCCATAACCTCTGGCGGTCCCTAGCAATCGGTTACCTGCCAGATTTACCGTTGCAAGATCTACTGAAGGCAGCTGCAGCAGCCAGCCGCCACTTCTGCCAGAGGCAACACGAAAGCCCGAACAAGAGCATTGACTACCCCCCCACCCCAGTCTGTCTCCTTTCTCCATTTCTACTCCTGCTTTACAGTCTACTGCTAACACCTCCCACTGGTGCAACAGACAGGGAAGCGAGACAGCCATCAAGAGAGTTTGGAAAGTGTAGTGTGCAGAAGTCTAGCCCCCTGCCATACAGACCTGAGCTGACAGCAAAAGGCAAATGACCAGCTTCCACCAAACTTTACTCAAATTCCTTCTCATCTTTTTAGCCGTACTTAACTTCCATCAATAACAGAATCATGATTCTCCAGAACACAATGCACTTCTTCCTAATACCAAGATCCTCTCATGTGTACCAAAACCTGAGAGACATCAAGCCTCATCGAGTACCATATCCATGAGTCAACTGCACCTTGAGTTTATGTTACCTAAAAATTAAATAGAAAGGCAACTACCACCAATATACCTCATATAAAACACTGAGAGTAGGGAATAAAGAAAGAATTGGTCAATATATATATACATATATACATAAAATAGAAGAAAGAACTTAAGAGTTGCTTTGACCAGTGGGTCTGTAATGGCCATTTATTCCAAATTTCATATTTATCTCCATCTCCTTGCTCTGGGCCAGTTCTCTGAGGGTGGCCAGAAGCTCCCCTATTGCCAATTCCCATCACTGTTAGCCCTCCTAAAGCTTGGTGCAGCAGCTTCCAGCACTAGCCCTGAAAAATGAAAAGAATTTAGTGAACACTACCCTAAATTTAGATTAGTGTGACTTGGACACTCAGTGAAAATATGATTTTATGAAATATGTTAGTAATTTTAGTTAGGTTATTGTCTTTTGAGTATGAATATATTCTTACCATTTACATTTAAATTACTTACCAGTATGGTGGTGTTTAAGGCTTCTTTCATCTTGTTATTCATTTTCTATTTATCTCCTTTGTTTTATGTCTTCTCTTATCCTTTTTTCCTGATTCCTTTGGGTTAATTACATAATTTCTGGTGTTACATTTAATCTTTTTTATTAACACTAACATTTTGTTTTATTTATTTAGCAGTTTGCTTTAGGATTTATAGCATGCCTCTTTAACTTAACACAGTCCATTTTCAGAAAATAGTAAATGATTTTGCATATAAGAAGTTTATAACAGTATCTTTTCATTTCTCCCTCTCTTACTTTGTGATACTCATCATACATTTTACCTCTGCATATATTATAAATGTTACACATAAATTATTATTTTTTGTTTTAAACAGTGTTCTTGTAAAATGAGAGAAGTATTTCATACTTATCTATATACCCATATATTTACCATTATGTTTACAATACCAATGCTGTTCTTTCATTCTGTAAATCCCAGTTTCCATTTGGTCATTTGCCTTCAAATGAAGAACGTCCTCTGATATTTCTCATAATGCACGTCTGCAGGTGATATATTCTGTCATCTTTTGCTTGTTTGAAAGTGCTTTTATTGTGCCTTTCAATTTTACACCTTGTCCACTTTCTCCATTAGAGCCCTTAGCATTTTAATTTTAATTATTTTTAAATTCCTGGGCTGGTAATTCCAAAATCTCTGCCATATACAAGTCTGGTTCTGTTGTTTGTTTTCTTTCTTCAGATTGTGTGCAATTCCATAATTTCTTCCACTTTTTTGTTGATAGTCAGACATAACGTATCAAGTAAAAAGAAGTAAATGGGCCTTTAGTGTGAGGTTTAAAGTCTACCTGGTTGGGAGTTAGGCTGTGTTTACTGTATGCTCTAGCTGTAGATGTCAGAAGCTACACTTCCATCTGAAGTCTTTATTTTTGTCTACCCTATAGTTTCTAGATTTCCTTAGAGATTTCTTAAATGGGGTTTTAGGCTTGCAATCCTTTTAGCTCTAGAAGTGGTGTGGCTTACACCAGCTCTTTGTTGGATGCTTGTTCTCGCTTGACCTCAGGGAGTCCCACTCTACACATGCTGAGAATGATGTTCAGGTAGACTCGAGGGAACTCCTGTGCATATTTCTGGATTTCTTTCTGGATTTACCTCCCTTTTGTGGTACTTTACCCTGAAATTCAAGTCACAGCCCTCCCCAAACACTTACCTTTTCCTCAACTCAGTGAAATTAAAACCTTTGCTAGGGTTCTCCCTCCCTGCCCCACATTCCAGGGAATGCATCCAGCCTGAAAGCTGAATTGATTGTGGGGCTCACTTCACTTGTTCACCTTTTCTCATGAAGTATAATTCCATATTGTTCAATGTCTTGTATCATGTATATTCAGTTTTTCTAGTTCCTTATTTTCTAATTCCTGTGAACAAGTTTATTACCAGTTACCAATTATGAATACTATATGCTATACTTTCAACATTTCACCATAGCAAAATTTATATAGGAGATTCCACATGTTCATTTATGTATTTATTTAACAAACAGCTATTAAATAACGAACAATTTCCTGGCACTCTGCCTCTAGAAAAAGCAAAATGGTAACCTGGGAAAAGTCTAACATTTGGAGTCAAGAGATCTGGGTTTCAATTTTGGGTCTTTATTTGTTCACCTTGTGACAAGTTAGTTAACATCTCTGAGTCCCATTTCCTTACTGTTAGACCAGGATAATAGTATGCCTACTTTGCAGGATTATTGGTAGGGCTAAATATATCGTATATAAAACAACTAGCCAATTCCTGGCATATAGCCTGAGCCTGATTGATTGCAATTATTATTTTTATCATATGTTCTATGGAAAGAATTGAAGGGGCAATAAATCAGCAAATTGGGGTAAAAAATGCCTCCATTGGAGGCTAGTAATAACCCTATGCCTGGAAGTAAAGGTATAAACTGGGAAACATCCAAGAGAAAGAAAAAACAATAAAAACTGAGAACTTAAAGAAATAAACTTTCCCTCGGGTTGAGTAAGGGAAAGTCTCAGTATGCAACCTGAGAATTTCAGAATAAGTAATACAGGCACAATCATGCACTGAAAAGCAAACCAGAAGCTACTGATAAAACAACTGGATTCCTTTAAGACAGAGGACAGAGCACCAGGAATAATTGGAGCTCCATATCAGTTACTTTGGCATAGAAGAAGACTGATAGAAAGATAGCCCTCACTGTCAGTCTCTGTAAATCAGTGTCAGCCTCCACTAAATCAGAGATTTCATGACATTCAGAAAGAAGATTTTGCCAACTTAATAGTCCAAACATGAAAATAATAGTGTTTATAGTTAATTAAACAAATAGTAAAACCCTTTGATTTGAGTGTGTCATCTATTTTTCAGAAGTACTTAGGAGACCTGCAAGGAAAAATTGAGGGTAAAGGGAAAGGGGTAAATGCTGTCGTGAATACCCATGCTACTGATCAACTGGGGATCAAAATGAAAGAATGAATGCTGTAGGTTTTAAGGTTTCCATCAGGCCATTTCCCAACTCACACCAAACTTTTTGTGCTTTCTGTTCCAACACCAGTTTTCAAAGTAACCTTAAAAGAAATGTGTTTAAATAAATTAACATTCTGTTAATAACCTTGTTATTCAGATTTATCTCCTCTAATAAAATGCAAATGCCTTGAATGCAAGTGCCTTGACTTAGCATCAAATGCTAATATGTGGCCCATAACAGGTGCTCAGTAAGTATTTTAAGCATAAAAGTTTGAATGATGAGTGCTTCAGGTTCAGATCACCAAGGAATAAAACTAGAAATAAATTTTAGAAAGAAATCAAAAAGGCTCACAAATACATGGAGACTTAACAACACTTTCCTAATTAATCAATGGGTTAACGACCAAATCAAAACAGAAATCAAAGGATATATAGAGACTAATGACAACAACAACACAAAGCCACAACTTCTGTGGGACGCAGCAAAGGCAGTTCTAAGAGGAAAGTATATTGCAATCGAGGCCTATTTAAAGAAAGAAGAACATTCCCAAATGAATAGTCTAAAGACACAATTACAGAAATTGGAAAAAGAAGAACAAATGAGGCCCAAAGTCACCAGAAGGAGGGACATAATAAAGATTAGAGAAGAAATAAATAAAATTGAGAAGAATAAAACAATAGAAAAAATCAATAAAACCAAAAGCTGGTTCTTTGAAAAAATAAACAAAATAGATAAACCCCTAGCCAGACTCATTAAGAGAAAAAGAGAATCTACACACATAAACACAATCAGAAATGAGAAAGGAAAAATCACGACGGACCCCACAGAAATACAAAGAATCATAAGAGAATATTATGAGAATCTATATGCTAACAAGCTGGAAAACATAGAAGAAATGGACAACTTCTTAGAAAAATACAACCTTCCAAGACTGACCAAGCAAGAAACAGAAAAACTAAACAGACCAATCACCAGCAACGAAATCGAATTGGTAATCAAAAAACTACCCAAGAACAAAACCCCTGGGCCTGATGGATTCACCTCTGAATTCTACCAGACATATAGAGAAGAAATAACACCGATTCTCCTTAAAGTTTTCCAAAAAATAGAAGAGGAGGGAATACTTCCAAACTCATTCTATGAAGCCAGCATCACTCTAATACCAAAACCGGGCAAAGACCTCACCAAAAAAGAAAATTACAGACCAATATCCCTGATGAACGTAGATGCAAAAATACTCAACAAAATATTAGCAAACCGAATTCAAAAATACATCAAGAGGATCATACACCATGATCAAGTGGGATTCATCCCAGGGATGCAAGGATGGTACAACATTCGAAAATCCATCAACATCATCCACCACATCAACAAAAAGAACAAAAACCACATGATCATCTCCATAGATGCTGAAAAAGCATTTGACAAAATTCAGCATCCATTCCTGATTAAAACTCTCAACAAAATGGGTATAGACGGCAAGTACCTCAACATCATAAAGGCTATATATGACAAACCCACAGCTAACATCATACTTAACGGCGAGACGCTGAAAGCTTTTCATCTAAGATCGGGAACAAGACAGGATGCCCACTCTCTCCACTGTTATTCAACATAGTACTGGAGGTCCTAGCCACAGCAATCAGACAAAACAAAGACATACAAGGCATCCAGATTGGTAAAGAAGAAGTCAAATTGTCACTATTTGCAGATGACATGATACTGTACATAAAAAACCCTAAAGACTCCATTCCAAAACTACTAGAACTAATATCTGAATTCAGCAAAGTTGCAGGATACAAAATTAACACACAGAAATCTGTTGCTTTCCTATACACTAATGATGAACTAACAGAAAGAGAAATCAGAAAAACAATTCCATTCACAATTGCATCAAAAAGAATAAAATACCTAGGAATAAACCTAACGAAGGAAGTGAAAGACCTGTACTCTGAAAACTACAAGACACTCCTAAGAGAAATTAAAGAGGACACTAACAAATGGAAATGCATCCCATGCTCTTGGCTAGGAAGAATAAATATTGTCAAAATGGCTATACTACCTAAAGCAATCTACAGATTCAATGCAATCCCTATCAAACTACCAACAGCTTTCTTCAATGAACTGGAACAAATAATTCTAAAATTCATATGGAACCACAAAAGACCCCGAATAGCCAAAGCAATCCTGAGAAGGAGGAATAAAACAGGGGGAATTACACTCCCTGACTTCAAGCTCTACTACAAAGCCACAGTAATCAAGACAATTTGGTATTGGCACAAAAACAGACCCACAGACCAGTGGAACAGAATAGAAAATCCAAACATTAACCCAAACATATACAGTCAATTAATATTTGATAAAAGTGCCTTGGATATACAATGGGGAGATGACAGCCTCTTCAGCAGCTGGTGTTGGAAAAACTGGACAGCTACATGTAAGAGAATGAAACTGGACTACTGTCTAGCCCCATACACAAAGGTAAACTCAAGGTGGATCAAAGACCTGAATGTAAGTCATGAAACCATAAAACTCTTAGAAAAAAACATAGGCAAAAATCTCTTGGACATAAACATGAGCAACTTCTTCATGAACATATCTCCCCGGGCAAGGGAAACAAAAGCAAAAATGAACAAGTGGGACTATATCAAGCTGAAAAGCTTCTGTACAGCAAAGGACACCATCAGTAGAACAAAAAGACATCCTACAGTATGGGAGAATATATTCATAAAAAACGTATCTGATAAAGGGTTGACATCCAAAATATATAAAGAACTCATGCACCTTAACAAACAGAAAGCAAATAATCCAATTAAGAAATGGGCAGAGGACATGAATAGACACTTCTCCAAAGAAGAAATTCAGATGGCCAACAGGCACATGAAAAGATGCTCCACATCGCTAATCATCAGAGAAATGCAGATTAAAACCACAATGAGATATCACCTCACACCAGTGAGGATGGCCAACATCCAAAACACAACAACAAATGTTGGCGAGGATGTGGAGAAAAGGGAACCCTCCTACACTGCTGGTGGGACTGCAAATTAGTTCAACCATTGTGGAAAGCAGTATGGAGGTTCCTCAAAAAACTCAAAATAGAAATACCATTTGACCCAGGAATTCCACTCCTAGGAATTTACCCTAAGAATGCAGCAGCCCAATTTGAAAGGACAGATGCACCCCTATGTTTATTGCAGCACTATTTACAATAGCCAAGAAATGGAAGCAACCTAAGTGTCCATCAGTAGATGAATGGATAAAGAAGATGTGGTACATATACACAATGGAATATTATTCAGCCATAAGAAGAAAACAAATCCTACCATTTGCAACAACATGGATGGAGCTAGAGGGTATTATGCTCAGTGAAATAAGCCAAGCCGAAAAAGACAAGTATCAAATGATTTCACTCATATGTGGAGTATAAGAACAAAGAAAAAAACTGAAGGAACAAAACAGCAGCAGACTCACAGAACCCAAGAACGGACTAATAGTTACCAAAGGGAAAGGGACTGGGGAAAATGGGCGGGAAGGGAGGGATAAGAGGGAAAAAGGGGCATTACGATTAGCAGATGTAATGTTGGGGGGGCACGGGGAGGGCAGTACAACTCAGAGAAGACAAGTAGTGATTCTATAGCATCTCACTACGCTGATGGACAGTGACTGTAATGGGGTTGGTGGGGGGGACCTGATGAAGGGGTAGTTTAGTAATCGTAATATTGCACATGTAATTGTAAATTAATGATAATAAAATAAATTATATTTTAAAAAAGTTTGAATGAATTAATAAATGAAAAGAATATCAACCTTTGTTTCATAAGTAGAAAAAATTTATGAAAGGTTGGCTTTTTCAGATGAAGCTGACCACTGACCAACCAGAACTCTGATGCTTATAAGGTTCAGGCACATTTTTGTGTAAAGTTTTTAGAAAAATCATTCCCCTCTCTCTCCCCTCACCCATTTAGCCATAGAAAATACAAACAGTCCTGGTTACTTTGAGAAGAAATCACAGAGACTCTAACAGCAGGAATTAAGCCAGTGCAGTTTGTGGGATGAAAACTTGATGAAATTTTGGAAATTTTTTAATGACATCCCTATTTTAGTTGGTTTCCATTTAATTAAAGTTATGTGAAATACAAGGTAATATTAATGAATAAATTCAGTAGAAATAAGACTTGTTAAATGACATTATGTAATGGAAACTGTTTGTGTGATTTTTTTCCTGCATATTTATTAGAATAATTAAGTAGGTTTTGTTTATTAAGGACATTTCTGGGATTATTCTTAGAGTGAATGCTCTGACAGTAACCAAACCACATTATTGAAAAGTACTATATATTGTTTCCTACGTGGTTAATTTAAGAACAATTACATAGTGTCCTGTTCTGTTCTGAATTCCTTTATATGAATTCTGCCTGTTCTGAATTCTTTTATATGCATTGCCCAAGTTCTATGGCATTTTATCACACCAAGGTGTCACCTTGGCTATCCAGGCCTTTATTACTGTTTATGCAGATTTCTAATTTCCATGGCCAACTTCAATTGCTCAAAATTTAAGCACCAAATTTGTACCAACTGTACTTTGGGAGAGTAGATGTCATACAGAGAATTCCTCTAAACATTTAACTGGATGTATATTATCCTAGGGTCAATATCCTTCTCTATTTCCTTTTTCCTACAATACCGTCCCTTTCTACTGTATGTTCCCTCTCCTCTGTATAGTGAATATTCATTTTATCTGAAGCCAGTAGCCTCTCTGTGATGCCCATGGTCTAATAGTGTGAGCAATGCTTTAAAATCCTTCTCATGTGAATAGTAACCATTGACTGGGTCCAAAGCCTTAAAAATGTGCCTTTCCCCAACAGTCAAAAATAAATGGAATATTTTTTAGGTTAGACTTTTATTTCACAAAATTACAATTCTAAGTCTATAAAGGGATGAGTTTTTACAAATGTGTGCACCTGTATAATTGACATTTCTATCAATACATAGAACATTCTCGTTGCCCAGAAAGTTCCTCATGGCCTTTACCAGGCAATCTCCCATGTCAGAGATAGCCATTCTAAAATTTGAATCAGTCCTTGCCTGTTTTAGAAGCACATATAAATTGAATCATACAAAATCATACAGACCCTTTGCCTTAACATAGGGCTTCAGAGACTTATCCGTGGAATGTATTCATCAGTGACTAGCACTGAGCTGCGGAGATACATCACGATTTGTTTCTCCATTTACCTGTTGCTGAACAAAAGAGTTGTTTCCAGTCTGGAACTGCTATGGATGTTCTTGTACAAATATTTTTGTGCTTTCATTTCTTTCCACTTGCTTTTATTTCTCTTGGAAATATACCTAAGATGGATGTACAGGGTTATAAAATAGGTGTATTTTAACTTTATAAGAGAATGCCAAAACTTTTCCACAGTGTTTTAGTGGCTTTTGAGGTACGCTGCCCAGATTCCCCTCTCCAGGATTAAAGCACGTATTCTCTCATCTGCTAGAGATGTTGGCAGCTGACAGCTCTTAGCTGAAGGAAGCCACCTCACCCAAGAAAACACCTGGGGCTTTGACTAGAGGGAGGAAAGCAAGGTGCCTGGGGTGCAAAATTGGAGAGGGGTCTTGCTCTGAGGTTCATGCAAGTACAGTCCCTTTTTCCCCTGCCAACACATATCCACGCACAACTTCAGAATCTCTCTTCTCTACTACCCTGAAGAGCTGGGCATATTATCAAATGAAAGGCAGCAACTTTCCGTTTTTACCATCAATGATAAGTTTTTCGATCTGCAGAACATAATGCAATTTACAAAACACTTTCATCTGTGTATTTTTTTTTTTATCCTCGTATGAAGCTTAGCAGGTAGAGAAGGGCTGTACATACATTGGGACTGGTTCTGGTTCAAGACATTAAGTCGCATTGCCTTTCCAAAGCCAGAATTAAGTCTAAGTCCTAACACATCACAAGTACGAACCTTTTCCATAACTGCCTTCCCAATATGCTATAAGTTACTTCCTGAAAATTTGGTTTTTAAAAAAGCCAATGAATGAGTAGAAAATGCATGGGCACTGATGGTATAAACTTCCTTTCAGCCAAATTACAAGGTAATGACAAAACACACTGGTTCTGCATTAGCAAGATATCTCTGGAATCTGAGAGTTCACTGACATGTGAAAATTACTTCTCTCATTATATATAATTCTGTTTCCTCACTTGGCACTAAACTATTGATGAGTAAATCTAAGCTCGGTTCCTAGACATTAAGTAATGGACTACATCCTTTCAGGGATATCATATCACTTTTCAGTTTCATTTTCCCCATCTGCAAAACTGGGTCTCAGAATTAATTTATGATTTCAGGGATTGTGTGTATGTGTTTGTGTGTGAAAACTAGCATACTGTTATCACTATGAATCTTTCATGAAAGATCAGAATAAAGGATAATCCTATAAAACAAATATATTCAACTGATAAAATTAATATAAATGTCATCAGCCTGAGCTGAGGACTAGCCTTTAGGAATCACTGTCCTGGGTGATCTCTAAGATCCATCTAATTTCTCAAGTTATTCACACCTCTGAAGACAACGCTGACAGTGTTTGTAAAAAAGCATAGTTCCTTGGGGGTAGGTAGCAATTCACAGGGCTTCTAATTTTCTGGGGGAGTTTCATTAGGTGGCTTACCACTGGCACTGAACACCAGAGGAGAGGCCTGACCCAAAGAAATCTGGTAATTAAGGACAATGTTTGACTGCCAGCTCATTTTGCTCAGTAACCATCCACCTCCAGCCAAACGCCTGAGGTTTTAAGAGCCCTCAGCAAACAGCACACCGCCCTGCAGCCCTGCAAGACTAGCTAGCAAGGCCAGCCTGGTTAGTCGCAGGTATGGTCCTTGCCCTTGATGGGCTTTTATATGGTCGCTCATTGAATCCTCACAGCAATGCATGGGAATGTATGTTCTCTTCTCATGGGGACACCGAAGCACAGACCAAGGACACGACTGCCGCACGACCACATAGCCAGGGACCAGGAGAATCTGGTTATTTGCCTGGATTGCAATCATTCTGTATGAAAATCTCCATGGGTGGACACCAAATCTGCATCCATAGCACCAGTCACAGTGCCCAGTATATGAAAGGCACTCAGTAACTTGTCTTGAGTGAGTGAATGAATAGATGAATAATTATACTAAGGAACTCTAGTATAAGATTTATCCTGCTTTTTAGATATCTTTGGCTAGACATCATGAACTTCCTGAGAGCTTCTGAAATTGCAAATGTGGAGATGACTATGAATATGATCAGCTTCTCTTGTTTTATGTATTCAATACATACGCACTGAACAACTACCACATGAAAGGCAATGTGTTAAGTATTATGAAAATTTTATAAGAATATGTATGGACCTTATTAATCTATGTCTGGAAAATTGTGTTAGTAGAAAAATAATAATTTCTCTACACCCTTTCCACCTCTTCCTCCCACCTTATCTGCTGTCTGCTTCCCACATGAATAAGGCTGGCCAGAGCAAGCATTAGCCTATAGAAACAAAGTCAATGTTAAGATTTCCTGTTACTCATCCCAGATTTCCATGACTATCAAATAAACAGGAAATAATAGAGAGGTATACCAGCTTTTACATCATGAATACGTTCCTGGTAAATGATTATGTCTTATAAATCAAATGCTTTGTTCTACTGACTTCCAGTAAAACTGGGGAATTTCATTTTTGTTTACAATTATCTTCAGTTAGTAATAGTTCCTAACACAAAACTTAAATTAATAGTTTTCAATCCTGAACATATTCACTAAGAGGATCTTTAAAAATATATAATGCAATTTCCTGACTTCACCCAAGATCAACTAAAACTGAGTATCTTGGTTTCATTTTCAAATTGCTTTTCCAAAAAAGAGAAAGTTAGGGGCAAGGATCTAGTTTTACTTCATAGGAAGCAGAGAAATGAGGAGGTAGCTGGATGGGGAATATGGGATAAAGAGAGTATTATTTTTGGAGGTAAAACATGTAATGCCATGCTTCTAGCCTGTTGGGCAGGATCCTATAAAGAAAGAGAGAGAGATGGGGGGTGGAGGGAGAAATATACTAATGATTCAGGGAAGAGTGCAATTGCCAGAGGAAAGTCATGGAGTAGGTAAGAGGAGATGGATCCAGTACACAAGGAAAAGGGCTGGACTTTAATAAAATCATGAATGTTCATTTATGTTAAAGGAAGAAAGGGAGAGTATGGTCAGTTGGTAGATGTTATGGTGAGAGTACATATAAGTATATATTCTACTTTCTCAATGAAATTGGAAGCAAGGTCATGAAAAAAAGAGTGGGGGGAAAGGAGAGAGGTATGTTGGAGATTTGAGAAGAGAAGCAACTATGTGAAAGTATTATCTAAGAAAATAGCATTGTGATTGAACCAGGAAATTGTGGAGCATGCAAACACCACATCAATAAAATAGACAAAGACCTACGCTATTGCACTTACATTCCTGTGACTGAGAAAGTAAACAAACAAACAAATAATCAACTTAATGTCGGATAAACACTATGAAGAAAATCAAATCAGGGTAAGGCATAATGAGGGCAGGATACCCTCAGTAGGGAGAAGATGCTCTCAAGACACTTTCTTGATTAGTTGATACTTGAAGAAGATTTGAATACTGAGGGAGTAAAATGGGGTGTGTGAGAGAGATTATTCCAAAAAAAGGAGAGAACCCTAAAGGCCAAGTCCATAAGGGAACTTTCTTGTATATTTGAGGAACAAGTAGATGAGTGTGGGTGGAACAGAGTGAGCAAGAAGAAGATTCAGAATGGAAAGGCAGAGAAGAAGCTAAGGGATGACTGCGATGGACCTCATAGATTGTGGTAAGGACTTTGAGTTCATTCTACATATTTAGGGAAGACACTGGAGGGGTTTAATCAGGGAATTAATCATCAGACTTCTCCTTTAAAAGAATCCCTCTGCTGGTCTATTGAGAATAGACTTGAATGAAATCAGGAAGGGCAATTATGAGGTGATTTCAATAGTTCAGAGGAGAAAGACTTGGCACTGATGGCAGTGGAAATGTGGGGAGTGGTCAGATTCAGAATATATTTTGCAAATAGAACATAACAGGATTTGTTGATGGATGGATGCAAAGTGTGAAAGAAAGAGTCAAAGAAGGGGGTCAAAGATGACTTCAAGTATTTTGGCCTGAACAATGGGGCAAATGGCAATGCCATTTAAGGAAATGGAGAGCTTTAGGGAAAGAGGGAATCAAGAGTTGTTTCAGCATGTTTCACATAATATTGTCATTATTAATATATATGCCAATCATCCCATTAGATGATCAACCATCAAGATAAGAACTACAAATTCCTAAAGCCGTGGCACCCAGCCCTATTTTTAACATATGATAGCATGATACTGTGATATATTGAGAACTGTGTGTTTGGTCTTTGTCCTGGTTCCTGGCATAAGGGCTTCTGGGATCCTTGGAATTTCCTTAGTAATAGGGGTGAGAGGAGTGTCTTTTGTTATTCATAATAAGCCACTTTCAGCCAACTCTGTGTTTACACTAGTGAGATGACTGGTTGGTGGTGGTCCCTAGAAAGCTTCAGGATGGGGACTGGCTGCCTGAAAGACCAAGGCATGACTGAACTATTCACCTCCACTCTCTAGCCTCCAGGAGGGAAGAAAAGCTGGAGGTTGAATCAGTCACCAGCAGCCAATGATTTAATCAATCATGCCTATGTAGTGAAACCTCCATAAAAATCCCTAAATGGCAGGGTTCAGAGAACTTCTGAATTGGTGATCAGATCAAACTACCGGGAGGGTGGCATGCCTAGAGGCAGCAAGGAAGCTCCATGTGCCCCACCACCGCCACCATACCTTGCTCTGTTTGCACCATGTCTTCCATATGGCTCTTCCAACCTATATCCTTTATAATACCTAATAATAGTAAGTAAGGCACTTTCCTGAATTCTGTGAGCCATTCTAGCAGATCACCTAACCTGAGAAGGCAGGGTTGGGTGAACCCCCCCAAACTTTGTAGCCAAGTCAGACAGAAATGTGAGTAACCTGGGAACCCAATAATTGTAACTGGCATCTGAAGTGAGGGCAGTCTTTTAGAACTGGACCTTTAAATCTATGAAGTCTGATGCTAACTTTGGGTAGTTAGTGCCAGAATTCAATTGAATTGTATTACACCCAGCTGGTGTCTAAAGAGTTGGAGAATCCTTTGGTATGACAAAAAAATCCCACACATTTGGTGTCAGAAGTGTTGTGAGTAGAAACACCAGTGTTAAGCATTCCTTAAAATTTAAACAAATCTTTACAATATAGCCTATGGAAAGATTAACTACAGGCAGACCTTGGAGATACTGTGAGTTCTGTTCCAGACCACTGCAATAAAGCAAATATTGCAATAAAAAGTGAATCCGATTAATTTTTTGGTTTCCCAGTGCATATAAAAGTTCTGTTTACACTATAGTGTACTCTTTTAAATGTGCAGTAGGATTATGTTTTAAAAATGTACATACTTTAATTAAAAAATACTTTACTGCTAAAAAATGCTAACCATCATCTGAGCTTTCAGAGAGTCATAATCACTGGTCACAGATCACTGTAACAAATGAAAACATTTGAAATACTGCAAGAACTACCAGAATGTGACACAGAGACACAAAGTTAACAAGTTCTATTGGAAAAAATGGCACCAATAGACTTGCTCAATACAGGGTTGCCACAAAGCTTCAATTTGTAAAATACGCAATATCTGTGAAGCACAGTAAAGGAAAGCACAATACAACCAGGTGTGTTTATATTTGCCAAGAATTTATTCTTGATGCAAGATGAAATGAAATGGTATCAGGGTAATGCTGGCCTTGTAAAATGAGTTCAGAAACATTCTCTTCTCTTTGTCAATTTTTGGACAAGTTTGAGAAGGATAAGTATTAAGTCTCTTTTGAATGGTAAATTAAAAGGATGATAAACCATGATCAAGTGGAATTTATTCCAGGGATGCAAGGATGGTTCAACATCCATAAATCAATCAACATGATACACCACATTAACAAAATGAAAGATAAAAATCATGTGATCATCTCAATAAATGCAGAAAAACCATATGACAAAATTCAACATCAATTCATGCCAAAAACTAAAAAACTTCAGGTATAAAGGGAAAGTACTTCAACATAACAAAGGATATATATGACAAACCCACAGCTAATATCATTCCCAACTGCAAAAACTAAAAATATTCCTCCAAGATCAGGAACAAGACAAAGATGCTCTCCTTACCACTTTTATCAACATAGGTTGGAAAGTCCTAGCCATAGCAGTTAGGAAAGAAAGAGAAATAAAAAGCATCCAAATTGGAAAGGAAGAAGTGAAAGTGCTACTAATTGTATGTGATATGACACTGTATGTAGAAAACTCTAAAGACTCCACAAAAAGACTGTTAGAACTAATAAATGAGCTCAGTAAAACTGCAAGATACAAAATTAATATACAAATATCTGTTGCATTATATACACTAATAATACCAAAATAACAGAAAATAATCCTATTTACAATTGCATCAAAAATAATAAATTACCTAGGAATAAATATAACTAAGGAATTGAAAGACCAGTACCCTGAAAACTATGACACTGATGAAAAAAATTGAAGAAGACACAAATAAATAGAAAGATAATTTATGCTCATAGCTTGGAAGAATTAATATTGTGAAAATGTTCACACTACCCAAAGCAATCTACAGATTTAGTCCAATCCCTATCAAAATTCCAATGACATTTTTCACAGAATTAGAATCAGTAACTCTAAAATTTGTATGGAACCAAAAAAGACCCTAAATAGCCAAAGCATTCTTGGAAAAGGAAAACAAAGCTGGAAGTATCACACTCCCTGACTTCAAATTACACTATAAAGCTATTATAATCAAAATAGTATGGTGTTGGTTTAAAAACAATACAGAGATCAATGGAATAGAATAGAGAGCCCAGAAATAAACCCATGCATATATGGTCAATTAATTTATGATAGAGGAGGCAAGAATATACAATGAGGAAAGGACAGTACCTTCAGTAAATGGTATTGGGAAAACTGGATAGATATATGCAAAAGACTGGAATTAGACCACTATCTTACACCACGCACAAAAATTAACTCAAAATTAATCAAAGACTTAAGCATAAGACCTGACAATATAAAACTCCTGGAAGAAAGCATATGGATGAAGCTACATGACATTGGTCATGGCAATGATTTTTTGGATATGACACTAAAAGCACAAAGAACCAATGCAAAAATCAACAAATAGAACTACAACAAACAATGCACAGTGAAGGAAACCATCAACTAAACGAAAAGGCAACCTACTGAATGGGAGAAGATATTTGCAAATGATACATGCAAACGGGGTTAATATGCAAAATATATAAAGACTCATACAACTCAATAACAAAACAAATAATCCTATTAAAAAATGGGCAGAGGATCTAAATAGACATTTTCCTAAAGAAAACATACAGATAGCCAACAGGCATTTGAAAGATGATCACTAAATCAAAACCACAGTGAGGTAGTGAGATATCACCTCACACAAACCAGAATGGCCACTATCAACAAGAAAAGAAATAACCAGTGCTGGAGAGGATGTGGAAAAAGGGAACCCTCCCACACTATGAGTGGAAACGTAAACTGGTGCAGCCACTATAGAAAACAATATGGGGGGGGGGTCCTCAAAAAATAAAACTACCATATGATCCAACAATTCCACTACTGGGAATCTACCCAAAGAAAATGAAAACACAAATTTGAAAAGATATATGCACGCCTGTGTTTATCGCAGCATTGTTTACAATAGCCAAAGTATGGAAACAACCTAAATGTCTATCAATAGATGAGTGGATAAAGAAGATGTGATTATAGATATAAATAATAGATAGAATACTACTCAGCCATTGAAGAGAATAAATCTTGCCATTTGCCACAGCATGGATGGAACTTGAGAGTATTATGCTAAGTGAAATAAGTCAGACAGATAAAGACAAATATGAAATGATTTAACTTGTAAGTGGAATCTAGAAAAACAGATAAATAAAACAGATAAAATCCAGATTCACAGATACAGAGAACAGAGAGGTGTTTGCCAGAAAAGTCAGGTGTTGGGGGAAGAGGGAATGGGTGAAGGGGCTCAAGAAGTAAAAATTTCACTATAAAAGAAGTAAGTCATGGAGATGTAATGTGCAGAATGAGGGAATATAGTCAATAATGTATCAACTTTGTATGGTGACAGATAACTAGACTTATTGTGGTGATTAGTTCTTAATATACGAATGTCAAATCACTACGTTATACACACAAAACTAATATAATATGGTATGCCAATTATACTTCAATTGAAAAGTAAATAAATGAAAGTAAAAATATATAAAATAGGAGTTACACCTTTGAAAAAGGGAAAGGAGGGAGTTGGGCTTAACTATGTTTCTTCCCTTCTCTCTTTTGTTTTCCTTACAACTGAAGTAAATACAACAGCGTGTTAATAGCTGCTTGATCTTTGTCACAAATAATAGGTGTCTCCTAGATGGTTTTCTATGTGTGAAATGTTTCATAATTTAAAATATATTTTCTTATTAAAAAGCATAATATATTGCTTTAAACATTGTTCTTTGTAATTAAATTGGGCAGTAAATCCCTTATCTACAAAAGGGTGGTTCATTCTGACTGTCCTGAGTATCAACAGTGAAGAAAACTTTTCCTATGTGTTTGTTTGTTTTCCAATTGGAATATTAAACAGGCTATTTTCTTTAACACATGTTGGTTATCTTACAAAACAGTCTGGATCCCTTTACAAGTCAGGTTGCTGAGTTGATCATACAGTGAAAGACTAAAGGAAGTGATTAGAAACAGATGTGACATTTTAAAAGCTTCCACTGTGAAAAACAGAAAAGAGACAAAGAGGAATCTGGGGCACAGTTGGAGTTATATTGTACTTTTACAGGCATCCCTCTGTACTCTCTAAAAAGAAAACTAGTCACCAACCTTTATCCCAAATATACAGTGAAGCTAGTTTTCTTCATACAGGTAAGAAAGAACATTCAGGAGCTTTCTGCTCTGAGACACAATTAAGAATCAGACCAGAACCAGTGGATGGAATCTCATGTTTCCTAGTTAGAAGGAAAAAAAGATCATTAATGTAGGTCTTATATATTGGAAAGCCCTACAGAAGCTGAAACATAGTGGCAAAAGAAATAAGGTCTTAAGAAACCAGGAGTAGTTACAGAACTAATTAACTAGCCTGGTTTCTGGAACCCTGGTAAAAACCCTAATAGGTCAATCCATGCTTTTCCAAAGGAAACCAAATATTGCTCAGTGTTGTTGGGAGACCATTCTCCATTTCTGCATCCCTGAGCAGAGGCACTGACACATTCTGTTTTGAATAACTTATCTAGGATATGTGTATATTGAGCAATCTTGCAAAATGGAGAGAGTGTCTCCCTCTGGAGCAGAAAGCAGGTTTGTTTGCTCTCCAGCATAAAAGACAAAGGTTTCCTAAGCTCTGGATTCCTTAGCTGTGAAGCAAACTCCCTCAGTGTAGCATCCGCCTGGATCTGCCACTTTGCCCCAGAGGATTTGGAAGTCAAGTGGAGCCAATGAGAATAAGAAGCTCATGCTGCTTGCTGTATTGCAAGTAATAAAGTCCTTTGTCTCTAATCCAGGAATCTTGTGACTTCTGTTAGCATTCACAAAATTGTGACAGAGTACCTGTATTAACTTGCAAGTTGAGTAAAATCTCAGATCCTGTACAATTCTTAATGAGTAATACTTGTATTACATTAAATAAGGTTGATGGTTGTATGTATCAAGTTCAGATGCAGCAAATATATATTGATCACTTACTATGTGCTATGAACTCTGTTAAGTTAGCATTTGACAGCTCTTATTTTATGTAATCCTCACTGGTTCTATGAGGAACTGAAGCATAGCCAGGGTACACAACCAACTGAAAGTCAGGCATTTCATGAGTGTCTGTTAAGGCTTCCAGCCTAGGCAGCCTGACTCAAACATCTACTCTTAATGACTTTCTACTTGCATAGCAACACTTTCAAATTGTAATTGTCCCTTTTAACAATAAGGACTCTGAGGTTTCCAAATGTTAGTGCCTGCTCAAAATCACAGAATTTGCACATTATAAAATTCATTATAGAATCAAAAGGCAGTGCTTGCTTCGGCAGCACATATACTAAAATTGGAATGATACAGAGATTAGCATGGCCCCTGTGCAAGGATGACACACAAATTCATGAAGTGTTCCATATTTTTTAAAAAATCAAAGGCAGTATTATTAAGTAAAGAAGTAGCTTTCAAACATTTTGCATTAAAATCTTGATTTCTCACTATAATCTTCCAGTATTTTCTATTTATCTTGTAAGCCTCTTATTAAAAGCAAAAGATGCACACACAGATAAGATCAACTAAATGCTAAAAGTAGTGGAGAAAATTTTAAGGAGAAACAGATTTGCATAATTTCAAGTTATTCCCAATAAACCTATCAACAACAAAGGAAAAAATAGTGACTTCACAGCAGAGAAACTCAGAAGACACCAACTTATCTAGTGATGAAGGTGTATTTCCAGCAATAAGACAGTTGACATAACAAACTCCTTGATATGATACACTGAGAAGGACACCTCGGTTTTTTTTCAGTATTCCTGCCAATAACGCGTATCTCATTCCAATCATGAGAAAACATCAGACATTTCCAAATTGAGGGACTTTCTACACAACACCTAACCAGTTTTCCTCAAAAGTGGCAAGCAATGAAAGCCGAGGGAAGACAACCGACCTGTCATAGTCTCAAAAGACAAGGAGAAAGAGCGAGATGCAACCATCTATTGTGGACAGATTCTTAGAACAAACAGGGAAATCATTTGTGTTAAAACCGGCAAAGTTAGAAAAAGGTCTGTAGTTGAGTGAATAATGTTAATTTCCTGTACTTGATCATTATACTCTGGTTATTTAAGTTGTTAGCATTGGGAGGGCTGGGTGAGGGATGTAAGGGAATTCTTTGAACTCTTTGACAACTTCTCCAGAAGTCTAAAATTAGTTCAAAATAAAGAAGTTTTAAAAACCTAAGTTGTTATGTGAAATGTAGTATAGTGGTTAAGAGGATGTGTCCTGTACCCAAACCCCAACTTTTTTTATTAACTGTGTCATTGGAAGCAAGTTACATTAATCATTTTGGGGTCCCCTTTCCTTGTCTCAAAAATGAGTGGAATAACGATTCCTATTTTATAAGATTGTTATCAAGATTAAATAAATCCTTGCTAAATGCTAACAACAGAGGCTGACACAGAATAAACAGTAAGTGTTGTCTTTTCTGTTATTAATATGCAGTGGGTCACCTGTGGTTCACCTTGGTTTTCACCTGTCAAAAGGCAGTCTAAAGACACCAATCACATCTGAGAAGTCAGCTGGCGAGTCAAGGAGCAAAGGTGTAGCCTCATGAGGGCACACTCTGGACCAGATCGCCAGCTCAAATGCCCACAGGGACCAAGACTGCAATGCCAGAGGGGAGTCAGTCTGGGCCGGGACGTGATGACCTGGAGGGTCAGTGCTCCGTGCAAGGGAACAGCTGTACTCTGCTGTCGCCATGACAAACTGCGGCCCAATATTGCCAGGTCTTACAAATTTTCAAGAAAAGCAAGAATCTTGAGTTTTTATAAGAAAATTCCCAACTTCTAAGTGTTAAAAAAGCAAAACCTTCTAAGGCCAATATTACAAAGTCCAAACCAAAAATGTCAAATGAGCCAGATGCAGTCAGTGGCTTTCATTTCAAATGGCTAACTTAGCAGGTACAACTAATGGAGGGGTGATAGGGTGGAACTTGGAGCCCAAAGTACCTTGGCACAAATTCACTCCTGCCACCAATTAGTGTTACTTATATATACATGTGTACACACACACATGCAAGTCATGTAAATAGTCATATAAACTTGGGAAACTCAGAAGTGAACAAAAGTAAACACAGTCTTTTGAATTGAAAGTTGCACAGACTTTCATATGTCAGCAACACTGGGAATCCAGACTAGAGGCTACACTATGGCTTTTAATTTACTTTCATCTGCTAGCAGGCCTTTTTCTGAGGAGCTACTCACGGGCAAACACTATATGAAAATACTTGGGAGACCCTGGACTAGGTGGTCTCTGATGTTTCTCCCCCACCCTACCCTGACCCCCCACAATCTTGAAGTCAGCATCAAGGTCACCTTTCCCCCCTTTTCCCTACAGTGCTTGGTGTATGGTGGACTATTGGTCAATGCTTTCTGAATTAATTGCCTCCTCCAAAACACTTTGGGGCTCACAATGCAGCCTGTACTTCAGCTAAGAAAAAAAAAGAAAGGAAATAAAGTCAGGTGCCACACTGGACTGGGCAAGTCTAGCCTGAGCAAGCTTGCCGGTTGACTTTGATGGTTTACAAAGGAAAAGCCAAGCAAAGAAGGAAGTAGAATTTATTTCAGTAAACAGCATCTTTCAAGGAAAAAGAACTCACTCTCCTCCAGGAGAGGTGGCCTCTCTGCTGTTAACAATCAGAAAATATTTGCAAACAACCACTTGGTTAAAGAAAACATGTTCAAACACCAGAACTGTGGATTTCCTCTGGGCATTTGACGTGTGAGTATGTGTGTGTTTTAGAAGGAGGGTAGGGGGACATGTATTTGCACGTGTTTCATCTATGTCTAAAAGCATTTGCTATTTGGGATTGGAAAGTAGAAGGTTTATATGTACTACATTTAAGCTCCAAGGGATTTCATACCCTATCTTACCAAACACTCCTCAATCAAGAGATGAGGGAAAGAAGTCCCAGAGAGGTTGGGTGGCTTTCCTAAGGAATAGATTCCATCCCTTTGCCCCTCCTCCCCTGCTCCCTTCTGTCTAATGTTCTTTCCCCAGTAGGCTGCCTCTTGAAGCATAGGAACACTTCAAGCAAGAGTTCACAAAGTGCAACCCAAATAGATAATACCAGCAACAGTAAAACAAACAAACATGGGAAATGGCAGGAGTCACAGAAGAGTTGAGTTTTGGTCAAGGTGAGGAGTTGAGCTCTAAAGCAACAAGACTGCATACCCAAATCCAGAGAAAAGCTAATCACATTGATGAAAGATAGTATAAACTACTACCATAATAATAGTTCTGCCTAGCAACTAACATTTACGAGAGCTCCCATCCCAAACACAGTCCTGAATGCTTTCTGTCCTCCATCTGGGTCAAGCCCCACAGTTACTCTCTCTGCAGGAAAGGTAATGAAAGGTAACAATGAGAGAACTGAGGACGAGGGTCTAAACAAGGAGCAGCGAGGATTACAGTTGAGAAGTAAACGTGTTGGGATTTGGACCCAGATCTCTTTGATTCCAAAGCTTTGAATTGTTCTACTAACCAAAAGGAGCGGTGGGAAACCATCTATATATTATGATGTATATGTCACTTTTTGCCTACTCATGGGAGATTTGGGGAGAGTGGTGATCTCAGAGGGATCATGAAAGCTCTATGAGCTTTCCCCATACCTTGCCCTATGCATCTGTTCTATCAGGCTGTTCCTGAGTTATACACATTTATAATAAATCCATAATCTAGTAATTAAAAGAAAGAAAGACTACTGATTCCTTATCTACCATGTCAAGCACATGTCAGTCACTGTGGTCAGTGATGAGGATGAAGCGATGAATCAGACCCCACCTGGGCACTTGAGGTAGAATCTGGAGAGGGGGAAGGAGACAAGGTATTATAACCTAGGCTATAGGAGAACACTGTAGGGGCCCATTACACTTGATTGGATGGTCCTGGAAGGATCTTTGGAATTGATGGCTTTGAGATGGTCATGAAAGAAGAACAGAGTTCTCAAAGGGGAAGCAGAAAAAAAAATGCTGTTCTAGACACAACTAAAGGATTGGAGAGCAATGGGGGTCAGCCAGAAAGCACCCGCTGGACACAGCTGGGACATGAGGCACACTGAGACGTAGGTGCAGATAAATGTGGAAAGCCTGAGGATCTTGAATTTCAGACTGGGGAGTTCGAACTTCATCTTGCAGGTCATGAGGATGGATGGCTGGGGAAGATTCAATTCTAAACACGTGGCCACAGAAATGACGCAAATGAAGCTGGAATCAGACTTTGGGAAACAAGGGTTAAAAGGGGACAAAGCTTTTCTTGACAGATCTACATTTAAATTCCAGCTGTTACCCTCTAGCTGTATGACCTCAACAAGTTACCACTCTAAACCTCAACATCCTCTTCGTAAAATGGCAACAGGAAGATCCAGCTCACAGAATTGTTGTAAGGGTTAAAGCAGGCTCTAAGCAAAGTGCTTTTGAAAGTGCCTTACACATGTGAGCTATTATTCACATGGTGGGTTCTGATTTACATAATGTTCGGTTTGCCAGTGGTTTGGAGCGATCCATGCCAAGGCCTTTTTTCCTTCAAAACTTGCCCCCAGGCTGTTGTACACACAGTTGGTGGTATAGTAGAAATGAGCGCTAGTTTTAGAGAAACACAGGCTCAGCTTCTGATTCTCACTCCTGCAGTTGTTGGTGGAGCCCAAACTGAATGACTTTAAGCCAGTGTTGACCCCTCTCTGAGATTTAAGGTACCCTTTGAGCACAGTGGGTAGCACAGACCTGATCATCAGCAAATACTGGTGCCCTTCTCTTCCTTTCTAGGCCTGGTCCCTGTCAGTTAAAAAGTCACTTAACTCTTCTAGGCTTCAGTTTTCTCAAGAAAATGGGACTAATAATCTGCCCTGGGTACTTTATGGGATTATTTTGAAGAACAAATAGCATGGGATAATATGGACCAGTGCTTTGTAAACTGAATCACTTTAAAAACATATGGGATCACTATCCAGCCGATGTTCAAATGGCTCCTCTGAAATTCAGAGTACCCAAGGCAAAAAGAAGTCAGTATTTGGTATGGCCACATGAGCTCTGAGGAAGAATGACAATGAAACTTTCATCTCCTGGCCCAGTGATAATGAAAAATGGTTTACCTTTATGAGCCTATTCTTTGTTATCCCATGAAAACAGAACTAAATGCTATAAAATAAGGCCAATTAAATCTATACGATTCTGTTTCCCGACTCCCATCAGTTCAGCTCTTTCTCCTCCTCTCTCAGATAATAGCCTTTTCCCCAGCCCTTCTTATCATGGTGAAACCTTACATCTGTGAAGATCATCAAACACAACACACACTGGAAAAAATCATCCTGGTACACACAGACACACACACATACACACACAAGCACAAAATGGCACGTCAGCACACCCCTTCCCAAGAGTGTCTTTAAGGAGAGAAATAACCTGCTGGGAAGAGCTGCATCAATGGAGCCGCTGAGTGACCCTTGTGACACGGCCATGAGCATTTTTGAATCCTTCCATGTGATCTGCATACCAACGTACACAGGCTTTTCCCAGAATCTGACTGAATGTACATCCAGAACCTAAATGCCCTTTAATTACACAAATATCAGAGCATTTATTTCAAGTATCTACAAGACTTACTGACCAGGAGGACTTCTCTTAGGATTCTTTTTCTGTCATGGGGAGATAGAAATCTCACCCCACAGATTACCCATAGATGTATAATGCCCTGATTTAGATATACTGTATTTCTATTTTTACTTTTTCTTTTGCTCTTTTGGGAAGAGTGTGAAAGAGAAAGATGTGGGCTGTGGCAGGAAAAAACACTGGGCTCAAAGTGAAACTACCAGAATTCCCATGTTAACTGTGTTCTTCATAAGCTATGCCATGTTGCGTGAATCACTTCTCACCTGTGACATGGAGTAATAATGCCCACTTCCAAGATTGTTGGGAGGCTCAAAAGAAGTACTCTGGAAATAAAAGAGCCTTTCATATTTCTAGTGTTGAATAAATGTGAGTTATCATCACTCTAACGGGCAATGAAGTAGAATTAGGAGACACAGGGCCTAAATCCTGGCTCTGCCACAAAGTAGTTGGGTGACTGTCACAAATTACTTCACTTCATGGAAGTTCATTTCCCTCACATCACTCAAGAAATACTCCCAAAACCTTCGTGATGTGGCAGGTATATGAATCATTCTGTAAAGTACTAGTCGGACATAAGGCATAAACATCATGTTATTGACTAATTACTACTGGCTAATTATGTGAATTTACAATTTCATCACTTCAGTGTGGTATCTTTCCTTATGATCTACAGTTCTACGTTATGTTATTTCCTGTGATCTGAACCTTCTATTCTAATTCATATCTTCCCAGGTTCTGTATAGTAAATATTTTAAATTTCTACTTGATGCTTTTAATGTAGCCATACTGAATAAGCTGATGCAACTATATTGTAGGATGAAATATGATAATGACATATAAACAAAAACTAGCAGAGGGAATGCTCGGGATTAAAATTCACTGATTTTGTCTCAGTAAATCTGATGTCATTCTCTGATTACCCAACCTCAAACCTATCCTAATGTGAAGATTAAAATAGAGATGCTTGCTTTTACAAGGTCAGATAATGGTAAAAAAAAAAAAAGAAAGAAAGAAAGAAAGAAAAAATTTTTAAGTAGATACTGCTTACCTCGGGGAAGGTTGCTATCATTCATACATAGAGTAAAAAATAGTGTCAGCACTTTTCCTGACAACTAGTTTTGAACTAGTCAGAGTGTTATCTTTCAAACTGGTGGTAAGTCACACCAGGAAAGGGGTTGGGGAGAAAGGCAGAGAGGAGGGCACGACTGGCCAGAGGCACCTAGCTTTGTGGAACACCTCCTATGCGTCAGACACTGCTGAGTGTCTTACAGCTGCTGACACACCTAAATCTTCATGTGCCTGTAAGGAAGATGGCACCATCCCCCCTTCACTACCTACTCCAGCCCAGATGGCTATGGAATTCAGATCCTAATTTTTCTGACCAAATTTGCACCGTTTTTCCACTCCATCATGCTGATTCCTTTTGTACTCCTTCCTAAATTTGCTGACTGTTACCACTGCCCCCGGCAACAGCCTCTGCCTCTGTCCTAGGATGCCCCTGAACCGTAGGCGAGCCCAGGGAGGGCACCACACATGCAGCCCACATTCTCCTCCTGGCCCACCTGGTTCCTGACCCATAGCTGTTCCACGGCAGCCACATCAGGGATGCTTAATAAAGAATCAGCCTGAGCGTCAGTATGTGCTATATCCAGGATAAGGAGGAGAAAGTCTCAGCTGTGCTTTAGAGGAATTGTCTTCCATTTTAGAGGCTTGTATTATGTGTGACAACTCAGCTTGGTATAATGGCAGCAGCACAGAACGTTGTCATAAAGCTATTAGTTGAAATCCAGACTCCATAGCAGCACTGTTCTTTCTACAATGATGGAAATGTTCTGTATCTGTGCTGTCCAATAGTGTTGCCATGAGCCATGTGAGGCAATAGAGCACTTGAAATGTGGCTAAAGCAACAGAGCAACTCAGTTTTTAATTTTATTTAGAATTAGCTAATTTAAATTGAAATGTTTGTAAGTGGCTACTGGCTATTGGGTAGAACAGCACAACTCTATTACTGCCTAGCTGTGTGAACTTGAACAAGTCACTCCATTTCTCTGATCCCAAGATCACTCATCTGTTCATGATCCTGCCACCATGCAACTTCATTGGACTGACAAAGTGAGGAGAGAACATGCGGTGCCTAGCACAAAACCTTGCACTTAATAAATAGTCAAGAGACTTTAGCTGAATCTGAAAATGTGAATCTCTTAACGGTCCAAGAGAAATGCATGTTAAAAATCTAAGCCTGGATTTTTCTCCAGAATTGATTCCGTATGATGGCTTTATTCATCCAAACCTCATTTGCCTGCCAAAAATGACCTCTGAGCAAATGAAGGCTAAAGAGAGCCATGCCGGTTATGACCGTAGACCCCATGCCTACCCCCTACCGCCCTGCTCCCCCTGGAGCTCTGACGGGTCATTTTCTCCAGGTGGTAATGATGGGAGAAGCTGAAGGAAGGGCAGAGTGCCGTGCATCTGATGTAGACCCAGAGCTTTGAGAGTTTCGCCAAAATCTCCTCTCCTCCTCCACTTTTTAAACACGTTGTTTTCAGGAAAATTTGCCCATCTGGTTCTGATTCATTTGCACTTAACTCATCAGAGGGCGGTGTTGTAATAGCAGACTGACATGCAAAATGTTCCAATTCACATATCCCCCAGCCTCTTCCCTTAGAAACAGGGGGACGGGTTTGGCCAGCAGATGGACAAAGCGCACCGAGGCGGCGAGACGGCGTGAGACAGCAGTTCCAGCTTCGCTGCGAACGCCCCGCATGCCCTGCGGATCGGGGCCTCCCCTCCCGGGAAATGAGGGGCCTCCCCTCCCGGGAAATGAGGGTTTCAACTGAGCGGCAACTCAGTTCCGTACAAACTGACAATAGTTCTCCAATGCGGAAAAGCTCAGGATTTTTACAAAGGGCATTGTTATCACGAAGAACTCCCACAAAACTGGGAAGTTTGATGAAAGAAACTTAGAAGATGTTTTGTAATGACTAAAACTAAATAAATCAATAAATAGGAAATGTGGCTACCAGAAGTTCGAGTGAGTTGAGGAAAATCAACCAATCCTGGAGTAGCCTTGTTAGCCTCACGATAAAATCACAAGATCACTAGACCAGTCTGGATATTTGAATAGATCTACACTGAACAAGATCTTCTGGTCTTCTGGGATGTCTGAAGGAAGAAAGACGGCAATAAGGACTGTATGGTAGTATGGTTTAGATGGCAAATCCAAGGCTTAAAGGTAGGGTAGTCTGAAAACGGAAACCTGCTCCCTTGGCACGAACTGTGTTGTCCGACAATGGGCACAAGACCTCTTATGCCTGGTATTCAATCTGAGATCCAGATGGTAGGGGATGGATCATTTCACGGAGCAGAAGTTGGAGTTGGCGACCAAATAGTCCCTTTTGAATCAAGAGCCAATGCCTATAATTGCATAAAATGAACTGCAGGATTCCTTAAGTAGTCATCTCAGAGTTCTTGTGATTCCATGCTCCTCAAGTCCTGAGGAGTTACCTACAAAACTCGTTGACTACCCATATAATCTTTGCTGGGATGATTTCATCAAAGCCTTTGGTTTCAATAAGCTCCAGGATTACAACTCCCAAATTAGATGCCAGCCTGTGTTTTCTTCTGACTTCCTGGTTCATATATGCACTGCCTTCTTAACATCTTCACTTCCATGTGTTACAAGTATCAAACTAAGTATGTCCAAAATAAAACTTAACATTCTTCTCCCACAGCTGCTCCCCATGCAATGTGACCTACCTCAGTAGAGACCAATGCCATCTACCCAGTGGATCAAGAGCCACTGGTTCATGAGACATCAAGTTCAGTCAATGTAAGTTGCTCAGCTTTTTGTTGAACTCTCTTTGTGAACCCTCAGGGTTAGAACATTTTGAGCTAAATGGAATCTAGATCTTTATTCTTATATCTCTTACTCAACTGGTCTTGGCAAGAGTTAAGACATTATATCCCGTGGGCTTAACATTGTTGATTCAGGTCCCTTTTAGAACAGACATTTTTCCATTAGACTGCACAGCCTGAAGAGGGGAGGGAGCACATTCTGACCGTTCTATATTCCTAGCACAAAGTAAGTACAACAAAGTGAGAGCTGGAGACTCTATTCTTGATACCTTCATTCTAGCATCATCACATGAGCTATAAGTATCTGCTTATTCTTCTTCAGATGTAAAGTGTCTTATTTGTTCTTCTTTGCTATATTAGCACTAAGCTCATTGTCTCACACTTAGGAAGTGTTGAGAGAGTATGTAACAAGTGAAGAAATGATCAAATGAATTAATGAGTGAAGAATTAAAAAATAAAGGAACTGATGAGGAATTCAGTCCACCAGGCAGCTCTGGCAAGCCCTGAATATGCTGCACCCAGTAGATGTCTAATCACATATACTGACTCCCTCCACCTTACAGCAGATTCAGACAGTTTGAGGTTCACTGGAAATTTCTCACCAACTATCAACACCCAGTCCGACTTTCATGATTATCTTTCTCCCTTCTCTTTCTCTCTTTAAAGTCATTTGTGGTATCTTTGCCTCCTTCCAGCTTACCCATTATTACGATAACGACTTCAAACATCAAGCATTGCTATTCAGGGCACTGTGAAAATGTGTTTTTCCCATCAGTCCCGATGAAATAGTTTCCACTGTCTGTTTCCCTTGCAGATAGCAATCAAAGTCCAGGCCCAACAACAACAAAAAAAAAGTCCAAACTCCTGTCCAATATAGAATCTGAAACTTGTCCTTGAAAAGTGACACCCAAGGGAATTTAATCACAAATGCTCTTCGCTTGGCCCAACCCATTGCTGTTGAACACAGAATATTTGGAGTGATCTGTTTCTGGGAGATGATTTCCCTATTTTTCCCCTTTAGTCTTCCCAGAAGGCCAAAATAAGATGCCTTTTGAAGAATGTTATTCCTTAAGACCTCTGCTGGGACCTCCAAGGTCTGACACCAGCCTGTAAATCTCACTGTCATCTTCTTACCACACCCTCTGGCTGTCACCCCTGAGCTCTGACTGCACTATTTCCTGAGCTCTGCACTGCCTCAGACTGGTTTTGACTTTGCCTCGCTGGGTCAGCACCTGTCACTCACTATGTACACCGGGTCCTGTCACTCGTAGCCGTATGAGCCTGGGCAACCCTCTCACGTCCTAACTTCAGTGTCCCCACTGAAAAAACTGGAGCACTCACCTGTGTCTCACAGGTCGGTGTGAGGTTAAATTATGTCACACAGCAGACGTTGCATGGGAATTGGCCTTGAACTGGTTGTAGAACCACAGACTGACCTCCTCCTTGTCAGCCTCTCCCTTCTCTGACCTCTTATTACACTTAGCACCATGTGAACGAAGAATTCATGGTCAGAATGGCCTTTAGAGATGGTCATCTAAAAATTCCCATTTCAAATGCTTAGCACGCACACACACACACACACACACAACACACAACACAAACATATACCATACTACAAATATAGCCCACACCACACACCACACACACATAATCACAGCTGGGCATTTGGACACTTGCCATTTCAAATTCCAAGGATGGCCTGTCTCTACTGCCCTTTTCTTCTCTTGTGATTTGGCCTTTGTAACTAAGATAATAGCCCTGGTGCTCATTTCATTGTTCTTATACTCCACATATGAGTGAAATCATTTGATACTTGTCTTTTTCGGCTTGGCTTATTTCACTGAGCATAATACCCTCTAGCTCCATCCATGTTGTTGCAAATGGTAGGATTTGTTTTCTTCTTATGGCTGAATAATATTCCATTGTGTATATGTACCACATCTTCTTTATCCATTCATCTACTGATGGACACTTAGGTTGCTTCCATTTCTTGGCTATTGTAAATAGTGCTGCGATAAACATAGGGGTGCATCTGTCTTTTTCAAACTGGGCTGCTGCATTCTTAGGGTAAATTTCTAGGAGTGGAATTCCTGGGTCAAATGGTATTTCTATTTTGAGTTTTTTGAGGAACCTCCATACTGCTTTCAAAAATGGTTGAACTAATTTGCATTCCCACCAGCAGTGTAGGAGGGTTCCCTTTTCTCCACATCCTCGCCAACATTTGTTGTTGTTTGTGTTTGGATGTTGGCCATCCTCACTGGTGTGAGGTGATATCTCATTGTGGTTTTAATCTGCATTTCTCTGATGATTAGCGATGTGGAGCATCTTTTCATGTGCCTGTTGGCCATCTGAATTTCTTCTTTGGAGAAGTGTCTATTCATGTCCTCTGGCCACTTCTTAATTGGATTATTTGCTTTCTGTTTGTTAAGGTGCATGAGTTCTTTATATATTTTGGATGTCAACCCTTTATCAGATACGTTTTTTATGAATATATTCTCCCATACTGTAGGGTGTCTTTCTGTTCTACTGATGGTGTCCTTTGCTGTACAGAAGCTTTTCAGCTTGATATAGTCCCACTTGTTCATTTTTGCTTTTGTTTCCCTTGCCCGGGGAGATATGTTCATGAAGAAGTTGCTCATGTTTATGTCCAGGAGATTTTTGCCTATGTTTTTTTCTAAGAGTTTTATGGTTTCATGTCTTACACTCAAGTCTTTGATCCACCTTGAGTTTACCTTTGTGTATGGGGATAGACAGTAGTCCAGTTTCATTCTCTTACATGTAGCTGTCCAGTTTTTCCAACACCAGCTGCTGAAGAGGCTGTCATCTCCCCATTGTATATCCAAGGCACTTTTATCAAATATTAATTGACTGTATATGTTTGGGTTAATGTTTGGATTTTCTATTCTGTTCCACTGGTCTGTGGGTCTGTTTTTGTGCCAATACCAAATTGTCTTGATTACTGTGGCTTTGTAGTAGAGCTTGAAGTCAGGGAGCGTAATTCCCCCTGTTTTATTCCTCCTTCTCAGGATTGCTTTGGCTATTCGGGGTCTTTTGTGGTTCCATATGAATTTTAGAATTATTTGTTCCAGTTCATTGAAGAAAGCTGTTGGTAGTTTGATAGGGATTGCATTGAATCTGTAGATTGCTTTAGGTAGTATAGCCATTTTGACAATATTGATTCTTCCTAGCCAAGAGCATGGGATGCTTTTCCATTTGTTAGTGTCCTCTTTAATTTCTCTTAGGAGTGTCTTGTAGTTTTCAGAGTACAGGTCTTTCACTTCCTTCGTTAGGTTTATTCCTAGGTATTTTATTCTTTTTGATGCAATTGTGAATGGAATTGTTTTTCTGATTTCTCTTTCTGTGAGTTCATCATTAGTGTATAGGAAAGCAACAGATTTCTGTGTGTTAATTTTGTATCCTGCAACTTTGCTGAATTCAGATATTAGTTCTAGTAGTTTTGGAATGGAATCTTTAGGGTTTTTTATGTACAGTATCATGTCATCTGCAAATAGTGACAATTTGACTTCTTCTTTACCAATCTGGATGCCTTGTATGTCTTTGTTTTGTCTGATTGCTGTGGCTAGGACCTCCAGTACTATGTTGAATAACAGTGGAGAGAGTGGGCATCCTTGTCTTGTTCCAGATCTTAGATGAAAAGCTTTCAGCGTCTCCCTGGTGCTCATTTCAAAGAGGTTATGAGGAAACACTGTAAGAAACATAAAGGAAAGGGTTATGCTGGTTTTCTAAAGATTTTAGTTCTTTGGTGAGCTTACACCCTATTTCCCATGCCCACTGGTGATAGTCATTAATAAGTAACTAATAAGTAAAGTATATATAGAATATTCAGCCTCTATCAGATACCATGCCATTGCATTACTTGCAGGATACCTTTATCCTGTACAGCATACCTGTATACCTATAGCTATTAAGCAATCAGGTTGCAGAGGGAGCAGTTTCTAGACATTCTATACTACCAGGGGTCCATCCAACAACCGGGCTCCCCACTTTACTCACGAGCAATTACAAGAGCAATCAGACCTCAAGATGGGAGTGACCAATGATTAACTGGCCAAAGGGCACTGTGTCAGTCTTACAGTGTTTCATTCATAAATGATCCAAAAACAGTAACAGGTGGGCACCCAGGGATCAGGGGCCGTGTATGTCTTTGCCATTTCATCTTACTGCAAAAATGCCTGATGTCTGTGGTGCTGATGTTTGGCATCTCCCAGGAGCCTACAGCCACTGCAGAGTCCCTGTGATGTCTGGTGCTCTTGGCTCCAGATGGGAATCAGTAAACATAGTTTTGTTCCTTAAAATGCAAAGCAGTTTATGTAGACACGAAGCCAGCTGTTCTCTGCCAGCCTATCATTGGCCAATGGATTGACAGAAAATTGTGGGCTTTTATAGGCAAAGGGGTAGTATTAATCTACCCATGTTATCATACACAGGGTAGGACACAGCCATCCTACAGCCAGAGATTTACAGAGGATTTGTGTTCCATTGAGAAAGGAAACTAGAATTCCAGTAATATCACTCAGGGAGAAGGTGATCTCCTTTGGGACAACTGAACATGTAGATGATATTTAAAAACTGCTCTTATCCCTTTAAATAACACATACAGAGCACATATGGAATTTCTGAAGTTCCAGGACAATAAAAGACTTTGAAAGAAATGGCTCCTGATAGGGTCAGCATTTTCTATTCCTTGTTCCATCTCAATGCATTGTCAATATGACCAACTTCCTCCCCTTTTTATTCACATGGTTTCCAAAGTGCTTTCATGTTCATTATTTCATTAGTCATTCACAGTGACCTTGAAGGGTTATCATTTGCATTTCCCTGATGTGGAAACCATGGGTCAGATAGAGTAACTTACCAAATACCTCACAGCCTACAGTGGCAGAGATGGAACTACATGATTGTTCAGTGTTCATGCTTCCTCCAGGCAGCCCACATTTCTATCTGCATAGAAGCATTCTAGGGGGTGACCTAGGCTAGGTGCTCTGGGTGGCTGGAAGAAACAAGAGGGCCCCTTTTGGACACTGCTAGATGCCATTTCTTCCCACATGCTGATCCCAACTTGTCTTTGATTCCAATTCATCTTAAAGTCTCAGCTCAATTTCTCAAGGTAGACTTCCCTGACACCCTTACCTAAGTTAGGGGTTCCACTGTTGGCTATTACCACAGTATCTTGTTCTTCCTATTTAGCAATACTTGCCATACTTACAACTTTTTCAATTGTTCTTGCCTTTGCTAAGCTGTAAGTTCCATGAAGGCAGGGACCATATTCATTTACATATTTCCTAGTACTCATTAGGCACTCAGTGCATGTATAGAATGAAAGAACATACCATTCCCCCTCTTGGAAAAGTCTGGACAGGACCAGAGATTATCAACCCATCGATCAGAAAGCGACTTACCAGAGGTAACCAGAGAGTAAGTACAAAAACAGGCCTGAGAAATGAGCAGCTGGTCAAATGATGTAAGCCACTTGTTGTCAGGTTTAAACTGGGACTAGAGACCAAGAACAAGACCAGAGACAAGGAGAGGGGAAACAGATCCTTTGTTTCCAGCAAAGTGGGTCCCTCAAAGTTCCCCTTTAGGGGCCAGAGGACCAGCATCCCCACAACAAAGTTCACAGCTGCCTTAGGGGCTGTTCAGTGAAAACAAATGGCTCTGCACCTCAGCAAATGCTTTTCTTCTTTTCATATGACCAACCATTTCATATATATCAATGCACTGGTGGACTATTATAGCAGAAGATGTGTTTAAGGAAGATGATTCTGTTAGGTTAGATAGAGAATCCGAAAGAACATTGATAGGGTATGTAATAGTATCCCCTTTGGACTTGCTTTCTGTTTATTAAGTACTTTTGTGTCCTTTATCTCACTTAAGCCTCATAAGAAGTCTGTGTTAGATAAGGAAAGAGTTTTGAGAGGTGATGTGCCAAAGTCATGCAGCTCAGAGGGGCTGGACTGCGGCAGGAGTCCAGGTATCCTGACTACCATCTCTGAGCCCTCCAGACAGCATCAGGCTATCGTGTGACTTGGAGTTTGGGTTACAGGAATGGGCTCACCTCATCCCTCAAGGATCAAGCAGTCTTTGATCTTCTTTGTGTATTTATGTTTATGGAAATGCACGTTTATAGGCATGCATTTCCCAGAAGAAAGGTCAGAGGATTTCCATCAGCTCTGAGTCTGATAACTGCCTCAGCAGCTGCTGGCACCAAAGACCCCAGGGCCTCCTGACAGACTCCATTCCCTGTGAGTCAGACAGTTTTCATCTTTACTGTTCTTCCTGATGACTGAAGAAATTCCCAGGTCATTGTAAACTATCCAAATAAGGAGTTTTTAAAAAGATAAAATGCTGCATACTCTTTTCAAGCTTACTCTTTTATTTGATATTATAATACAACATTTATGTTGTATTTAATATAATAACAACTCATTACCATTTATGGAGCCTCAACTGTCAAGCCCTGGGTGAGGCACTTTTTATACAGCATCTCATTTAATCCTCACAACAGTCATAGACAAGTACTGTTATTACCTCTATTCAACAGATAGAACAGAGGAAATAGAAGCTCACAGATAGTAATTTACCTGAGTTCACAGAGCTGGTGAGTGGCAGAGACAGAGTTCTGGGCAGGTCCTGTGATTCCCGAGCCCACACAACTAACTGCAACTGTATCAGGGATATGTTTCCAAGTAAGACATATTCAATCATATCTGTTTCTTGAAAAAAAAAAGTTGTTGTCTTCTCCTATTCCCCAAAATGTTTCTTGGGACTAGTTGTCTAGAGTGAGGGGGCCAATCCATAAGTCATTTTAAAAAAGAAAACGTCACATTCTTCACACAAGCTTAAATAGCTTTCCTATCTACCTGCTGAGCCAGAAATCCTCATAGCTATGCACCCTTAATTGTGGTGGACAAAGACCTTGATCAGAATGGGAAGGTTGGATCTTGAGTTAGACCCCAGCTACACTGTTAACTTCCTGAGTGATCTTGAGCAAGTACCCTCTATGTCTACATCTCAGTTTCCTCAACTTCATGATGAGAAGTGGTCTCCGAGGACCCTTCCAGTTCTGATCCACTATAACATGTTTCTCATGACTTCCTGGAATGCAGATGGGTTTGTTGCACAAGATCATTTATTTAAACTGAAACTTCAACATTCATGGTAACATTTAGATGAGTAGAATGGTCTGAGAAAGGAGATGGAGAGTATATTAATTTCTTATGCCTGCTGTAACAAATTATCACAAAGTCAGTGGTTTAAAACAGCAGAAATTAATTTTCTCAGTTCTGAAGGCCAGACTTTGAATTCAGTTGTAAATCAAGGTGTTGGCAGGTTATGCTTCCTCCAGGCTGGTGAAGGGACAATCCTTTCCTTTCCTCTTCCAGCTCCTAGGGGTTGCTGGCATCCTTGGCTTGTAACTAAATCACTCCCGTCTGTTTCCAGTCTCTACGACCATGTGCCTTCCTCTCTTCTGTGTCAAACCCACCTCTGCCTCTCTCTCCTAAGGACATTTGGGTTGCATTTAGGGCCATCAAGCTAACCCAAGATACCCACGTCTTGAACTTAATCACATTTGTAACAACCCCTTCCCAATTAATGTCACATTTACAGGTTCCAGAGATTAGAGTCTGATATCTTTGGCAGGCATTGTTCAGTCTACCTCAGAGGGGCACTAAAAACCCCATTTCAGCTGCTTCATCATGATGCTCAAGGTGGTCTCAAGGACATCATAAGGAATAAGGGTCAAGCAGAGGTAAATACAAAATGTGGGTTTTTGACAGAGGGAAGGAAAAGAAGCAGAAGAAAAAGGTCAAAAGTGGATGATTGTAGTGACATTGATGTATGATGGAATAGTGTTTACTCTCTGAATCAACAACACACAAGTGGATGCATGATGACTGGCTGCAAGGCTGCACCTCCGCAATCCAGGAAGAGACCACCAAAGAGCTCTAAATTGGCCAACCAGTGAGTAATTTTACACTGTTTGTTGTAAAATCAAACAACTTCTTGATGCCAGAACTCTGCTTCTCTGACTTGTCCAATTCCCTACAATACATTAAACTATTTTCTCTAAGGCAAAAATAAGCCACTCTTTTCATCCCCTCTAGTCCTACACAAGTGCTCCTTCATCTGTCATGGGATTTCCCAGCTCATCTTTTCTCTAAAAAATTCACTAACTTCCTTAAATATCAGGGTCCAAATTATAGTTTAGTAAACCTAAAGATCTATAGCTTCTTGGAAATTTCCTAGGAAATTTGGATTCAGTACTGGATTCTCTCAGTTACCAGCTGGCTGCTTTTGTACAAGTCATGCCTTACTCAACCACTCGATCCCTGACAGGCTGGCCCCTCACAAGCCATCTACTCTCTCTGCTGATTTAGAATACTCTTGAAAAATGTCTTATCTCCACTACTAAACTGTAAGCTCCTACATGACAGGGAAAATGTCTTACAGAACATAATGGCTGATTTACTGAGCCATATGTTCCCTACAGTCACTCAGTAAAGTCCCTATAAATCATGGAAATTATTTCTGTTTTGCAGATGAAGAAACTAAATGCTTAGAGCGGTGAGTTGACTATCTCAAAACTACAACCAGAAAAGTCAGGATTTGCACCCTGATTCCAAATTTCATACTCTTACCCCCAAATCATGCTTCCTCTCTTATCTCTAGCACCTTGTAGAGTATCTAGAACATGAAAGACTCTGGAGGAAATAGTTGATGGGTGATAATAAATTAAGGAGTGAAAAATGAAAGGGAAAAACTTGTTTACACTATGCATGTGTTATGCCACCTCTGGGTTGCCAAGTCATGAGGTCGTGGGTGAGAGAAGGCAAGCACAGGCAGATGGGGAATGCAGTGATACACAAAATAAAGTTTTACAAAGTACAGTTCTCTACACTACCCAAAGCAATTTTCAGTAAGTATTGTTGCATTTGATTCTCACAAAATACCTGGGAGGTATGAAGTATGACGAAGTAAATTCTCACTTTTAGTAATAGAAATACAATCTGATAAGTTAAGTGACTACAGTTCTTAAGTGGTAGGGCCAGGATTCAAAGTACGTTCTAGGACTTCTTTCCAGTGCTTCTTCCCCTGGGCATCACTGTTCCCTCTCCCCATGGACTTTCATCATCGGCCACAAATCCCTAACCTATAGCTTGCTCAAAGGCTCTGAGGCAAGCCACCTTCCACCAGCCCCTATGATGGCCATGAGTACACACGCACACATACACATAAGACTTCCTTTTGATCTATTCACAATGTCCTAGGGGTGAAAAAACAAGGATGGGGGTGGGGAGGTTTGGGGAAAGGATAGAGAATCTGTGAAGGACAGAGGAACCAGAAATGACATTGTCATCATCACAGCTTTCCCAGAAGTTCTTCAGAATTTTTCCAATGACTTCTATAAACAAACTGTGTATGTGTGTTTATATCTGTATGTGAATAATGCCCATGATGTAAGAGAAGTCATAGATCATCCAATATAGGCATAGGGTCCCAGAAAAGTCATGCATAGGTAAATACCTAGCTCCCCCAACCTCTTGCTGTGGGGCAGTGGGCTAATTTCTCTCACTTCATCTGTAAAGGGAAATCACAGGATGATTTTAAGGATCAAGGTGATCATCAGCACAAGGTGTACACATTCAAGAAAGTAATTGTCATTCAACTTAATTAACCTATTACAAGATAAGTTTGTTCTCCTTGGATTGAAAGACAGAGACACAATAGTGAAGCAGAGTGAAAGTTCTATTTGAATACACTCCAAGGGAGGAGCAGGCCAAAATCAAAGTAGACAAAGGCCCCAGTCTTTTAGGGGAGGGTCTGTTTATCATGTCCTAGCCGGAAGGTGCCTCTTTGATTGATGGGGTGAGGTCATTTGATTGACAGCTCTAGTTATACACCCATTCCTCTTGGTGAGCATGCCTTTTCCCAAAATGCACACTGGAAAGTTGGGTGGGACTGCAGTTTTAGTTGAATGAGATTATGATGAGGTACGGTTTGGGCGGTTCTTAGTTTTGTTCGATTGCACCTGCATTGGTACCTACCTGGAATCCCTCTGGCCTGGTTCCAACAGGCAAGGAAGTTGTCTCCCTGCAAAGCCTTAGTTGTCTTCAAGTGGGACCCTCTACCTGGGCGGTTTTTGTCCTTAAACTTTATCTTTCCCTTCCCCAGCTGCTCATATCTTTCCTTCTACCTACCAAACCTACTTCTTATAAAAATGGGTATATCTACATACCCATTTTTTGAAAATGTAACACCTCCATTGCATCAGTTCAATAACTCTAGTTAGTTACAAGTTATGAGTTAATTGGAAGTAGACCGCAATCTCCTCTAGGCTATAACCTCTCTGAGAATAGGAATGTTTTTGTTATTTAATACTCTATCTTCAATAACATACAATGCTTGGTACATACTAAGCAGTCAGTGAGTAGTAGAGAAGGTAGAAAATAAGCAATGCATTGGACTGAGTAAGAATATCAACATAGGCAACCACAACTTTTACTCATAGGCATGTAAAAGAGGCTTCAAAAAAAGTTCTTTAAAAATATATATTCTAACTTGAAAATCATCTTCTGCTGCAATTGTAGGACATGTAAAAATGATGTTGCTTTGCCTAACACCAAGAAACCAAACTTATAATTTTTTGTAACAAATTTACAATTCCTGAGTTATCATGCACTATATCAGATATGTGGTGGGCCTTTGTTGTTTTATCTACTCATTATCTTTTCCCTCATAATCTGGATGTGTCAGCCCAGTTTTCTTTCGGGAGCCCTCTTTTTCCAGTCTCAGTCCGTGCCTTTCAAGGAGGGCTGATCCTCCCTCCTGGCCCCAGTGGCGGGCATGTGATCCACTGGCCAACGAGAGTACAGTAGCACCCTAGGCACCCTGATTGGTCCGGAGATGAGCACATGACAGGCAGTCCCAGGACTTGAATTCGACTATTGGAACAGCAGCTCTGTCTTCCAGCTAAGATGGCCAAACTAGTAAAATATGCACCTGAAGATCTGAAGATGCCAGTGGCCATCTTGTTGCCAGAAGAACTTGCTTGAGAGTGAAGTCAGTCAGAGGAAAACAGGTCAAGACAAAAAGTGAGGCAGGTTGCTAAAGACAATCTGGGTCCAATCATGGCAGCTAAGTGAGCTAATAAATTCCCCTCTTTGTTTTCCTAACTCAATTTCAATGAGTTTTTTTCTCAACCAAAAGAATCATGTCTCATACATAGTATCACCAACAGTTTAAGGAAAATTGATGAGAAAAATATATAATTGGGACAATTTTGTTAATTTATTTTGCTCTATAGGACATAAGAACACCATCAATCATTTTTCAGTAACAACTAACATTCATTGAACACAGCCAATATTTGGCTCTCCCTTGTTTCTTTCATCAAGCCAACAAACGAATCTGAATGTTTTTATTGAAAAATGAATTAAAGGTCAGAGGTGAATTAGTCCCTGATTCCTTATCTATGTGCCAAAAAGTAGATTGGGGAGGAGAGAGGGGCTGGGGGTCATGATTCGTTAAACACCAGATGAGGATCCATAGTGGCTGAGCATCTGGACAGCTGGGCCTGAAGGCTGAAGCTGTGGAGAAATGGTTCTACATCCCTGTGGTGAAATGTTTAATATTATTAAGGACACTAGTAATTAAAAAGGGTGGAGGAGGGAATCAGGGCTTATCATTTAAGCAGATGAAGTGTAAGAGTGAGAAACAGATGCTCAGATTTCATTAAACATTGGTGATTGAAGACATAGAAGAAAAATTGTGGTATCACATTCCACTTCTTGGTTTAACTCTATTATTATACATCTTTGAAACAATCCCCTGCCACTGGGCTCTCCTCTAAGTGCTAGATTATCACAGGGATTGAACAAAGCCTCTGCCACTGACTTGCTATACAGTAAATTGCAAATTCTCTGAGCTATACGTTCCTCATCTTAACATCAGAATTTCGACATCTACACCTAGGGTGGTGTGAGTACTGTTGATGATGCATGCAGAAGAACCAGGGGGCCAAAAAGCACATGAAAAGATGTTCAACATAATTAGCCATTAGGGAAATGTGAATAAAAACCACAATGAGGTATCACTTTATACCCATGAGGATGGCTATGACACAACAATGACAACAGTGATGGAAAACAACAAGTATTGGCAAGGATATGAAGAAATTAGAGCCCTTCTTCATTGCTGTTTGGAATGCAAAATGGTTTAACTTGTGGAAAGAAGTTTAGCATTTTTTCAAAAAGTTAAACATAAAATTATCATATGACCCCTCTTAGGTCTGTACTCAAAAGAATTGAAAGCAGGCACACAATTCCATTCTTAGGTCCGTACCCAAAAGAATTGAAGAAATACAAAAGTAAGCACATTTGTGCACATGTTCATAGCAACATTATTCACAATAACTGAAAGGTAGAGACAGTTCAAATGTCCATCAATGGATGAAAGGAGAAACTAATTTTAATATATATATATATATATATATATATATATATATATATATATATATACATGCAATAGAATATTATTTGGGTATAAAATGGAATGAAGTACTAACACATTCTGCAACATGAATGAACCTTGAAAACATGCTAGGTACAAAATGCCATATAAAAAAGATCACATACTGTATGATTACATTCATGTGAAATATCCAGAATAAATAAATAAATCCATAGAGAGAGGATGAAAAGTGGTGGTTGCTGAGGCCTGGGAAGGGGGATGGGGAGAAACTATCAAACGGTTAAAAGGCTTTTCTTCGGAGTGATGGAAGTGTTTGGGAAGTAGAGGTGGTGGTCACTCAACATTGTGAATGTACTAAATGCCACTATATTGCTCACTTTAAAATGGCTAATTTTGTTGTGTGATTTTCACCTATATTACTGTTTTTAACTTTTTAGTTTTGTCCTTTTAATAAACATACTTGCATAATTATATTGCAATATTGTAAAAACAAAAACAGATTACCTCATGCCAAGTGTGTCCATCATTTGCACAATCTCCATACCTTTAATATTATAGTTTTCAAGGCACACAAAATAAAAATTTAAGGCAAAAAAACAGCACTTTGCAACAATTCAATAATTTATACATTGCAGTCGCATCCTAATAGCATCCAATAATGCCACTTAGGCAAAAGTCTCTCAGTATTTTCATTATAGATTCTATTTACAATATTTTTAAATTTGGTGAAATTTATTCTAAGAAAACTTGGCAAATAAAGCTTTGAACTGGAATTGGCACTTCTTTCTAGTCTTTTTCCCCCCGTTTCTTTATTTTAAACTCTCAGGATTCATGTTCTATTTTAAAACAACAGCAGTTACAGTTTTTAAATAGTTGTATTGTTTTAAAATGACTCACTAAAATAAAGTTGTAGAGGAGACTATACAATGGCAGAATTGATTTAAATTTTCAAATTTTCTAAAAAATCAACTTTGGTTTTAGAACTGATTTTTTCATTGCTAGAAAACCCATTATATTTAATCACATACTTTAAAAATAATGATCACATACTGCCATCTTTAAATAAACAGGTATTTTGGTTGTTTACCTCCTACCAGTTTGCTTTATTCCCATTTTTTAATTCTGTGTTCCTGATAAACTCTTTCCTCCTAATGTTGCATTCTAAGCAAACTGAAACTGCCTCTCACACTGAAATGAGAAAGAGCAAATACATGGCTGAATATGAGGTACTGCAAAGGACTAATTGCATGTACTTCTAAGAGGACTTGGGTTATTATTATATGTGACACAATTTCCTTTACTTTTAGCTTTCTCTCAACTATATGGCAAAATACCTATACAAAGAATGACATTTCAGCAAATACAGTAAATTTATTTTGTAGTCCAACATTCAGCTTAAATATGCCATAATGTGATTTAGTCCATAGGTACCTCATGAATACATTATTTCCAAATTGATTACAGATGCTAAGCATTATCTGAATGTCATTCTTAATAATCTATATTTATCAGTATAAAAGTGAAGAGATTTGAACTGTAAAAATACCTTTAAAATAATTTATCAGTGTATTAGATAAGCCCTAAGTTAAAATTATAAAGAGAAAATGTTATACCAAGTTGTGCAGCTAATTAACAGTGGTCTGATTTCTAACCTCAGGGTTTAAGATGTATTTAAAGCAACTGTCATTTATCTGGACCCAACTAAATTATTTTTTAAATAGATTGACAACTTCAATAATGTTCAAAGAAAGTGCATCAAAGAACTGTTCTATATCTAAACATGTTGGCTTTTTAAGAAAATATAGTAGTCATCCCATAAATTTTTTAATAAACCAGTAAGTACATCAATAAATCAATTAATAACATTATCTTGGAAAAATAGTCTATTGGAAGCAACACAGAGAAGATTCCAAATAAACTTTCAAGCAGCATAACAAAATCCTTGCCAATAATATCACTGTTTTGTGTCAAATCATTACCAAATGAAACTGAAAAATTAAAATTATCCATAAAGTTGCCAAGATAGCATGTCATACTATGACATAATGGCAAGTTTTTTCCAAAGTATGTTACTTGTTTATTTTATTTTTTGGTAATTACTGTCCCTGTCTTTACTGAGGAATGTTCTTTCTTCAAATTAAAACTAGATTAAAACTATTTAAAGAACACAAGTGACACTATTTGTCTCAGCTCTGAAGCTCAGTCAGCTGAAAAAATAAGACTGAAAATACTAGTTAATTTTGTTACTGCCAAGTCACAACACAGACCATTCTAAGTTTGTGTATAATTTTGAAATGTGTTTATGTTGACAGGATATTTTCTTTATATGGTGTGTTTTTAAGTTTCAAAGTCGATTTATATGAAAATACTACATTGTTGAAAAGAATGCTATTCCATCACTAATAAAATCTGGCCTACGCGTGTATATGTCACTCAGGATCTAACCTTTAAACAAAAACTAAGTGTCTAAAATAGAAGGCATTTAATATAAGGAATTGGTGGCACAGGTGAGGAAAGAGTAAGAGGCGCGGGGAGACCCGAGGCACCCCAGAGGTTCCCCGGGGCTGGGGGAGCAGAGCAAGGTGCCCAAGAGCCAAGGCCGACTGGCCGAAGCTGGAATCAACCTGAACCTGGGACTGTGGAACGGATGCAGCCTCAGCTTGAGGTACAAGACACACAGGGAGAAGAAACAGCCTGGCTTTTCCCTCTGCCCACCCTTCAGTGTCTCATCAGTTCCCCCCACTGGGGAAACCCAGCCAGAAGCTAGCTGGTCGTACAGAGCCTAGGAAACAGAGACTGCAGGGGCCAGCCCCCCCTGCAAAAGGCAGGCAAGAAAGAAAGGACGAAGAATGGGTCTGAGGGCAAGAAGGTCAAGGGCCAGCAAGAAGGGCAAAACTAATCAGTATGTGATGGGTACAATATTACAGGAACTAGAGACACCAAATCCTACACACTAATCACTGTCCTCAAGGATCTTACCGTCTACTTTGGGAAACAGGCTGCCTGATATTAGTATGCAACTCACTCCTAAATATAATAAAAATAACAGATAATAAATGAAAAACATTATTCCACAATATATAAATAGCACTTCCATACACATTATTTCCATTTTTGAGATGAAGAAATTAAGGCTTGGAAAGCCTCCATGAATCTGAACCTGCCATGACCCTTGACTTGACTCCCCTCTCTCCATCACAGCCCCTCATTTGCTCCATCATGGAGTCTTATTAATCTATTTCTCAAATCCATCCATTCATTTCCACCCAAACTCCTTTACCCCAAGGCCAATTAGTCTCTGCCCTGGACTACTGCCATTGGCTACAAATAATTTCCCTGTGTTCACACTTGTCCCCTCCTGTTTGTTTTTCACACAGTAGCAATGACCTCTTTGAAAATACAAATAGGATAGCACCACTTCTTTAATCACACCCCTTCAAGTTCTTCCTGTTGCTCTTGAATTAGAGACCAAAATTGTTCGTGTAACCTAAATCACTTTGCAAAGTCTGGCCTCTCCCCAACTTTTCATTCCCATCTCATGCCCCTTCTCCCTAAGCTCCAGCCACACCAATTTGACATGTCAGTTTTTCCAGAGTGCAAGCTTCCTCTAACCCCAGGGATTTGCATATACCCATTCTTCTGCCTAGAATATAATCCCCATCTCCCAGGGGCCTCACCCCATAATCCCAATGATTATGAAGCAGTAAATAGCTTTTTATATCTGGAAAAAATGACTTATTCATTAATTTATTCATTCAACAAATATTAATAATTGTCTCACACACAAATTCGCTACAAACATGGTAATTTATCTTCCTGCCTCCAACATCTGCCTTATCCGGTCTTTCTTATTAAAACCAAATGGCTTATTAAAATAACAATGACAACAATAATGAAGGCCAAAAATCAAATGATACTATTTATTTAGAATTCTAAAGCCTTTTGTCAGCTTGGGCCAAAGGAAGAACTGAGTCATAGGATCCTTATATTCAAGTTAGCAACACACTGTTGGTAATGTGGCTTCTGAAATCCTGAACATGGCAACGAGAAATCTGGCCCATGGTGTAAGTCCTCAGATAATCCTGAGCAGCGTTCTGCTGTTTTCTCTCTAAGGGATTTGAGCAGTCCTTCTTTCTTGGGGCCCCAGTTGGCCTTCTTTCAATTGTATCAGCAATACTAGAATTCTAAAAGAATTATTACTGCAACAAAGGGAATTCCACTCAGGCAAAAGCCTCCTGATGTTTATGGCTGATCTTTGCTGTGAAAGGGTGAGTAATCACACTCCCTGTTCTAGTTCTGTGAGAGGAGAAGGTGTGTGGGCTGGTGTTCTTCAGACTACCCTCTGCCCCCAGAACTGCCTCTCTCCTGTTGGCAGAGGGTGGGAGAGTGGGTCTCTTACTCCCCCCACCCCAAGAGAGAGAACAGGCTTCAAAAGGACCAGAAAGCCTTGAGCCTGCCTACTCACATGATGGAAAGAGCCTTGGTTTTGTGTTTAAATAGACCAGAGCTCCAACTAATTAGCTGTGTCATCTCCTAGAACTGCACTGTTCAGTGTGATAGCAACTAGCTTCAAGGGGCTATTTAAATTTAAATGACTTAAGATCAAATAAAATTAAATAATTACTTTCTTAGTTGTACTATCTACATTTCAAGTGACCGACTGTCTCGCAGCTACCATTTTAATGAGAAAAGATAGAATATTTCCATTATCCAGAAAATTCTATTAGCAATGATCTAGAGAAAGTCACTTCACCTCTCTTCTGTCTCTGAGCCTCCACTTCCCCACCTGTCAAATGAGATCTTACATGACATCATCCAGGTAAAGTTCAGTGCTGAGCACAAAATGAGTCCTCGACATGTTCTCTTCAGTCCAGTCCTCAAGGAACATGTGCTACTTGAGAGCAAGTATCTTGTTTCATTGATTTTGTATTCCCAGTGCCTAGCACAATACCCAACTTATAGGAGGTGCTTGATAAATATTTGTTGAACTATATGAAGTGTCCTTTCAAATCAAGCTCAAACCTAACTTTTCCCTGCCATCCCTTCCCTAAATGCACTAGGGATGAAGAAAAGAAGACATTTAATATGTATGTATATATGTATGCACACACACACACACACACACACAGATAAGAGGCCCAGTATTTATTCAAAGAAGGAAGGAGGAAAGCAAAACAGGCAGGAAGACTAGCTAACAACTGTTAACATTTATTCAACCGATGTGAAGTGCTTTGTTTACATCAATGCAATGTGGAATGCTTTGTTTATATTACTTCATTTAATCCTCACAAAAGTCCCCATTTTACTGGTGAAGAAACTGAGGGTCAGAAATTCAAAGCCAAAATTCAAACCCACGACATTCTGAATTCAAAGTCCATGCTTTCAGCTATTCTATAGTACCACCACCCAGCAATGAAGCAATCATCTCTCTCCCCTGTCTACTCCAATAGATTCTTGTGGTGATAAAATGAGATAATGCATGTGAATACACATTGTAAGCTCTAAACATCAGTGCGAAGTGCCATTATTACTTTGTATTCACTGTTAGGCACTCCAGCTCTTGAGCCGTAGTGCCTAGGTTAGAACACAGGCAAGTTACAAGTGACCTAACCTCTCCATGCCTAAGCTCAAAATCATCATCAACATCATCATAATAATAATAGGATTATTATAGGGATTCTATAGATTCATATATTTAAAGTGCTTAGGATAGTTCCCGGCACATCTTTAGCTCCATGTAAAAGCCATTAATCCACTGTTACTAATATTACTATTGTTGCCGGGAAGCTGGGGAAGTCTCACCCTGCACACCAGCTGGAAACCTCAGCCTAGATGGGGGAGGGTTCTTGACTCTGAACGAGAAAGAATTATCGAGTAGGTCAGAACAGTGTAGGTAAGGAAGAAATTCATCAAAGTGACATAGCCAGGAATGGCAGTGTCCTTGCAGGCAGCAGAGAGCAAAAAAGAGCAGAGGGAAGAAAGAAATGCTCATTGAACTCCTGCTTGGCACAGGGCAGATCCCTTCCCAACTCCTAAAGCCAGGGTACCTGGTGTTCAGTGTCTGCTTGGATCTGAAAGGCATGGGAACTAATTCCCTACCACCCCAGAATGTGGGGGAGCTTCAGAGCACTGAACGGAGAGAGATAATGTTCTGAGAACTTCCCAAAGGCAAAGAAAGGAGATTTTCAGGCAGGCTGCTAAAGAGCATAATTGTGTAGCTGCAGTCTGCCTGGGTCACTCAAGTAATGGGAACTTGAAAGCCCAAACCAGTTCTCAGCAGTCCCTCCTTACTTATCTGCAGTAGAAGAGACAGAGCGAAAACTTGTGCTTAAGTCTGGAAAACAGAATAAAATAGCAAAGTGACAAAGACACTTATCACTGGAAAAGCTCAGAGCCAAAATGCAATGAGTTGAACAGTCAGAAGGTTTTATTTAAAAAATACACACTCAAAGAAAGGGGAGTACAGGCAACCTCAAAGAGGAGGTGTGCTTAAAGGTTTGGGGTTTGGGGTTTCATAGGGCCTTTTGAATAGGGGTCAGCATAAGGTATGACGTATACAGTTGATTCATAATTCCTTTGAAATTTTGTCTTCAGAATAGGGTTATTGAAGTGACTCTGTTGGTCTGGCTCTCAGCATTCTTTATTCACATAAGTTTATTTACGCTTTGGATGTCTATCTCCTGTCCTGGTTACAAAGTTACTTCATTGATTAAGGTGAGGGAAGAAAAGGAAGAACAGCCTATAGTTTAAGTTAAAAAATAAGCTGAGCCTTTTTCATGGGCTATGTAGATTTTACAATGGCATGACTCTTGTCCCATTTCTCTGCCCTACCTCACTGTTACATGGTGAACAAGTAGGAATGGAATTATCTTAGAAATGAAAAATATCCTCAATAGAGGTGAAGAGACTTTCGCTTCTCTAACTTTTTTTCTAAGTCAAAGTAAGTGAAAGGATTCTCTGTAATCTTACCTATCATTTGATCTGAACTCCTTTGGAAACAATCCATCTGGGATACCTCAGCATTTGGGGATCAAAATTCTAATCAGTCCCCAGCTCTGGGTCATACCCTCAGCCACCAGGTGTATCAGCCAGTGAACCACCTGCTGCAGTTCACTGTGTCAGGTGGAGGCACTGTAGAAAGAGAGGTCCTATGTTTTCATGGCCCAGAGGATGGAAACCGAAGGTTGGTGGTCAAGCCAACATTCCCATGGCAGTTGCAAAGCACGTTTCAGAAGTTGCTGGGCGCTATGCAACAGTGACAGTTGGACAAAATTTCCTCTTCTGTGGTTTTCTGGAAGCCACAAAGCCACTCTTATTAATAGGAAGAGAATGAGTATTAAAATTAGAGTCCATTGTCCCCTCGAATGGGGTTTATTATTTACTGAAATCAAGTAGGAGGGACTTGAAATCAAAATGGAGCTATAGAAAGATGCTGAATGAAAAAGTTTTATCCCTGATACAATCCATAGAATATGACCAGCAGCTGTTTAAATGAGGATGACAAGGGTAAGACTTTTTTATAAAGACATTGAAGATTTTACTTAGTATTTTAAAAGATGGTGGAGATATTTGTTGAGTTCAGAAGGAAGAATGTGAGGTAGAAGAGAAGAGAAAGGAAAAACCAGCTTCTAATTGAGCACATCTGTGTACGGAGGATTGCAGTAGGCACTTTATATGCATCTTTTCATTTAATCTTCACTAAAATCTATAAGGTAGATGTCATTATCCTCATTTTACAGACAAAGAAGTTGAGGTTCAGCAAGCTAAGTAACTAACATAAGATATTACAGTTATTAAATATTAAGATACAATTCAAACTTAGGCCTTTCTTGCCTGAAAGCACATGATCTCTCTAATACATCCTTATTGATGGCCAGAGACGTTACCACAGGGAATCCTCATGACACCCTGTGATGTGGATATTATTATCCCCATTTTACAAATGAGGAAACTCAGTCAGTGACTCGCCAGTGGAATTAAATGGAGTGATCCCACATCCTGACAGCCGATAAACCCCAGATTCAAATCCCAGTTTTGTTATCTATCAAGTACCAGCTTGGGTTCCTGAACTCCCTTCTGCAATGCAGACTAACAATACGTGCCTCATGAGGGTGCCGTGAGGCTACAGGGAGGAAAGACGGGTGAAGTGCCTGCATGGCAGGAGTTCTTAATAAATGTGCCTGCTATTTTCATCATCATTACCAACTCACATTTCTTTTATGAAATTAAATGAAAAACTGTAAATGACATAACACACTACCTGTTTCATGTAACTATTCAATAAATAATCGCTGTTATCTTATTGTAGGTTTTCAAAAATGGCCTTTGCACTCCATCTTCTGACTCAAATACCTGCAAGAGAACTCTCTGTCCTGTCTTGCCAGCAGGATTTCCTCCATCATAAAACTCTGAGTTCATGCAGGTGCCATCTGATCTCCTTTCCTCTTGACCCTGGTAACTGCTGGTATTCCACCTCTCAGCCTCCACCTCTCCCCAGGCTCTGGGCAAAATAATATCCCTGTTCTTCCTGTGAGGGATGTAAGGCGGCTTAAATAATTAACGGTTGTAAGGTGCTTTGAAAGACAGCGCAAAACACCGTAAATCCCAAGAACTAATTCATAAAATCAGTGGTGAGCCTGACAATTATATATGTCATATTTGTTCAGCTGTGAGAATGGTGTAGAACGTTAAAGTTTGGAGTGTGGTCCAAATCTCCCAAGACCAAGGATTTCCTGCAACTCTATATTGTCTGTATTCTCTAAGGCTAAGATTGTAAAGTTCCAATTTCTTAAACACAGCATTAGGAATAGTTGCATTTTATTAATTTTTTTTTTAATCTCTCCACTCCTCAGATCTAACCTGTGTTGCAGGCTGAGTTTGGGAAGGCAAATGGTAGAGTGAAAAGTACACGAGAGTTGGAGTTAACAGAGCATTATTGGAGTTCTGGCTCCCTCACTCTCCAACCGGGAACATTTTAGCTCCTCATTTAACCTATCTGAATCTTCATTTTCTCCACAGAAAAAGGAAAAAAGCTAACAGTAGTCCTAGTAATTTAGGTTGTTACAATAAACTAATGAGATAATGCATACACATTTATTCACCAGTTTACTGAGTATCTAATTCTGTGCCAGACTTATATTATGGCAATGACAATCAAAAAACAAAAATTCCTTGGTCTTAATAGTCAAAAAAGACAAACTGATGATTGAAATAGGGTGAGCTAGCACCTTGCCACTCCTGGTATGGTTTATGGACAGCAGCAGCAGTAGATTTCCAGAGTTTGTTAAAAATGCAGAATTTTGGTTCCACTTCAGACTTACTAAATCAGAATCTGCATTTTCATGAGGTTCCGGGATATTACTCCGAACATTAAAGATTGAAACACATAGGGTCTCAGGGCAATGCTTAGATATGTTCAGGTGCTATGGGGATATAAACTAGACAAAATGTAATGCAGCTGTTACCCAGATGCGTGGGGCAGGTGGGCAGTGAAGGAAGGCTGGCAAAGGCTCTCTTGGGCATTCAATCCAAAGAGAGGAGTATATGCCAAGGCACAGAGGCATGAACCAGCATGGCACCTTCAAGACCCTATAAGGAACTCAATATTTCAGCACTGGGATTGGAACTTTTTTTTAATCAATAAAGCCTTGTTGATAGTTAGCTGTCCTTATTTTTCAAAGATGATAATCCATGAAAATCATCTAAGATCCTTTGCAAGATGTTCATTTTAATATGTCCACATACATAAGAGCCTGCCTCTGAACTCCAGCTTTAATTGCAAGTGTTTACATAATGGAAGCTACAGATGCATTTACTGCAGGGAGTCACCAACAGTAAGCAGAGGATCAGATTAAAATCTGTAACCGTGGCCACTTTACACTGTTTGATGCTGTTGAAAGAAAGGAGAGCAAGATACAAAGACTGAGAGGAGGGAGAGAGGAAGAGAAAGAGCAAAGGAAAAGAGAAAAGGAAAGAAAATAGAAGTAAATGAAAGAAAAGGAAAGGCACCATTCCCTTCAAATTAGCTTTTCCAGCATCTTGTGTAAAAAGACAAGTCTGTCCGGCTTGCATATTCTTCAATCATGAGTTTCTGCACTTCATGGACACATTCATCATTTGGATTTAACCCTTTTTACTCTCTCAGTCTTTTATTGACCTCAAGTGTGTTATTTTCTCTATGTAGTTTAGGGATTCTTTTCATTAGTTCAATATAGTAAACTTGTCCAAACTTTTCAGGTCTAGCTACAAGCCCTTCATGATCAGGCACTTGCCTGCCTTTCCAGCCTCCCCAAATTCCCATTCCCAACCTACAAATAAAAATATATTCTCTTCCTAGAGAATTCCCAGCTCCATCACATTCAGTCCCTTTCAGAGACTCATGCCTCTGCCTAGAGTCCATCATCCTCAGGAAAATCCTCACTCTTTAGTAAGAAGAGTTGCCGTGGCTGACATGTACTTAGGACCTATTATATGTTCTTAGAAATTTTTTTTCATTCTTTTCTAATTACTGGGACTGCAACTGTATTATCTGTCCTAAGTCCTTATCTCGGGCTCTGTTTCCTAGAGAATCCAAAATATAACGTTAAAAAACTTGCAAAACACCTTCTATCTTGTTTTAACCTCAAACTATCCAGGGTTGTATGTATCAGTTACATTCAACCCTAATCTTAAGCACTTACCATTTTTAAATGATGTGAATATTCATTCATTCAACAAATATTCCCTGAGCAGGTTTTCCTATGCACTTTTCAGTATAATTTATGACTCCATTCTCTAACCTTTTTGTAATATGTGAGATTTAATCCTTGCCTTTTATATTCTCAGGCTTTTAGATTTGGTTGACTTTTGTAGTCCTCTCATCATCTCAGCCCTTGACCCAACACAGAGAGCCCACCCAGAGCTCTCCTGGCTGTGATCGACCTCTGCCTGAACACTTCTGATGAAGGAAGAGTCACTTCCTCAACAAGGATGTTTTTCAGAGTACCCTGTATCATATTCAGCTAAAATCTTCCTATTCTATCTACCACCCCCCAGTTTTGGTTCTGCTCTCTGTTCCTTCACAGAATGTCAGATCTCACTTACATATCACTTTTACAGAATCATAACATGTAAGTATTAAATGAAACTCAAGGATCATCTTCTATAATGTCCTTATTTCAAAAGTAAAAGTATTGATGACTGTAATGAGGTTGGTGGGGGAATACCTGATGAAGGGGTAGTTTAATAACCATAATATTGCACATGTAATTGTAGATTAATGATACCAAAATAAATTATATTAAAAAAAAAGTAAAAGTATTGAAACATGTGTCAGTGATAAACTGCACTGTAGTGAAATGGCTGTGATTAAACCTCACTTCTAGGCCAATGCTCTAGCCACAACAGCATATGGACTCTCATTCATCCTGACTCATTGGTTAATCTGCTAGCCACTTGTGCACACTTCATGTGTGTGTTCTTCTGGTGGCTTCCACTAACAACTCTTAGCTTTGACAAGACTTGTTAAACAAAGATTTATGACTCTAATATGCCACATTAAATACTCAGTTACTTCTAGTCAAAAATCACTAAATTATTGAATTATTTTGCTAGCTTCTATCAAACCATGATTTTTTTAATGGGAGACTACCTTACTCATTCAATAAATATATATTAAATACGTACATACCATGCATCAGGCATTGCTAGGAGTTGAGAGGCACAAACCTGAAAAGACATGGTCTCTCCTGTAGAGAAAGTCACAGCAATCAAGTGGGGAAGACGCATTACACTGACCCAGAGGTTAGGAGTATGGTCTCCAGTGCCAGAAGGGCTGGGAGAACCCCAGATCTCCCACCTATTTATTACATAACACCAGAAAAGTTATTTAACATCAGTAGGTTTCTATTTCCTCCTTAGTAAGATGAGGTTATGTAATATACTATTAACCTTAGTACATTATAATGATGACTAATAAGTCAGTGAATTGCAGCCATCTTTCCATGATACATAATCACAGATTAGTAAATTATAGCCATTTTAGTTATTATAATTAATAAAAACTGTTAATTTAGCAAATGTTTATTGTATTTCCCCTGAAAGGCAATCTATCATATATGGTTCATGTGGATACATGCTGTCCTTCATGGAAGGATCTGCTAGCCAGCTGTGGAAAATGTGATGAGCAAACAGCCTCCTCCAGCCATCAGCAACATCGGGGTCTGCATTAGCTGGAACGAGCCACTTTGCCCATAGCCACAGCCTTCCCCAAGGCAGCCTATATCCAGAGAGCAGAGAGGCAGGGATATAAACTGCACTCACCTGAGTACAGGCCTGATTGCCTCTAATGAGCAGTACCCACTACAGCTTTCTTCCCCAGGCCCACCCAGTCTGACATCTCCCTCTGCCCTGTCCTGCTTCCATGCATGCACGGCTTTCTAGTAAACATCCCACATCCTAAACTCTATCTCCATGTCTGCCTCCAAAGAACCCAACCTGCGACAGCACATGCAATAACTAGGAACATGGGCTCTGGAGCCACATTGCCCAGGTATGGCTTCTGACCTTCACTCTCTGGGCTCTCATGCATGGTAGGTTGTCTTGGTTTCTTCATCTATAGAGTGGAAATTATATATGTGCCTACCTCATACAGATGTTATGAAGATCAAATGGTTTAATCCATGTTAAGTGCTCACAGGCCTGGCACTTTAAACTGTTCAGGAAATTCTAGTTGTAATTATTTCCAACATACCATATACTGGACACTGTGCCACACCCCAGGAACACAAAGATCAGACTTGGTGGCCCTTGCCCGGGAGGAATTCTGTTAAGTATTGCGGTTGATGTCTGCTTCCAAATGAGAAAGACGTACCATGGTTGTGAAGAGAATTGTGTTACGGGAGAATTGTGGGGAAAATTAATGTTCCCATGGCCAGGATCTTCACCTGAACCTAAACTACTTGGTGATGTAATTGACCTACTGCTGGGCTAATGCTTCCACACCCTTAACAATGAGCTATTATTGACTGAGTCACTATATAAAGAGCTCTGCCCAGTGCTCTGGGTGGAGGCCTCAAACTAAGGAGGATTACAGACCTGCAGACTGTTGGATGCAGACATGATTCTAGTGCTCTACCTATCGCCGGAAGAACAAGCCAGGTAATAAGCCCTTTTACCCCAAGAATGTTCTATTGTCATTCCTTGGTGTACTGAATCTGTAGTGAACTTGCTTGGGGCTGAAACCCATTGGCAAGACAAGCACCCATATGTGGGACACAAAATCCTCCTAAAGCTGGGAAAAACATGGAGAGCTGTGGGGAAAAGGGAAGTTCCTATGGCCAGAATTCTCACTTGACCCTAAACTACTTGATGATGTAATTGGTCTACTGCTAGGCTAATGCTCTCACACCGGTTGGCAATGAGCTATTATTGACTGAGTCACTATATAAAGAGCTCTACCCAAGGCTCTGAGCAGGGATAGGGTAGATCTGCAGACTGCTGGATGCTCGACCTGTTGCCAGGAGAGTAAAGCCGGGTATGAACTCTTTTATCCCAAGAACGCTCCGTTGTCATCTGTCGGTCTCACCCAATCCATAGTGAACTTGCCCGGAGCTGAAACCCTCAGGCAAGACAGGAGTGCTACTCATGGACTCCTTTATAAAGGAGGTGACACTCATGGGACTGTACAAAATAAGAAGGAAAGTTTGAAGGGAGATTCAGGTCTGACCATGATATCCAGCCTGCATCATTTCTGCCCTAAATGGTGGTAGACACCAATAACAATGCGCATCATCGCCACTCCGACAGTACATAAAGGATTTCCATTTCCATTTTCCTTCTGTCAGCTTCTTTCACGTCCACGAAAAGGCAGTGCTCTAAAACCCCAGCAACTATTTCATTCAAGGACAGGTGAGTCCCTGCCACCAACTTTGCCCCACTAACAGCAAAACAAAGTGATAAGTCAATTGGATTTCTTAGAGTTTTACTCAGAAAATACAAGAGTTATTTTACCTGAACTAAGCTCAAGGCTATGTGCATCCTGAATACTACAGTCAGGAATTTCTCCCATTCACAAGTTCAACCAGTACGGACAGCTTAAAATGAATGTACACAGCATTAGTCCCTCTGGGCTATTATTTTTTCTCATAAATTTTATTTATAACACAAATAGGACAAGGTTTGTTGCTTGTGCTTATAACCCATTCAGATACAGAGCAGGGTGATTTTTACATTTAATTACCATCTATGTGACTTATGTATTTTAATAAAATCAGCAGTGTGCGCATATTCTTCCAATATTCATGGGAAGTCATGGGAATTGTAAATTACATTAAACGCTAACTTACTTAAGATTGACACTGTTACATAAAAACAAATGACATATTCAACTTTTTTAGTGAGCCTCCATTTAAAGAACTAAGTGGGAAAGCAAAGTAGAGGAAGAAAATGTGTTCATTTTATCCTCACTTCAACTCCATAAAATAGAAAAAAGTATTATTCCCATTTTATATATGAAAAATAATGATGCCTATAGACAACAGAGTAGGACAGATAAGCAATGACCTACAAAATCATGACCAAAACAAAACAAAAACAAATGCTCCATTAGGTTAGCCACGTAGTATGGGAAGAATTCAAACTTTGAAACCCAAAAGACCCAAGTTCAAACTGTAGGTCTACCACCTATTATTTGTGTGATCTTGGGCATGTTTTTGAGCCTCTTTGTGCCTCAGTCACCTCAGCTATAAAATGGCAGGTAAAGTAACACCTGGCTCTTAGACTTGTAACAAATTAGGTGAAGGATGCAGTAACTGCTCAAGAATTACTGGTCGTCCTTTTCCACTTTCACACCCTATTCCTTGGTCCTCTCCCTCTACCTGTTAAGTGAAGAGTTTCTAGAGTCATAATGTCAAATCCCAATAACACTCCCCCACCTAACTGATCAGCTCAATGTGGAGAAGAACACTTTAGAGTTGGATCCCCAGACCCACCAGCCCAGAGGCCTAATTCTGCCTCCCTGATCTCTCTAAAACGACCCAGAAGCAAACCTAGCTTCCTTCATTACTAGCAACTTCTTTTACAAGGGGATTCCAGCCCAATATGAATCAAAACCTAGAGTTCCTAGAATCCTGGCAGTACAGGAACCTTCTCATACATCCAGCACTGAACTTTCCCCAAACAAGTTCTACAGAGCCCTTGTCCCATGTGGACTTAATTAGCGCAATTCCAGGTAGAGCATGTCTCTCCTGGGGTGTCCCCAGACCCATTTTCATATCAAGTGAACCAAAAAAACTTTAGTAAAGTCACATCTTTAACTTTGTTTTCTCTACCATCTTCAAGTGCCAACTATAATTCCCTTTTTGCAGAGGACCTAATAACATTTTGCAGGACTGGTGCTCTACAAAACACAGTTTCAAAGATGTGACCTCAATAATAAAAACTCAGGTAAGGAGATGGCTTCTAATCCATGGAGACTCCTCCTAGAGCCTTAAGACCTAGAACCCAGGAGGTGAGAAGGCATTGGCCATTATCTAGCCCAACTCTTTCATAAGACCAATGGGGAGTGTGAGGCTCAGAGATGGCAGGCGACTTTCCCAAAGTCAACCAGTAAGCTGTTAATAAATGTGAGACCTGAATCCAGTTCCTTGAGCCCCATGGCAATATGGTCCTATAACCACAGGGCCTTTCTGTTTTTAGCCTAGGCCACAGATTGAAATAAGAGAGCTTGCCTAGTGTATCCATTTATTGATTATTCATTCATTCATTTACAAATGTTTCTGTGTGCAGGAAAATACACTAAAAGACATAAAAGTTCTGGCCTCTCCTAGGAATTTACACTCTAGTGTGAATTAAGATATATAAATGAACAAACAGAGAACACAGTGTGGTTCTACTCTCAGGAAGCAATGTACAATGAAGTAGGAGAACAGAGTGGTAAGAGATAGATTCTAGAAGGAAAAGAGGCATCTACCATGTGATAAAGGTATGGGGAGGACTGAAGAGGACATCCTGGACAGATGACAAGGCTTATGCAAAGGCATGGGGACTTGGGACAGCATTCAGAGCTTGGAGGCTTTACTTGGTAACTGAGCACAAAAAGAGAAGTTTAGGTGTGCACAAAGCTTGGGATCTCTCACTTCCCTTCCTACCTTGTTTGTTCATTAATTCAATCACTTGACAAATATTGATTAGCATTTACTGTGGGTTCTGAAAAGGCAGAATACATCAACAGGTCCTTTCCAGCCACCCTGGCTCCAAACCTCTTCTCATCCCCTCCTGATACACACACACTCCAAACCTCTTTTCATCTCCTCCTTATACACACACACACACACACACACACACACACACAGTGATTTTCTAGCTCTTGGCCTCAGAAGCACCGTGGAGGATAGTAACTGTCCAGCGTGCAAGAGAGACTCTGCCAATTAAAACTCCCTATGGCCTGATAAAACTGTCCACTGGCTTGTAAAACTACCTGCCCTCCCAGCTCTGGGCAGTCCTCACAGTTCGTAACTCCCCACAGCTGCCTGCTCTTCCCCAGGACCTTTCCAGGGTAATAACTGCCTTTCAGAAGGTGGCCGCTTTCCTGTTCCATGAGTGTGAGAGTGAGAGCATTCAGTCCCCATCCAGAGTGATCACTGGACACTGCAGTATTCCAGTTCCTTTTCAGAATTGCAGAATTGCTTCTTATTATTCCTCAAGCCCAACTCAATAGATTATCTGGCTCTGAGACTTAAAGAAATTTTATCTGCCTTGAAACCATAGATGTTCACTTTTCTCATAAGAATTTCCTTTGGGGAGACACAGCACCAAGTGCCAGAAAAGCACTGAGTTTGGTAATCACAAAGAATTGAGATTGATTTTTGAACAAATTATTTGACCTTTCTGAGACTCTATGGACTGTGTTAGTAAAATGGGGACGGTAGGATCTGCCTGATAGGGTGACTTCTAGCATTGACTCAGATAGCATGGGGAAAGCACCTGATATGTGGCAGGTGCTTAGTGATTATTCTAGATCTTCTTTCGGGTCAACCACAAAGGATGTGCTTCTTGACAAATTGTGAGGTCCCCAGTCTCCAAAGGCAACCAAGGACAAAGTCCTCTGAAATAGTTTTACAGTTGGCTTCTGTATTTCCTTGAACAAGTAACTCACTAATGAACTTGCAAGCTAGATGTTACATTTCTTTATGGATCAAATTACAAACACTGTTTACCTACAGAAAATTCCACACTTAATTCATAACTTATTAAGAACACCAGAATGATTTCCTTTTTTAATTTATTTTTTTATTTTGGTATCATTAATATACAATTACATGAGCAACATTGTGGTTACTAGATTCCCCCCATTATCAAATCCCCACCACATACACCATTACAGTCACTGTCCATCCAGAATGATTTCTTTTGTGGTTATCAAGTTGAAAGTTCCACTTCTTGTGAAGAATAAATGAGATAAATGTTCATGCAGCACAATTTTTTCAATGTGATTTCCCAAGGAATTAAAAATGAAAGAAAATTACAACTCTCCCTGCCTACCATCAGTTAGATAGTATTCAGGGAAAAAATTAAAACAAACAAAAGAAAAGAAAAAAGTGAAAAAACAAACACAATAAGTTAGCTGTAAAATAAAGAAACATTCATTATGAATTTTACTACTCCAACTACTGTAAACTGTAGGAATCTGAGCTGCAAAGCTACCCATTAAACTGTCTGCTTTTTCCTGTTTAAACAAGGCCCCTCTTGGGTTGCAGCTGCCTGAGCTTTCATGGGTCTGCATCCAGGAAGGAAGACGTTTCTACGGTAACCACTGAGGCCTTCTGGAGGTTTTCTGGGAGAGGCCAGGGTCTAGTGCAAGTGACAAATCCCAGTTCCCTTGATAATGTACAGAAAGGTAGCAGCCATGATGTCCAGGCATGAGCAGAATGAGAGCATTCAGGCACGAAATCCCTTTCAATAGGTCATTTGTTTTTTCCCATGGAGAATTCACTTTGTGCAACTCTTGAGAAATGCCTGATCTAGGCTCAGTGATGTATAAATAATAAATATCCTAGAAGGAAAGATATTTTTGTGATTTGGGTAAGGGTGTTGTTGGCATCCCATTGTAATGGGGTTTTTAGAGAACTTGAAACTGTAAGAGATCATAGAGAATAGCCCAATAACCTCATTTCATAAACTGAGAAATTGATCACCATGGGGAGGGGCAGGGGGGTGACTGGTCAAAGTCATAGAGTACAGTGGGTGGTATCAAAATATATCCTAAGCTCCTGATGAGTGATGAGTAAAGCATGTGTTATATAATTGTGACTGTCACAATAGAGAGCAGTAAGTACTCAGATGCAGAGTGGGGAAAGAAGCAGTGCAGATATAAAACAAAGAATAGATAGAGCTAGAGCTGAGACTCAAAGAATGAGTAAAAGTTGCTATCGTCTATTTAGCATTACAATGTGCTAAACACTTTCCGTACATTGTCTCATTTAATCTTCATAACAACATATCATTACTAGCCACAATTTTTAAGAAGGAACAAGTTTAGAGAGGTTACTTTCCCAGACAAGTATTAGATGGCAGAGTCAGGATTCAAACCCAGGTCAGTCTAATTCCTACACCCACACTCTTTATTGACTATTGATATGCTTTCTTCTATAAAAACTGCCAGAGTCTAGCACGTGAGTGAGTTGAGGACAGTGTTCTGGGCAGAAAACAAACATACACACACACACACACACACACACACACACACACACACACACAAAATAGGAGAAACAGCCCAGGCAAAGGTCCAGAGATACAAACTATGCTGTCTCCATCTGGTGTTTGCCAGCTAGTGGGCACTACCAATCCCCCATAGCCATGTTAGGCATAAGCTCAGTATTGCCTCTGAATCCTAAGATCCTGACCATATTGGGACAATCTGATAATTACCCAATAATGAAATCCTGCACACAGTTGGTGGCCCAGACGCAGTCCCTATATCCTCCATAGAAGTGAGAATAGTAACATCCATAATGAAACATTCTCTTTTACAACTCACTTTTACAGCCCATGGGTTTCTGAAGGCTCTAATTATTTGGATCTCCCTTCATTCCAGATACTCAAAGTATCAAGAATTTCCATCACAGCTTCTTTCCATAGGGACGTGTTGACCCATGGTGTCTAGAGCCAAAGTCATTCCAGTTCAGTAAAAAGTCTTTCATTGAAAATCCATGGTTGAGCGTGATGGAAAAATTGCCTGCGTATTAGGAGATTATACCAGCCATGCCAAACAGAGTGAGAAATAAAGAAGGTTGTCCAGACACCAAGGCCAAACTGGCCACGTCTGTGTAGGAACTATCTGTGCTCTTGTAGCCACAGCTGAGTGCTTGCTTTATGTGCAGTTTTATCCTTTTCACGACCCTTTTTTGCCATTGCACAGATGATGAAACTGAGCCTCGGAAAGTTTCAACTGTTTGGCCAAGAGGGTAAGTGGAAATGCAGGATTCCTGTCCAGAATTCTCTGATCCCTAAACCTCCATTCTTTCCACATCACCCCAAAATCATCAATGCAGTGATCCATTGGAATTATCATAAATTTTGCCACTATTTTGTCCTGGGTTCCACGAAAGCGCACTGGTTAAAACATATGTCCATACTCTGGCAGGCAAGTACCTTCTGTGTCCTAGGGTCTATACTAGATCTAGAGAATTTAGAGACTGTTTCATTTTATAGGTTAGCTAGTCAGTCAGTGAGTATGTTTGAGTGCCAACTATGTGTGAGGTGCTGATGCTAAAGGGGTGAGCAAAAAGCAGAAACAGACCATGATGAAAGAGTCTTGTGCTGTAATGGGTGCTGTGAAGAAGCGGTACATGGAGTCATGAGTGGGCAAAACGGGTGGGAGAAAGAGGAACTGGTGTTGTCATTAAAGTCAGAGAAGGAGTCCCTGAAGAAGGGGTAACTGGGCAAGACTGGGGTAATAACTGAGGCAGGGGAGGGAGTCAGGAGAAAGTGGTGAAACGGGGGAAAGGACAAGTACAGCGGTGTAATTCAGCCAGGTGGTCGGGAAAGACAACTGGCTATGGAAACGGGAAGAAAGGGGAGCTCATGTGTCTGAGGGGGAGAATAGTTGGAGAACACTCAGGGCCGTGATACCGAAGCTGAGAACTGAATGATGCGCAGAATCCAGCAGAAGGGTTGTTTGACCAGTGCATGCAGAGGGAACGGAGCACACGCAGATCCAGAGTTAAGAGAGTGTATGGCATATCTGGGGAACTACACGTACTTGGGTGTTCACTCAGAGAACAATGGAAGGACCAGGATGACAGCAGGGACCTTAAAGGGAGTGGCACTGGTGGTGAATAACAACAGTGCTAAGAACATTATTTTGATGGCAAACCCACAGGTCAGAGCAGAACATTTGTTCTCATGTGGATATTAACAAGGCAGAGCCAGCACTGTAAAAGGGGAAGAAGTAAAGAGCAAAGAAGTTGGAAAGGGAGCTAATATTTACTGAGCACCTACTAGCTGCTAGATATTTTCGGGTAGCATTCCATTCTGTGGATGAGAAACTGAGGCACCAGTAGGTGAATCACTCTGGCCGAGGTCACACATCGGGTGGACATTGAGCCAGTGTTAAGATTCTATTCTTCCTTGCCGACTTCTGGAACTGTCTTGGGCGTCTATTTCCAAGGCCTTTGTAGTCCTACAGGAATGTCACCCAAGTCACTGATTAAGACTGGCAAACAGTAACGACATTATTCAGCACTCTTGTGTGTAAATGACTAGAATCTAAATTCACTTGCTTAGGTAAATGATAAATGGTAGATATGTCAGTACTGAGGAAATAATTAAGGAAATACTTAGCACTAGAGCATAAAAGGGACAGGAAGCCACCTTGTCCTCAGGAACAACTGGACTTCCTAGGGCACTCAGTCCCTCTTGTCCAAGTCTTTCCCCATGGGCTTTATTGTCTTTATTACCAACCACTGTCCTTTCTCTACACAGCAGGAAGTTGGTTATCCATAGTTCTAAGGCCAATACCATGACAGAGGGATCTGCTCTATATTTCAGTTTTTAACTTCAAGGAAAGATCTCTGATTGGCTCAGGGTGGGTCAAGTGTCCACCCATGAATCAATCAGCTACAACTAGGGACACAAACATAGCTACTGGGGGCTCATCCCTGTGTATCAGGGGTCATTCTGCAAAACTCTTTGAAGTCAAGAAGCCACTCCATTGAGTGTCTACCACATTAATAACAATATTTATAATTTATGGGAGACTTAATACAAGATAGTCTCAGAACTGAGAAAGCACACTGATCTATCTTTACTTTATAGGATTCCCACAACCGCCATGTAAAGTAGTGATCTCCAATTATATATTAGGAAACTGAGGCTCAGAGGTCTCTACTGATTTGTCTAGGGTCCCACAGCTAGTAAGTGGTAGAGGTAGGATTCAAATCCTGGACTGTCTGACTCCATACATTTCGCTACCCTCTACTACCTGTGACTGATGCCTTGCACTTTGGCCTCCTAGGGTGGTTATAATCCAGCAGTTCCGGGATCCACCTCTGCCACAGCCGAGATGTGTGGTCTTGGACAAGACCCCCAACCTCTCTATGCCTCAGTTTTATTGTGTGCAAGGTGAGAGCAATAATTTGTGCTTGTCTACTTTTATGATGATAAAATTAAGTGAGCCTGAAAGTAAAAGTACTTAGAAAAGAACTCATGCTAAGATGAAATATTATCATTTTATTTCTCATAATTCCAGTATGCCATGCTTTTGAAACTTTCTGTATTGAAAGCAAAACCTGTCCTTTGAAATAAGAGTATGTTGTGGAGAGCCAATAGGTAGACCCAAATGTTTTAGGCTATATTTTTTTTATTACTCCAGATATTCAGATTTGAACTGAGGAAACAGGAATAGGGTTAATTTATCCTGGATCCGAATGTGGGACTCCTCTTGGTTTTTTCAAAACAGACATAAACATTGCTCTCCTGGATTCATTCTGCTCTGACACCACCTGGTTTCTGCTTATTTTTTCATTTTATCCGCTTCAGTGATATTGAATTATAATTGGTTTCTGCTGAACTTTCTCATGCTATGAAGTAGTGATTAACAAAGAAAATGAAGTTTTTTCTTTCATTTCATTAATAAGTTCTGCCCTGCTACAATATCTTAGATGGCAGTCCTTTAAGAAATAAAGGCTCTCTGGAATAATCTCCATCCTTAGGAAATAACTGCCAAGACTAATGGGAAGCCTTTGTCAGTGAACATTCTATTTATGGCTCATCAGCTATAAATTTGCCCAAACTAGAAACTGTGGCACAATCCTTCCACTCCTAAACCCACACATGCAATCAGGCATGAACCCAGGTGACAGACTTCCCCAGAACGTGTCCAGTCTGTGTCCTCTTCTCTATTCTGTTGCAGCTTTAACCCACACCTTCACACCTCTGCTCCAAGACTGTTTAATCAGCCTCCTAACCAGTCATTCACCTCCACACTGGTGCCAGAATGATCTTTTTAAAACACAGCTCTGATCATGTCAGCCCTGCTAATCACCTTCCTGTGGCTCTCTATTAGATGGATTTCTAAATTACTTGTGTTTTTCATAATTTGACTTCTGCATAGCCTTCTCCCGTCATCCTAGTGCCACTCTGGCCCACCACACCATCAACATCCATCCTACTCCAGCATCCCAGCAATGACACCTATGAATATTGTTATCTCTTATGTCTGATTCTACATAACACTTTTTCACAAATTCTCAGAAACCTCCTATGGGATACTTTTATCTCTTTAGTATATTGAAATTCAGGAAGATAAGAAACCTGCCCAGCATCACAGAGCTGATCACACAAGTGACATAGCTGACGCCCAAGTCCAGGTCCACCTAAATCCCACACTCTTTCCACTCTGCCATGTGGACATTCTGAAATACTCTGATGAATTGTGCTCTTTCTACATTACCATTGTCTTTGCAATCTCTCTTCCCTCTGTCTTTCCCTTTTTTGACAGCCAGCTGATGGGTACCCATCCCTAAGATTTGGTTCAGATATCACCTTGGAGTGAAACACTAGGCAACTGCAGACAGCCGGAGGAAGAAATAGAACCAGATGGGGAGGCAGGAAACTGAGTGAGTCCCTACTCCTGTCTCACCGTAGTCTCCCTGTCTATAAAATCGGAATAATGGTCCATACCCAGCCTACCACTTGGAGTTTCAGGGAGGATCAAATGGGATTTTATATTTGAAACCACTTAATAAACTATCAAGCCCCATATAAAAATAAGTTATTATTGTTATATTAATTCATAATTAAATCTCAGCTATAATAATGAATCTTAGAAATTACTGTTAATGACTATTAATCAAAATGCATGTTGATGGTAATTATGTCATTAAAGTTCTCAATAATGATGATAATTAGCCCCGATACTCGGAAGTGGCCCATCAGGTGTGGACCGGCATGAAACGGAAAGTAAACATTACAGATGAGAGTTGGCAAAAGGACTCAGAACCAGGCTAATGAGCAACACAAGCAGACCAGCCTCGCTCTCCCAGGCTGAGAATTCCATGGTACTGAGGTCAAAGAGATTGATGAACACCAAAACCGACTCCTGTTATATAAGCATCTGAGTTGCGACTGTCTGTGCAGTTGTTTATGCCTACCTCTATGTGATAACACTTTCATATTAAGTGCTGTCATGTTGACCTACTCATGAGTCCACAATCATGCCATTCCCTAACACCACCTGCTCATCACATTGCCCATGTCTCCTGATACACCCAAGATCTTCGGGTCCTAGTTCATGTAAATTCTCTTCAGTGAAGACTTTCTGTATTTTTTCTGGAGTACTCAGGTTGTCTTTCCTTTGTTCTTCTCTTCACCTTCTGCAGGCCTCTGCTCTGGAACTTACTATCCCGCTTCCACCACTTACAAGCTGGGTTTCTTTAAGTTACTTAAAACATCATTATGCCTCGGTTGCCTCACTATTAAATGAGGATAATAATAGCATGGTCCATAGAGGATTGTTTGGGGAATTAAATAAGATATGTAAGACTTTTAGAATGGGATTAAACAAATAGCTCTTGATTAATGTTCTTATTGTTTTTATTCTTCTTCTTCTATTTGTCTCTATTGCTCTGCCAGACTGTGAGCTCCTTCTTTTTGTGTCCCTGTCTCCTATATTTGCCACATTATAGCTGCTCCTTTGATTGTTGTTAAAATGGGAATGGAAGGAGGGCGTTCTTGAGGAAACTGGACAAGAATAAAGGCTGTGGGGTGGAAAAATGATTGACTATGAAATCAGATTTGGTTTAAATATTGACTCTACTACTGGCTTAGACATTGGCTTTGGGCAAGTCACTTCCCCTTCCTAGGACTCAGTTTCTTCATCTAGGAAATGGAACAAATAACCCCTAGCCTACTTCCCCACATGCTCCATTGCAGGGTTGGAATAAGCACACAGATGTGAAACTACTTTGTAAACTGAAAGGCACTAATCAAATATAAGATAATCTTACTATTATTAGAACCATCTGGAAGTTGTTTGGACTTACAAATTGATAGAATCAGTCAACACCTACTTGCCTTACACAAAAAGCATTTGTTATGCTTGGATTTTTTAAAAACCCTTAGCCCTATGCATATTGCAAGTCATTTCTCCATATTTACCCCCAATCTGAGAATTTTCAAGTTTATTTTCCCAAAGACAGAGTAACAATAGGAATTTAAAATATAGCTAAGGCTAAAACTTCACTGAAGATTTTCAGTTTCTATTTCCCTTGAGGGAGTTTCTAGAGCCCCAGCTAATAACTGAGTTATTAAATGCAACTCAATATCCAGGGTTTCTTGAGGTGTCGGGAAGCTCAGCCTCAGAGTTTTCTTTAGGATAATAGGGAGTTTCGCTTAAGAGAGCCAGGAAATTTGGAAAAGAGAAAGAATCACAGAGATGGCAAGAACACTGGACCAGGAGTCAGAAATCCTAAATTTTAGTCTAATTCTACAGAATTTCAGTTTGGACACCTTCCCTACCTGGGCTTTAGTTTTCCCAGTAAAATGTGGATAACCACCCCCACTTCATTAGCCTGTGCCATGCAACAAATCACCTAAAACTTAGTAACTTAAAATATCAAGAGCTTGTTCCTCATAATCCTGTGATTGGTTAGGTCATTCTGCTCATCCTGCCCTGGTCCACACACAGGGCCGTGTGAAGCTGGTGGGTCACTGGGGACCTGGGCATAAGTGACACAGCTAGGACTCTGAGCCTCTTTTTTTGTGAAGGGCCTTCACATACTTACAAAGCTAGACTGGTCCTCTTCACATGACATGATGTTCCATGAGAGCAAAAGCAGAACCTGTACGGTCTCTAAAGGCGTAGCCTCACACCCTGTCACTTCCTCCAGAGTCTACTGGTCAAAGCAAGTTATACAGTCAGCCCAGAATCCCAGCTGGGGACACAGACTCCACCCTCGGATGGGAGGAAGGCAAAGTCAAATTACAAAAAGGGACGTGGTCACAGGGAGGCATGACACATCAGGGGGGGCCTTTTGTACCAAACACACATCTGTCCTGCCTCCAGGGTTATTTACAAGCAGATAAGCTAATGTAATTAAAAACCCTTTATAAAGAAAGAAGTATTATGTCATACAGATAGAAAAGCATTCAATTTTTGTTATAATGTTTGCATTTGTGTTGTTTAACTAGTATCAGGATGACCTGGGTTCAGTTTTTTATTTTGACTCCTCATAAGTTAAGAAAAGTGGATGAGAATATAAATGAAAGAGTCCCAAACAGAATATCATTTTCCAACTTATAATAAATTAGTGGATATAGGTTTTATACATCATTGGCTGCTAATATGATAGAAACCAGAACAACTAGATAATATGTGCCTTTTGAGGAGAAGCCCTACATCACCAATAAAGTTGTCTTGCTAAAAATAAATAAATAAAACTGAACCTGTATTGGATCAAGCCTCTAGATACAACTACCAATTTTCAGGACTTACAAAAGAAAGAAGAACATGCTAAAACACAGCAGAAGTGCAATTCATCAAATCCAAACTGGGAAATACCACAGGAAGATAGTATGTTTTTAAATAAATAAATTATTAAAGGGGGAAAATGAGTTTGAGAAGAAGCTTATACATTAAAAGAGACCAATGACAATGTGTGGAATCTATCTGTATTCAAATAAACTATTTTAAAAATTATGACATGAGATAACTGGAAATTTGTAAACTAACTAGATAATGAAATTGTGGGAGTAAAGCTAATATTAGGTGTGTAATGTTATCATAATTATGTATTTTTTAAAGACCCCTTAGCTTTTAGAGTATATATAGGAATATTTACCTGGGAAATAATATTATAGCTGAGATTTATTAATGTAGAGTGGGGATAGGCAGATGGTGGTACAGATGAAGCAATGATATCCATGAATTGATAACTGTTGAAATTACGAAATGAGTACACGGGCATTCATGTATGCAATTCTGGTTACTTTATCATATGTGTAAAATTCTTCATAAGAAACATCTTTATTTATTTACTTTCTTAGAGAGTTGGACAAGGAGCCAGACAGCCCTGGGTTCAAGTAGCAGCTCCCACGTCTTCTCTCCTCAACTGTATGCTCTTCGGAATTCATTTTACTTCCCTGAGCTTCTGTTTTCTAACCAATCAAAAAGAGATAATAATGTTCCTCCATTATTTTCCAATGATCTGTGAGGGCTAAATGTGTTCATAATGCAAAAGCATTTTAAAAACCATGAAGGGCTCACATAAGCAAGAAGCTACTTTTGTTACTGTCACTTTGACCTTGAACCTAATTAAGAATTGTTGGCCCCATTGGCCCTGTCGGCCCCTTCATGGCAGTACCTGTTCATGCTCGTTCTGGCCCCATGAGAAATTAAGCACAATGAATTCAAAAAGCCCTTTGAGCTGTTGCTATGACCTTGACAAAAGGTCTGAAGAGTATTTTTAATAATTTTAATTATTTTAAGACAACCGTCTTATCTTTTGTTTTTATCTTAAATTCAAGCAGGGAGGACTTCTGCTTCTGGTCAAGATTGAGTAACTGGGACTGAATTTACCCTGCTGTTGTGTACAACCAAAAAACAGACTACATACAATATATAGTTTCACATAGAGTATGTATATGAAAAAAATGGTTTTCAGGAACTGAACATTAGGAAAAAAAAGATAGTGGTCACTGAGATGTGGGAAACAAAAAAACTTGAGTCCCACAGTTGTCCCAGTTGACTGCTTTGAAGGAGTTTCCAAACCAAAAAAAAAAGAAAGAGAAATAAGATAATCAAGATTAGAAAGGAAGATATGAAAATAACTGTTCACAGATGAGACCATCATCTATGTAGAAAATCCAACAGAATCTACAAAAAAAGCTACTAAAACTGAGCTTATCAAGGCTCTATAGTACAAGATCAATTATATTTCTGTATACTAGCAATGAAATATCAGAAATTAAAATTTTTTAAATACATCACTTCCAATAATATAAAAAATACGAAATATTTAAGGATGAACCTAAAAAAGCTGTGAAATACCTATATAAAGCATTGTTAAGAGAAGTTAAAGAAGACCTAAATAAATGGAGAGATTGCTGTAATCATATGATGGCTGACTCAATATTAATATTATCCCCAAATTGATGGATAAACTGAATATATCCCAATCAAAATCCCAGCAGAATTTTGTAAGTCAATTGACAAATTGACTCCAAAATTCATATGAAAATGCAAGAGTTTAGATGAACCAACTTTTAAAAGGAAGAACAAAGAACTGCTTGCACTGATTCCAACATGTATTGTAAATTTACATTAATCAAAACAGTGATATCGGCACAAAGAGAGACAGATATATCTATGGTACAGAATAGAGTCCAAAGATATAGGACATAGACATGTATATACATACAATTTTCAACAAAGTTACAAAGGCTATTTATTCAGTCAAGAAAGCTAGTTCTTTCAACAAATGGCACTGAAATTGGATATGCATGAGCAAAACCCAACAAACAAAAACAGCTTGAATCTATTCTTTGTACCATAAATAAGAATTAACTCTTAATCATGTGCCTGAATGTAAAATGTGAAAGTATAAAACTTCTAGAAGGAAAACCTCTGTGACCTTGGGTCAGGGAGAGATTCCTAGACCCAATACCACAGCACCACCTATAAAAGAAGAAAGTGGACTGCTGACTGTACAAGTCTCTCTGCTGGCAAAGTAATTACCAGGTGGTCACTTAGACCCTGGAGAAAAAGCAAAGACTTTAATGAAAATTGCTATGTAAAATCTTTACAGCTCTCTGAAGAAAACTAGATTTATGTGGGTTTTCTGTTATTCTCGGAGGCAAAAAGACCATTTCTGAAAGAAAACAGCTCCTTTTTAGTTCCTTTTTTTAGACCCAAATCCAGAACTTTTGTTTTGTTCTTTTAGCATTTACCACCACCAACACTCCTCCCACTTTAGGATTCTTCTTCTGCCTTTTGAGAATTGAGAAACTATTGTTCAGGCTTTGAAAACTTACCTCCAATATCCCTACTTCGCTATTTTTACATAACCCAGGTGTGCAACCACAGACAAAATACTGAATACCTCTAGGTCTCAGTTTACAACAAAGTACTGGGGGACCTAATCTCTACAGCCTTTTTTAGCTTTTATTCCCCTCTTTTCTGGTTTCCAGGAAGAATGACTCAGCAATCAAAGAGCATGAATAAGAAGTAATGTTATAATCAACCATATACCTCTACAATTCTGTTACACAAACACACACACACCTATATACAAGATTTTTTTCCCCTTTATTCCAAGATGTATCCAAGAATAGGAGTGACCACTGTTACTGCCCAGATCAACAATTCAGTTAAATACAAGCCATCCTGGAATGAAGCCACACTGGACCTAAATTCTGGGGTGTCTGTTAAATAGCCAATCACATTTCCACTTAGCTCATGCCTTCATTCATTCATTACGAATTTTTACTAAGCACATACTATGCCCTAGGGATTTTGCTGGGTACTGAAGGTGCAGTGCTTGTCTTCTGTGAGGGAGACTGACAAAATTCTTCCCACTGCAATGCCTTTGCACGTGTGCCCCTTCTGCCTGTGATAGTCTTCCTGGCCTCTCTTCAGCTGGCCAGCTCCTACTCCTCATGTCAATTTTGGGGCAAAATAAAATGTGAACAGACAACTGCCTATCAGTTTTAGCAATATAGCAATTGGTGATCTGGACAAGAAAAGCTTTTCCGTGGATAGTAGGGTGAAAGCTGGATTGGGGGAAGGTTCTAGAGAGAAGGGGAGTAGTGGAATTAGCGACAAGAGTGTAGATAAGGCCGCCTTTTGTTTTTGCTTGCCTGTGGCAATCCCCATCTGCTCCTGTAGAACAGTTTATGTCCACCTACAAGCATCCTAGTCTGGATGAAAAATTACTTAACAATTCTGAGCATAGATAACTCTGTCTAGGTATCTGTTAACATACTGAACCCATTCATCCACATAACAGTGCCCTTTCCCTCTCTAGCTTTCCTGATGCATATCAGTGTCAAATCTCTCCTGATCCAGAGAGCCAAGACCTGGAGAACTCTCCCTAGGTGGATCATTCTCAACCACAGATGCACAATAGAATCACCTGGGAACCAGAGCCCTACCTTCAGTGGTTTTAATTCAATTGGAGATTCTAATGTGTAGCCAGGGATGGGGACCACTGCCCCAATTAATGAAGAAGTATGTAGGTGAGTCTGATGGAGGCTATTCTATAACTCTCTGCAACACTCTTTCCAGAATCTTCCTCTCTGTCCATCCCCTGGTCAATGCTCTTATTCATATGGTCATTTTCTCTTCCTGGGACTATTGACATTGCTCTACAGATAGTTTCTCTATCTCTGGGATCACCTCCTCCAGTCCATTTTCTCATCCTGTTACCAACTTATTCCTCTCAACTGACTCTGTCCTCCCTTGATTGACTTCCGGTTAAAGCTCAAATTTCTTAAAATGTCATTCCAAGTCATATTAGTACTCATGGGTGGTATTGTGAATGAGGAATGAATGAATGGGCTCAGACTATTGGAGTAAACAGACACATAAACAGAGAATGAGTGACAGAACCAAGAAATATGGGCTTGAAAGAGTAGCTTTTAAAGTCCCATAATAATTTGACAATTATGAATCCATAATTATAAGAAATTTCCCACTTAACACATAAATTCTTAAACACATTTTGCTCATGCAAACCTTACCCGGATATGAGTTGGTGTAGGGAAGAGGGGAAAAGTAGAGCAGTGAGATTCCTCATCTCCTACTTGTCATCACTCCATCTTCACCTGTACCCCAGTCCTCCTGAGAAATCACATTCATTCTTCAAATAAGCCGTGCTCCCTCACCTCCAGGGTTTAACACATAGTATATCCTTCTTCTGGATTACTCTTCATCTCCCTTCTCAGCTAGTTAATTTCTACTTGCCCCCTAGATCTTGGCTATATGATAAATTCCTGTGACAAGGTTTCCCTGACTCTTGTCACTCCCTTCTTCACCACCCCCACCAAGCCCAGATCTAAGGCCTTTTATGCACCATCCCTTAGCACCTGCCTTTCCTCACAACAGGCCCTCTCACACTATATTATCACTGTCATTTTACATGTCTATCTTCTCGAAAAAGATTGCTATCTGTTTCAGCGCTCAATAATTTTTTGTTGAATTAACACTAATATGAATTCAATTTAAAGGGTTGATGGAAATTCCTAAAATAAGCAGTAAACATTCACAGGTGCAGAACTTTCCTTTGAAATACGAACGCCACAAGGATGTCACACCTATCCCCAGCCTTGTTTTGCTGGACCCCCATTGGTGGACACGTGCTTCATGTTGGCCCTGGTGCCTGCAACTTATGATTCACGCTGAAAGTACATCTGAAACCCTCATCTTTATAGCTCTTTTCTGAGAAAATTACCCAATCTGGCCGTCCTTCTGGCCCTGTGGCCACTTGACAGATACAATGAGCCAGGCCAGATGGGAGGGGGGAATGAACTCCACCATCAAACTGTCCAACGCCTGAAAAATGTTGGCTTTGGAATGATGCAGGTCCTCTCTTGTGCTTTGCCCAGAATCAGGGGAAGGTGTTCTCTGCCAGGCCAAGGCGGTGAGGTCTCTGTGTTCCTGGCTGAGGCCCCCAAGCCAGTTCTGTCTCCACAGCACAGCTCCCTGCCAGGTGGGTTGTCACAGCTGTGGAATCAGAGTTGTGCAAGACGAGAAAGAAGTTTTCCAACTCAGCATAAGAACAAGTCTTGGAGAGTGAGCTTGGGGAGAGTGGAAGTCCAAAGCGAGGCCAAGAATCATGAACTAAAGTCCACGTGGCAAGAACTAAGGCTCTTAAGAACTGCACGATCTAAAGGGAAGCGAATGAGCAGAAAGTCAGGGGGAAGAATGAGTGTGATCAGGAACACATAAGGAATTCTAATGCTTTCTTACAGCCTGGAGTTTGTTGCAAAACTCTCTACAGAGTCAAGTGGTATATTCATTTATCCCCCAAACATTAATGGGGCCTTTGTACTTAATATAACTCGCTTGATCTGCACAACTACCATAGCTTCTATTATTACTGCCATTTTAGAAATGAGGGAATCCAATTTCAAGGAGGTTCACAAGTGATCGTGGGGGGCTTTATGCCCAGCACCTGTCTGATCTAGAGCCCCTGCTCTGGATTGGAGTCCACCCCAAACCACCTCACAGGCCGAGCAACCCTGAACAGAACACATCTACAAAATGAGGATGCTGTAGCTGCTGAGGTAAGCTGTGTGAATCTATGATGATCATGATCTGTATAAATTTTGTCTACCATGAAGCCTAATGCAACTTGAGCTTCATGTGTTTGCTTGCTTGTTTATACTCGATTTCATTCTGCAGAGAGGCCTATATGAGACCACACAGAGTAAAATAACACTGTCTGGTAATCTGAATACTGAGATGAACAGAGCAGATGTACAGAGGAGATTAATGTCTCCACATGACAAATCTTTGTCTAGAGAGACTCTGCAGGCACAAATAAAATCTAAGGATTCCAATCTCATATTCATCAAATCATTCATTCAACAAACCCTTACTAAGCCCCTGCACTTGGCCAAACTGGAGTATAGTACATAAGTGATAAAACACAGTCCCTGCTTCAAGGATCTTAGAGTCTAGAAGAGAAGACAGTAATACACAGGCCACTTTTAGGGTGTGCTCAGCACTACAGGAAGGAAAAACACAGCAAGCTGGAAGCTTGGGGACTGTGATGAAGGGCAGCTCACCCAAGGAAGTGCTCCTGGGGGCAGGAACTTTGGAGCTGTTTCCTGAAAAATGACTGGAGTCTACCAGGCAAAGTCTGGGGGTAAAAGAAGAGCAGGAAATTCACACCCAGGGAGGAGAGGGGGTGTGAGTTAGTAGTGTTGTGGAACTGTAGAGAACTGATCTGGCTGAAGCCGACAGGTATAGGAGAGCATGGGATATGTACCATGAGGCTCCCAGAGCTAAAATAACTCCCCTGGCTCTGCTCATGAATGTTTCCACTCCAGAGCACAGTGAAACATTGGGTCTTCTTTCTATAAGAGCCTTCTGCCTCCCTCAGATCCATCAGCTTCTTTAGTTGCTGCTGGAGGTAGGCCTTGGCAACTCTTACCATCACATATCTTACCTTCCTTACAAGCAAGACCAGCTGTCCAAAGCTTGACTAGGTGACACCTATTTCCCTTAGCAGGACATCTAACGGTTCAAGCCTTGGGTCACATTATCCCACCATCAAAGCCTGATAAGGCCACTTATTTAATTTATCTTCTTATGGCTATTTCCTTACCTGTAAAAAGGGAACAATAATAGTACCGACCACATAAGGGTTTGTGAGAATTAAATGAGATAAGACATACAAATACCTTTGAACAATGCCTCATATGTAGCAATTATTCAGTAAGTATTTCTTCTGGTCATTATGATAATTACCTGAAGCATCAACTTCTACAATCCCAGCCACTGTATTTTTAATCTCAATTACTTCCAATGACTGGGGAAATGTATATGAAAAATGAGAATGAGAGGAAATATACATATGAATCATTGATTAATATGGGGAAAAGAACACAAAAACCCAGACCATAAAGTCTCACATGGCTGCTATGGTAGAGTTCCAAGTTTGACGTCCAGTTTCCTGGCAGCCAAAGCAAAAAGGAGAATCAATCCATAATTACTTTCCCAGGACAGAATTTCTAAAAGAATCCCTTCCACTAGCCTCACACAGGAGGCACTATGTGATGTAGGAAACAATATGAGCGTCGTGTCTGGGTTCGCTGGCTCACGCTGCCGCACCAAAGTACCACAGACTGGGTGGCGTACCCAACAGAAATTAATTTTCTCACTGTTCCTGGAGGCTAGAAGTCAGAGGTCAAGGTGGAGGCAGAGTTGTTTTTCTGAGGCCTCTCTCCTTGGCTTGTAGACGGCCCTCTTCTCCCTGTATCTTCACGTGGTCTCTCCTCCATGTGTGTCTGTATCCTTATCTCTTTATAAAGACACCAGTCATATTGGATTAGGGCCAGTCTAATGACCTCATTTCACCTTAATTACCTCTTTAATGGCCCTATGTTCAAATGCAGTCACATTCTGAGGTACTGGGGTTAGGACGGCCATACATGAACTTGGGGGTGGGGCGGGATGCAGGTTGTCCCGCAGGAGCGCCCCTGCAGCAGAGGCAGTGAGGACATGACTGAGCTTCGTTCTGCAAGGTGCCCGATGATGCAGTCCACTGGCCCTCTGGTGGCTTGGCTCAATTCCAGAAGAGAACCCAAAGCATCCAGGGAAGTAAATGTACTTTTTACATCCCAAAGGTCCTTTAGGAGGAGTACACCCATCAGCCAGTGCTGGGAGGTGAAGGTGGCATAGGAGAAACAGAGACCCTACTTCCCACTTGTGGGCCTGGAGTGTGTTCAGCCCTGAGTGCTGGTCAAGGCTTTCAAAGGTAATATTGTGGGTGAATATGGAAAATCGCCCTGATTGGGCCAACTGCCCTGATGGCAGCTGTCAGCCATTCCGGAAGCGTCTGATTCCCTGAGGCGAGATGGGCACTTTGCAACCGCTGCCAGAGGGAAGGGTGAGTCGTCAGGGAAGCCAGTCTACTCATTTCAGTACCTGACATAACAATGTTTTCCACCCCCATATTCCAGAGACTTAAAAGCCATGTAGGCAGAGATTCCAATGGCTTCTGCCTATACCGGATGCTCATGTCTATCAGCTCATCCTGGGTATAGGGATGGAGCATGGCGTGCTCCCCAACCTGGGGAGGGGGCTGCTCCTCCCCCTGGGAGTCTGCGGTTGTTTTGTTTTTATTTTCTTAATTACCGCCAGGCAGGCCTTTAATACAGGAGAGGCTGGTACTTCAGGTGGTGGCCTGGGCAGCAGATCAGCCTGTGGCCCCGCCTCCTCCTCTTCTCCCTGTGGCTCCTCCACCATCTCCAGGGCTGAAGGCACCACTCTTTCTTCCCCTCCCCGATGGCCTTCTGCAGTGTGGCTTTTCCTGTCACCTCCCCCCTAGCTGCTGCTAAGGAATCTGTCTTTTGAATAACTGTCTCTCTCCCTTAAGGGCATCCCACAGGTTAACACCGAGGTCCTCCAGGTGATCCTGAGGTTTGTGATCTCCCGCCTAAGTCCCTCTCTCTCCTCACTAAACCTCTCGATAATCCTTTCTCCTTGATAGCCCTCTGTCTCTCCTGTACAACCCCCTCTCTCTCCTCAATAACATTTTCCACTATCTTGAGGAAAAGAGACCCTATAATGCCAACTGCTACATGACCACTCAGGGCCTCTAAGCAGCCTTCTATCTCACAGAGGGCTAATTCTGAAGCTTCCGGTGTCTCCACCCTTCCCCAGTTCTGGGAAAGGTCCCGCCCCTCTAGAAAGTGCTTTACCCTAGACCAATTCCCCACTAGGGGCTCCCAAATTGGAAGCCCCACAGATAGGGGGTTCCCGGGTGGAGCTGCACCCTGTGCTGCTGCATCCACTGGAGCCTCCCCACTATCCACAGTGGGGATTCCAGGCATCTCCCCATCATCTCTAAGGGCAGCCTGCCAAAGGGTGGCAACCATTTAGACAGATTTAGTATTTGGAGGTCTTGCTGACTACTGCCAGATGTAACTCTGGGGAGAGGAAATCCTGGGGCAAAATGCCTAGCTGAAACCGAAATCAGTCAAAGGGAGAAATAAAGTTTAAAACCCGTTTATTGCTTACAAACAGCGGTCTAGGGGCTGTCTCTCTCCTACTCCGGCAGAAACAAGCAAAGCCTCCCCCAACCTCTCAGGTTCAGGTAAGCCCTCGGTCACCCAGGTAAACTCACTGATATGGAGATGAACTACTTCTCTCCATCCCTTAGGAATGCCTGTTGATATGGAGATGCACTAAAGACAGGTGAGAGATTCTAGAAACAGGGCAATTTTACCCACAACTGCATTCAGCCTTGAGTACTGATCAAGGCTTTTAAAGGTAATATTATTTTCAGTCTTGTTGCTCTAGCAGTGGTGTATGGCTAAGACAAAACAGGGAGAGCAGTTAAGAAAGAGTTGTGATTACCTAGGTCAAGGAGGCAGATCTAAATTGGGCCATGTCAACGGAGACAGATGCCAAGAACTGGGACTGCCCAATGCAACTTCATGGTTACAGTTCAGGAAAGGTCTCCACTGGGTTGACAGTTGGAAATTGGTGGGGAGGATGATGAATGGGACAGGCTTGAGAAAGTCTTTGAGTTTTCAGTCATTAAGGGTCTGGGCTAAAGCCTCTGGAATGTGAGAGCCAGTCTGTTCTGCCACCATTTTGCTGTAACCCTGCCTTCCTGCAAAAGAAGATAGCTTCTGACTGAGCATCTCTGTGCCAGACACAGTTCATCACTGTTCTCTCACTTACCAGGTAATGCTCAAATAGCCCGAGGAGTTAGATGTTGTTACCCATATTTAGGGATAAGGAAACTAGGATCAGAGGGATAAACTGAGTTATCTAAGGACACATGGTAAATGACAGAACCAGAATTCAAACCAGAGTCTGATGACTTCACCGCAGTTTTAACTAATATGCAGTCAGTGTTCTACTCACCTTCCTGGGGTGCTGTAGGATAAACAGACACAGGTTAATGACTTTTTCAGGGTCAATTACCATCAGCAGAAACATTTATGATCTTCCACCTTCCTATGTCCAGAAAAAAACCCTCCAAAATATATTTTTAGGTAAATCAATAGCTACGAAAAAAGTTTTTCTTGCCCCCTTGATGACTAAAATCTCCTGAAACCATTTTCCTGAGGGAAGCACCAGAGTCCTTAGCCTGACTGAATTTTCATGGACAGAAATGAGACACAAAAGGTAACAAAGCCATGGGTAATACAAGGGCTTCACAGCCTCCCAAACTCCTTTTCTGGGACCTCTAGTTGGCCTTTTAAAAAGAAACCCAGTGTTGAATAATCTAGTAAGTTCCCTGCCAGCACCCATGATGGAAAATTGCATGATGGCCCAGAGTCAAATCCTATAAGAGAAGACAGAGTCACACACCACTGGCAGTGTGGTCCCTTCTTGGAATTTTCATTCCCAGAGGGATATATCTATCATTTTCAATCCTCAGTAAACAAGATTCCCTCCCAATTCATGAGGTCTGCCAAAGCAACGGCACCCATTAACTAGACTTACATTAAAGAAGTGATCCTCGAATGGACACCTTCATTCATTTAACACTTATTTATTAAGCCCCTCCTTTGGCAGCACAAGGGTGGGAGGAACTAGGAGCTCAGTATTACGCTTTGAATCCCACCTCTGCCATTTGGTATTTCTGTGGGCTTGAGTGAGTCATTTAACCTCCCTGGAGAACATGTTGACTAGGGAGATCTGTGGAAGTAAAGAAAACCAGTGGGCCAGCATGCAAGGGCAGAAAGAGTTGCAATTAAACAGATTCAGGTTCATGTCTCCGTATCACTGCATATAAGCTCCAAGACCTTCAGATCTCACTTAATTCCTCTGACTCTCCATTTTCCCCACTCTTAAATGGACTAATAGTATCTGCCTTACAGGGTTTTTATGGGAATGAGAAACACATTTGCAAAGCATATGAAACACAACAGATGCTCAAAAAGTAGTGATTCTTCTTGTTTACCAGATGTCATGCTAAGCACTGGGGATGCAAAGATGAAAACTCAATGATGTTTTCTACCATCAGAGCTCACTAGTTATTCACATCTTTGGGTATCCATTTCCTTATCCATAATATCAGGTAGCACTCCTTTCCCTGACTTATTCAAAAGGCCTAATAATAAAATTATGATAACATTTAGTGAGTGATTACAACATGGCCAGGCATGCTATTAAGTGTATTATATGTGTTATATGTATTATTTCATGTAATCTTTGTGGCAGGTAAAATAATGGCCTCCAAAGATGTCTATACCCAGGTCCCTAGAACCTGTGAATATTACCTTAGGTGGCAAGGGGGGATTTACATATGTGATTAAGGTAAGGATTTTGAATAAGGATATTTTTGGGGATCATATGGGTGGGCTCAATCTAAACATTAAGACCTTAAAAACAGAGAACTTTCTCCAGCTGGAGGCAGAAGAAATGAGGTAGAAGGTGAAGTCCGAGAGATTTGAAATATGAGAAGGACTCAACACGTTGCTAGTTTTGAAAATGGAGGAAGGGGCCACAATCCAAGGAATGCAAGTGGCCCCTAGAAATTGAGAGTGACCTTTGGCTGTCAGTTGGAAAGGAAACAGCAACTTCAGTCCTACAACCCTAAGGAACTTAATTCTGTCAGCAACTTAAAAGAGCTTGGGAGTAGATGCATCTCTGAGAGCCTCCAGAAAGGAGTAGATCACCACTAACCTTGATGTCAGCCTTGTGAAGCCTAGAGCAGAGTGAAGCCACACTGTGCCTGCACTTCCAACCCACAGAAGTTTAAATAGTAAACAGGTGTTATTTTTAAGGTGTTAAATCTGTGCTATTTGTTACAGCAGAAAGAGAAAGTGGAAAATCCTCAACACAGTCCTATGAAGAAAGAATCATAATTCCCATTTAAATGATGAGAAACTCAGGCAAAGAATCGTTACGCAAGTTCATACAACTAGTAAAGTGCCAAGGCAATTTGATCCAGTCTGATACAAGAAACTTTGTTCCTGAAAACAGTTCCTGCCTCACAGTAGGTACTCAATAAGTATTTGTGAAATAAAGGGTTAGAAGGATAGATGGATGAGTGAAGAGAAATGCTGGGTATGAAAATGCTAAGGACATGAAAAGAATTGTCATTTATGTTAGATTAAGCATAGCCAGATCTACTGCTTCAAGAATAGCCCATGAACTAAGCAGCAATTTAAGGAAAGAGCACTGGGCCAGCTGTCAGGAGTCCTTATTCTGTTCTTGTTTTTGCAGTTCATTTTGTGTGACTTTGACCATCTCCGCACTGCTCTGAACCTGTTTTCTTGTCTGTGAAATGGAAGTGATAAGCCCAGTACAGTCCGCCCATCGTGGGTGCCATGAGGCGCCATGTGGGATGAGGAGATACAAAAGTAGTTTGTAAATGGTGCTTCACAATCCATTCATCCATTTAGTCATTAACATTTACCAAGTGCTTCTCCTGTAGCAAGCAGTAGGAGACGCGCTGGGAGGGCAGCAGTGAGTGAGTCGGGGAGGGAGCCTGTCCTACAGAACGCCTGCCTTGTCATGGCAACAGATGAGAAGACATATCACTGAGAAACCAGACGAGATGCGCTCACAGTCAGATTAGACCAACAGAATACATACTATGACCAACCTTGTCTGTGGGAAGGTGATGGAGAGGGGTAGTCCAGGAAGGCTTCCCAGTAAAGACTGGGCCACCTCCTCAAATAAAGAAGTAGGAGTTGACCAAATATGTGTGGAGGACCTTTTCAGGGAGGAAACTTCAGCCAAAAGGAACAGCCCGACACAGGAACCTGTGTCTCATTCAGAAAGCCACAAAGAGCTCTATGTCACCATTAAGGATGGTCATGAGTATCACTTCCTCTTCTCCTTTCAAGCACATACTGGGCCTCTCTGAAGTTAGGTGGAGCCTGTGACAGATGTGAATGGAAGTGACTGCTGTCATTTCTGCGAGCCACATATGTAATTTTAAATTTTCTAGCAGCTACATTTTTTTAGAAGGTAAAGAGATGAAATTATTTTTAATAATTTATTAAACATTTTAACCAAATATATCAAATAATATCATTTTGCCATGCAATAAATACAAACATTATTAATGGGATGTTGCATATTTTTGTTTCACACTAAGTGCGTTGTGCTCTAAGTGTGTCTTTTACACTTACAGAACTTCTCAGTTCAGACCAGCCCCTTCTCAAGTGCTCAGCAGCTGCATGTGGCTAGAAGCTACTGTGCTGGACACCACTGGTGGAGCTGGCGGAGGCTCCAGGACCCTTGGCTGGTGAGTGAGAGACCCTGAGCAGAGGGCCAGCCAGTGCTCAGTGAACACAGCATAATCAAGACATACAGCCATTGTTTCTGCAAGCCAGGGCGATTTTGTTTGTTACTGCTGCCCGACTTTTCCTAACTGGCACAAAATTCATGTTGCAAGCAAGAATATAAAGCAAAACCAGAGGAAACTGGAAAAGGCAAGAGCCAGTTAATGAAAGGCCTTTTATGAGATACTCAGGCATTTGGATTTTATCCTAAAGGAAAGTTATTAATGGATCTTCTGACACCATTCAGATTTGATGGGCCATACTGAAGGCACAGATAGTAACTAGGGGGCTGATGCAACATCAGGGACCAAGGGAAGCTCACACCGAAAGGCAGACACATGGTTCCCCATTGACCTGCATACGGAGCAGTTTGTTTGACGCCATGCAAAAGGGGAATTTTGTGGCCCAGCCAGTGAGGGAAACTTAGCCTGGGTTCCTGCAATTTGCTGTGCTTCAGTTCATCTTGTAGCTGTTGGCTGTGAGGAATTATTCCACTGATCCATCGTGGTAGAAGGCTTTGCTCTGATGAAATCTTTGGAACTATTTCAAGATAATTTTCACATTTCAAGGAAATTTTCATCTTGTTTTTCTTCAAGCCCAGGCCAGACTTCAAAACCTCCCACTTTTCAAAGCACTCCGACTGGGGTGGGGACTTTTCTCCCCCAGTACTTTTTTCCCCCACAAATGATATGCCATAAAGAAGAGACAAAGACGAAAAAACAGCGATTGTTTGGATAAGGTGACTGACTGCATATGTGCTTTATTTGGACTGAGGTGGACAGGGAAAGCCACACAAATAGATGGGTGTTGAGTTGAAGTCACTACATCACAACCCATTCCAGGGATCTGAACTATTATAATTTGAGAATTCCAGTTGTTTATCTTTTTAAGCATGGTGGGAGGGGACACAATTTGAGCCTGTATTATCAAAAGTACTCTCTAGGAAGCATCTTGGTGAAATGAGAACGACAACCATCAGAGGACTTTGCTTAAAAACTACTTCGAGTCCTAGCTCTGAAATTTTTTTTACAGAATAATTTCTATCACAGTGATGCGATTTTCACATAATCTAATCAGCCTTGACTATGAGCAAGTCACAGTAATGTGGAGGTTGAGCCCTGAAGCAGGCATATAGGTATCAGGCATTACTGTTAACTGCTATGCAATGTAACTTACTTGCTATGTGATCTTGGGAAAATCCAACAACTTTCTGAAGCTTGGTTTTCTGGTTTCCTATAAATTGAGGGCAATTGGTGAGTGAAGGGAGAAACTGGCATGTTAACTGATGTTCAAAAAAATCTCAGTTCTTTATCTGAGTAAAGAAACACATGGACTTGGAGCCAGTAGACTGAAGATAAAGATCCAGCTCTGGCACTTCCTAATTGTGTGGCCATGGACCGCTCATGCACATCATTTGTCTATATTCTATAAAATGGGAGTGACAGTACTTTCCCCAATTACACAGCATGATGTATTTGACATTTAATTTAGCCTTTATCCTCTAGAAAGCAGTGGAGGCAAGAATTGAAGTGCTGCTATTTCATGTTGGAGGTGCAATCCAAGCCAGGCCAATGTGACGAAGAAAAGCAGAAGTATGAGAAAGAAACATGTACTAATGCGATGTGTACATTGCTATGGTGCCACCCTACACGAGGAGCTGCAAGGACATGTTCATCCTGCCAAAGTATGTTCATTCCTTCAGTGGACATGACTTTTCAGAAGGTTTGCACTGCAACTCAGCACATCACAGATGAGAGAAAAGAGAAGAATGCATCTGCCTTCTTCCTTCTGGTCTTCCTGCCCCAGCGGTCAAGCTTTACCCCAGGGAGAGCTAATTTCCCACATCTCTTGAGTTATATCACTTGGCCCCTTGACAGCTGATCAGGAAGCACTTTCTCTGTCTCAGTGGAAAGTTGCCTCCATGTGGTCCAGCTTGACCTGTGGGTCATACGGGCCAGGCAGGTCAGGGAGCTCTGTCCCACAGCAGTACCTTCAGGTGGCATTCTACCCAGTGCAGGGGTGGAGGCGGCCTCAGTAGTGCAGACCAGGAGTGAGATTCCAATTTTTAAAAGATGATTTGAAAGTTTAAATGTGATCTGTCCATTATTGAAATGAGGAAATGGACTTCCCTAAGTTACATAGTTGCCATCAGCAAAGTCCCTTAGATGGGCTCCTCAAACTAACATGTTCCTCAATCTGCCTGACAACCTTACTAAAAAGAAGACTGTGACCCAGTAGGTCTGAGCTGAGACAGATGGGGTCCATGGACCACGTTTTGTGTAGCAAGACTTTAAACTGCCACAGCCGCCTTGGAAATCCACACTAAGCACCATGGAAATGAACCTTCAGCATACTTCCTGCTTTCATCCACCACCTTAATTCAGAATTGTTCTCCTTGAGCATCACTTGTACCTGATTCTATCCAGCTGCTGAATTTCTACTGACTTTGCCTGTTGTTTTCTCATTGCTTGCCTTGCTATCTTTGCCTTAACAAGATGGCTTAATGCTTCTCTCTTCTTTCTTGGCCAAGACTTTTACTACCCTGGACAGTCCCATTATCAGTTAAGCTATGCCGCTCCAAGTAGTTATGAGTAAGAAGGCTTCTACAACTGAACCCTCCTTCCCCAATGCGTTCCTGTGGTCAGTGCCTCTAATGGGCCCCACCAGCTTCTTTTGTATGAAAATCAAACTGCAAAGAACCCAAGTCTTAACATGCACTTTCCACTACACCACCCAGGCTTCATTCTAAGTTTTAATAAAGTTGAAAGGATTTGGTAGGGTACAAGAATATTTTTTGCTGGAATATGTGCTTGTTTTCAAAAACAAAGCTTAAGTCCAACAGGAATACTCTGGTTTCCTAAAAATCACAACCAAAATAGACTTTGTTTCCTGATTACCCTACGTATGAATCAGATCGTGCTTCAGAGTTATTGGTTTGCTGAATGAATGACTATAAGCAGATCTGAAAGTATTTATTAAATCCTACATCCTCAGCAGTGTAGCCTAGAAAACAAAATGGGCTAGAGTTAGTCAGCGAAGGAGAGACTGAGTCACTGAAAAAGAAACAAGTGGTATGGACTGGAAACTTCGGGTGTTAGATTTCCCAAGGACTTAGAGCAGCTGGCTTCATAGAGGTGAGGTTTCTTTATGGTTAAGAACAGCTCAACCAACTGCATCAATTCAAAATCCAGCTCTACCATTGACTGTGTGATTGTGAGCAAGTTATGAAGCCCCTTGGTTCCTTGGTTTCCCAACTGTAACATGGGAATAACAATAGTACCCAATCCCATAAAGTTGACAAAGATTAAATGAGTTAATTATGGAAACGAAAGCTATTTAAATTTTCCCACCACATAGTAAGTACCCAACAAACGTTAACCAGCATTCTATCAGCTGAAACCCCACCTCTTTGACTCCAACTCAGCAAATTATATTAGAACGCAAGTGAGAATGAAAAGAGAAAAATAAGTCTTAATAAACTTAGTAAGATTAAAATCATGTCAAGCATCTTTTCCAACACAAGGAATATACCACTGATACAGCAAATAAGTACATATGCTAATTTTATTGGCAACCAAGATTTTTAGTGAAAAAAGAAAAGAGATACTGGTGTAAATTCAACAAAGTTAAATTAAACTCTGTATTATTATATTTGGATTGGAAATGATTAGTTCCATCTTATGGTTTTTTTTACAAATAGATATTTTCTAACTCTGCCAACTAAAACAGCCTAGAAGCAATCACAACTTCATGGTAGGGAGCATCCCTGAGCACCCACATTGTGGCTGATAAATGCTATTCCCCACCAAAAGAAACAGGGATTCCTCTGAGAATGGATGATGTTTAAGGTCTGGAGCAAAAAATTTCCAGGGACTTCCTGTACCAGAAGGTTAGGAAGCTCCCGAAGACCACTGAGGGTGTGATATAAGGACTCATGTCCAAAATCATGATGGCTGCAAGGTATTGAAACACACTGCCTAGAAGCACCTAGATATACTCATCAGGGCTGATGAGTAATATGTGCTCATATTAACACTCAATAGGAAAATAAATAAATAACCTCCACGTTCTCAGTGGTAAGTAGGCCCCAACTCCTAACTGAACATCAGCATTAAAGGGAAAGAAGCATTTATCCTGCCTTTCCTCAATGAAATATGGTTCAGGGTAACCAGATATCCATCAATTGCGAGCATAATGGGTCCTTACAGAACAATTCCAGCCAATAAATGTGAAGAATAACAGAATTAGAAGAACTGCCATTTTTCAACCTTTAATGAAAAAACTGATTCAAGAAAAAATTATCAGTAGATGAAACCATTAGATGAAATGCTAAAGGGAAATTTTATAATGGAGATATCAGACTGTCACCATCTGAAACCCTTGATCAAATTAGCATCGTGAAGATGGTATAACCAGACCTCGTGTGCTTTCTAATGTGATGCAATGAAATATTCTTGACAAAACCTTGCTCTTGAACTCAGAAGTAACTTCTAGATTACAGTAAACAGAGAGACTGGTAAGTCCATGAAGTAATGCCACAATGAAGCAAATACAGGCAAATTCAGAATGTGGGACTTTCTTATAGAAAGTCCTGGTTTTTTTCAATACGAAAATAGCATAGAAAGTGGGGGATAGGGGAAAGCAGAATGGAGGGGCTGTTCTAGATTATCCTTATAACTTATTGAACTTGGGAAGTTCAATAACCAAATGCAGTATGTGTGGATCTACTTAGATCCTGACTTAGGCAAGAAAAGTAACATCACATTCTTGAGAAAACTGAAGAAGCTTGACTATGATACCAGACAGCACAGTGAATTTCCTTAGGTATGCAGATGACCCTGTTGTTAGTAACGAAAATGTCCGTATTCCTAAAAACTGCATCCTGAACTATTCATAAGTGAAATGACATGAGATCTGGGATTTGAAAAAACAAACAATTGGGTGGAGTTGTGGAGGAAGAGGTGATGAGACAAGAGAGGCCAAGTCCTGATATATATACTGGGTCTATGGAATTTATTATACTATCATTCTATAGCACATGCTATACTATCCTATTATTATTATTATTATCCTCTTACCACTTTTGTGTATGAAAGTTTTTGTAATAAAAATATTTTTAAAACATAATTGAAAAATCTTGAATCAGACTTGATATGCATTTTGTTAAAAATCATTTGCAAACTTTGATTTTTTATTATAGCAAAAAATTCCCTGTCCTACTTCCTGCCACAGTGCCAAAGCATCCTATTTGTTAACCTCTAATGCTCTGTGTGCTCCATCTCCACACCAATCAGTTTGAACGAAATGAGTGTGTTCATTTGTCACCCACCAGACCAAGGCCTGGAAGCAGGAACTGTGTCTGATTCAACTTCAAACCCCCAGCACTGGTACATAGTCAACACTCAGAATAAATGAACATAAGAGGTGAATATTTATAGAAATCAACTGGAGATTTTTACTGCTGATACCTGGGCATTAACTCCAGAACTTCTGATGCAGAAAGTTTGTATGGAGCTTGAGGAAGCTTCATTTTTGCTAAATTTCCCATTGATTCTTATGCACGTGGTTTGAAGCCCACTCCTTGAGAAACACCTATGTATCTAGACTCTATTAAACAGTCATGTGGGATGGTTTCCTAGGGGAGCTCAGGAAATACCCAGGCCAATAAACAAAGGGATGGCTTGTTTGCAAATATACTCATCAGTCTCAGAGGCTCTGATTTCTGAGGTTACAAATGAGAAGGGCTGATGAGTAAATGCAAAAGGGAGCAAAGCAGCTTCAAATGCAGCATTTGATTTCAATTTTATTTTTATTTAAATGGAAACTTCTGCGGGAGTCAAAAGCAAAGCTTCTGACTATAGCCATGGATAAATATAAATCCGAGCTTTCCAGACAGCTTTGTGAGAGGGATGAGGAGTACACAGCCCTAACTAGCATGACTACACAAGGCATGTGCTTATAATAAGACTTAAATGAATATGGGCTTCCTCAGAGTCCACTTTATAAAATTTCCCATTCTCTCCCATTAGTCTCATAGGAATCTTAGTCTGCCAGCTCACTGGTTGGAGAAATACTGTTGCCATACAGTTCCTTATAACATGCCAGTTAGTGGTGGGTAGTTAGTTGCCTCATGAGCCCAGACTTGCCCACCACCAGGGTTCAAGTAGAGGACAGATAGATGATCATTGAATGATCATGCTAAGAGACCTATATTGGGTCTTAGAGAGAAAGGCCCAAGATTCCTGCCTGTTCTGTCCTCAGGCGTCCACTTTTTCCTGCCCATCTGCATGCTGGCCAAACGTCCTACCTCTGCCTAAAATGCTCTTCCCCCACTTCTCTGCCTGACCAGTTTCCACTCACCTGTTAAGCCACAGCCAAGACTCAGATCTCCCAGGAGCATTCCCCTGACACCAAACTGATGCAGAAAGCCCTTTCTCTGTTCTCTTATACACAGCCTTAGCTTATCGCCATCACAATGCAATCAGCTAGTAAATTTTGTTATCCCTCCCTTGACTGTGAGAACCATACCTCACTCACTGCCATAATGCAGGTATCTTGCCCAAAATTGACACATTGTAGAGACTCAACAAAAACAGTAAAACGGAATGAGTGAATGTATACATGCTCACCAGCAGGTCTAACTTACTCAACTAATCCAATTCAAATGAAGTATGTCCCTGAGTTGAAATATTAGAAACATTTTCAGGAATTCCTAAAATATTGGAAAATTAGAAAAAGTCATAAGGTGAGAAAGGGATACAACTAAATGGGAATTTAGGAAACCATGAAACTATAGACAGATTAACTTGTAACTGATTATGAGCAAAATTTAGGAGCATTTTAAAAACAAAGAATCATCATTGGGATATACATAGTTTTTCAAATCATAAATCCTGCAAACTCTCTCTCCTATTCAATCAGTTGAAAAATTTGTATAATGTCCACGTGAAAAGAGAAAAACACCAACAGAAAGATAATTCCATTTAGACAAATTTGTAGTGGGTTGAACTGATGTATTAATGAATGCATCACAATTAGTCTGGAGGGGAAAAAATCGTTATCACCTATTTGCCTGTCCTGTTTAACGATTGTATAAATTACTTGGGAAAGATTCATAAGATGAGCCTGTCAAATACATTCATCCATTCAACAACTGTTGAGCACTTACTGTGCTTTCCCTTGAGAAGGTCATTACAGAGTAAACATCTAATTATATTACTATCACAGGTTCTGAAGCAAATCTTGAGGTTGGCCTAGAAATCATTGTTGTCAATAAAATCCCTGGGTAATCTTTGTTGTTATCAGACAAGATTTGGGAAACCATGGTAGGTGACACACTCCAGTTTAAAATATCTCTATCCAAAAATGAATTTAAAAACAATTAAGAATTAAGAGCAGAACTTTAAAAGACCACTTTTGGCAAGAACAATGGATTGAAACCTAAAAGGAGAAATGTAATGATTGGCAATATTAAAATATGCAAATATTGGGCTCTCCCTATTATGCAACAAAATAATGTATGTGACCTGGTTTGATAGGTCTATAAAAAAAGGCAGGTATATTCACACCCTCTCCAACTTACTGTCTTTACTATAGTGGTAGATAAAAATAGAGCATGACCATAGCAATATGATTTCTTTTTTGAGCCTCAGTGTCCTCACCTATCACCTGGGCACAATAGTAGGACCTGCCAAGAGCTGTGTAGGGTCTCCAGGTATGATTGTGCAGGAAAAAATTAAATAGGGTTACTTGCACATCAATATTTATTGAATGACTACCATATTCCCATTATAGGCTCTGGATGCATGTAAAACACTTCGTACCATGCTTAGCACATGGTATATGTACCCTCCAAAAAAATGGTGGCTATTATTATTATTAAGCCCAGTTGTAACAATCCTGGTTATCCATCCAGCATCTAGAAACAGAAACAGCACCTGCTTTTTAAGGCTTAACAATAGGAGGGTTTGTTCTGGGCCACCGTAGTTAGCACATTGTAAACCTCTTCAGAGCTCTTTCCTTATCGAGTGTCATTGAGAGTTCCAGCTGGAGACAGACTCTCAGGATGGTGTCTGCTGCTAGACTTCTCAGAAGAATCAAGTGTTTTAAAAATCAAGTCACGATTAGTCCCTGCCTGGACTAGCTTTCATCGAAATTCCTCACATCCATCTAAACTTGTGAGCATCGTTATTTTGTAACACACCATGTACCACTTGATTTTACCATATTGAAGTAGAAAGAATGCTTAATACTATCTTTAAAGGTATGAGTTAAAAGCATGGGCTTTTTGGACAGAGAGTACTATATTCAAACCCAAATTGTCTGACCTTGGCAAAGTTATTTTGCTTCCTCATAAATTCAGTGCAGCACTGTGAAGATTTCATGAGATTGTGTATCGAGCAGGAACTCACTTAAAGGTAGTGGTCAACAGAATCCTCAGCAATAGACCGTTCACTGGTCCACAGCTCATTGTTAGAAAGCCCTCCACATGTGGAGGCAAGATTTTCCTTTCTCTAACTTTGTTCTTCCCGGTGGTGTAAAGTCTGCCCTCTGAAGGTGCATAGAGTCAGTTTACTCCCTATTTTTCTCTAGGAAAGCTCTTCAGATAGTTGAAGATAGCAATGATGTCTCCCTGGGGCGACCGACCATCCTGGTGTCCTCAGGACTCAGAACCCTTCTGGGGATGCACGACTGTCAGCACCAGAATTGGAAAATTCCAGGCAAACCAAGATGGTTGGTCTCCCTCTCTATTTTCTTCAGGCTGAATAACCCCACGGTCTTCAAACATCACTTTTCTGACACACTGTGAGGCCCCTTCATCATCCTATTATCCCTTCCCCTAGGAATTCATCTCTTTGTCAATGTCCCTTTACAGAATTTACCACAAACCAAGCGTGGGACGGATGTGTCATGGGCACATACAAATTAAATTTGCCCAAATAGTGCTAGTTTGTTCTCTACAAGGATGACATGAGTCTAAACTCCCCCCAGCAGTGCTCAAGCACCCCTGATCCCCTCTTCCCTGATAACACGGAGCATTACCTAACTAAAAAGTTTTTGCCAACTTGGTATGATACCAAAGTAAAAATTACATTTCTAGTGTCCCACGACCCTGTTGGAGCTGGTTGAATTTGATCTCTAACAATTTTTCCTAGTGTTTTTGACATACTGCTGCCAAACTAGTTCTCCTCAAGCCAGTATTTTCATTATATATGTAAACTTAAACCCTGGACTTGACATTTATCTTTTTAAACTTCCATCTAAATAGTATTAGCCCCAGGCCCTGGTGTATCAAGATTATTTTAAAATCCTTATTCTGTTGTCTATTTTTAATTGCCCCTTTCAACTTTGAAAGAATAGAAGGAAAAAGAAAGGGTGTTAATTTTCTATTTTATACATGGGAGACTAAAGCACAAAGAAGCTAGGTAACTTGCTCAAAGCTGTCCAGTGACAAGTGGAAGAGGCATGCTTTGAACCAGGTATGTCTAAAGCCAAAGCCGTGTACACATGGGACTATACCATGTTTTGCAAAATCACACAGTATTTGGGGCATCTCAGGACTAATTCAGACTCCTTTCAGCTTGATAGTTTAAAATATTATTTTCAGAATTACGAATAGTCCCTTTTTCTGGCCTTTGTAAATAAGGCCTAATGTGGCCTATTAGAAAAAAATTTCAAAACTTCAAACAATATTATTGGGAAAAAAAATGAGCTTCTCATTAAAAAATGGTTCAAGATGAGAAAAGTGTGTTTTTCTATGACCTCCACATTTCTGCGCCTGCTATTCCCTGGAAATCTCCTTGCTCCATCGGGACAACTCTTGTCCAACCCCCGACATCCTATGCAATGTGAACTCTTCTGTTTTGTCTGCTCTGATGCCCCCAGAGAGAGATTCAAACCTAGGTACTGATTCCAGAACCCACTCTCTTGACCTTATGCACATAATCTAGCATGGAAAGAAGCATAAAAACAAAATACATAATATGATGCGATTCATCCTGTGATGGACAACTCACAAAAGCACAAAGGGAACATAGAGGAAGAAGCCCCTGATTCAGCCAGGCACGTCATGGAAGTGGTTGTTGAACTGACTTTTAAGGAGGGAGCAGAGTTCTCCAGGTAGGAAAAGCGGGGAGAGAATTCAAGTGGAGAGGAAAGCAAGAGCCAAGGCAGGAGGAATGAAAGAGCATCTTCCTCCTACAAGCATGATCCAGTCTCCCCCAAATATCAGTCTATCAAAGGGTGTTGTTTTTTTTAATAAATCTGAGTCTTAGAGATCATCTTTGTAGTAAATTTTTATTTTACCCTCAAAGAGCAGCTCATTTTCACTAACCAATCAGTCATACAGCTAGGATTATTGGTTTCCCAAAGCTCTCTGATAATAAGAATCTTCTGGGGCTCTTCTTGAAAACATAGCTCCCAGGGTCCCCAAGAGCTTCTCATTCAACGGGACTGAGATGAAGCCAGGACTTTGTAATAATTAACAAGGACCCCCAGAAGATTCTTATCATCAGAGAAGTTTGGCAAACTACTGGTCTAGGTGAGGCCTTAAGTTCAGTGCTCCTCCCACAAATCTTTGCAGAAGAGGTAGCTTCCAGCACAGGAGTCTGCCACCCTGGCAGTTAACAATTAAGTCTTATGAATCAGCATGCTGGATAACTGGAAGCTATATTTCATTAAAGAATGTGACCTGTGAAGTTGGCAACCTTGTACTACATTTCTCTTTAGAGTCCCACGTCTAATACTTTTCCTTACATGGTCTCATCTAATCCCTCCAACAGTCCTGCAAGGTAGATATATTCTATATTGTACAGATGCAGAAACTGAAACTCAAGAGGCTTAGGAAACTTACAGAAGGTCATACAGCTTAGAGGAAGTAGCCAAGCTGGAATTTACAACCAAAACCATCCGAATCCATGCTCCTCCTATTATCCTGGCTTCTGGAAGAGTCTGTTCTCACAGAGTCAGTATGAATATCTATATGAATAGCTACCCAGAACTGAAGTCTGCAAGCTTTGACCCAGGATCTTTCCATTTTAGGTTGACCCTTCACTGACCTCTGCTCCTCCACCCCACCTGTTCCACACCAAGAAGCCATCCTGTTTGCTCCTTGCCACCCTGTTGCAATTTTCCACCCAGATTATTTGTGGCTCTAACAAGCAAGGCCACACCAATGTCTGGCATTTAAAAAAATGCATGAGCCTTCATTCCTGAGGTAATGAAACCTTTTTTTTCCAAGTTCCTTCCTCTGAAGTTCATGAACTTAATAAAAAATAAAATAAGACTGGCTCTATTACAGCCCAGACCTCTGCTGCAGGCAGCCAGGGCTGACTGGGTAAAGGCAGTGCCTGAATGAAAAAGAAGACGTATACATGGATCAGCTCCTTTACCCACCAAATCCATGGAAAACCACAGTGGGAGGCACCACGGCCCACATGGGAGCTTCCTGGCTACACAATGCAGGTGGCATTCATGTCACAAGAGCAAAGTGGACCTTCACATAGAAATGCTTACAGCACTTTCCCCTTTAGAAGCAGGGCTTTGGAGAAGCCTGACACTCAAATCTTCAAAGTGATTGGAAGTTTGCATCCATCCGATCTCTATGCACCACAACCACCCAGAATGTTGTGAAACACCCAGGAGCTGAGTAGGAGTCACCACAGGCTCTGGTCTCATCGGCCTCTTGTTCCTCAATGCCAGTGGATATTGCCACATGCTTATGCAGTTGTCCAGTAATGGCCCCAGAGTGGCTCTTGTTATCATTCCAAATGTCTCATCCTCTAAGACTCTTCAAGTCCACTACTTTCCTCAGACCCTCAACTCCTAGCAGCTACTGCTCACTCACACAGCCGCTGCTCCAAGGCCCCCGTGTACCCTCCAGGAACTCTGCTGGCCTGTCCATCAATTCCCTATTAGCATTTGCACATCTGCTCAGAAAACACGGTCTGAGTGCCAATCGTGCACCCGGCATGAGAGATTCACCTTGAATAAGACCAATCGCTGCCTTCACAGACCCTTCTCTGCCCAGTGGGGACCATTCTCTTATCAAACTAGAGGCCCTTCATCTGCTCCACCCAGTCACTCATCTTCTCTGTGTGGCTGCCAAACTGCTGGAGAAGTTTGCCTGCTGATGCTGAATTGCATCAGAAAAATATTAGCAAACTCTGCCTTAGTTTCAGTTTCTGTACTGCAAGTCTGCAATGAGATTTAAAGAAAAAGAATGCAAAGCCCCTAACACACCACGTAACACAACTAGGTATTCAATAGATACCACGACCACCCACCTGATGTTTCAAGTCAGGACTAAATTTAAGTCCCAGCCCATTTAGTTGCTGCATGCTCTGAGCCACAGCCCCCTCATCTGTAAAATGAAGGCAGTAAAAGAGAAGACTCTTGAGGTTGTAGAGAAAATTTAGAAACAAGCATGTCAACAACCCATTTATTTCATTGTGCCTTTCCTATTTGAAAGTGGCCTGTCTGAGCTTCAGAGCCTCCGCTGTTGCCCAAGTCCTAGGTGGCTCTCTGATCAGCAGCTTCCCTCTGGTGGATCACAGGAGCTCTGCTGATGACAGGTTTAAGACCTGCTAGGCTCTTAGACCCTGTGCCACTGCTTCCCAATTCTCAGCTAAGACCATTGAAGAGACTGTAGAGAGATTCAGAAACCTATCAGGAGCCCTGAAGCCAGGGAGGTTGTATGCAAGGGAAATGTAGCATTTCAGTGCCCAGAGCTCAGTGCTCCCAGGCCCTGAGCCCCCATCCCAGATGTGGCGGGTAGCCGTGATGAGGAGTGTGTTGCATTTCCTATGAGTTAAGCCATCAGGCCAGGAGAACAATGTCATCATTGATGGGGAAAGGTCGCTGAAATTCCAAGGACACTTGAGGCCTTTCACTGGGCTGAGACAGAGATGCCTAATATTAATCCTACGTAATATGAGTCTCTGACAACCCACTTTCTAATGGGCCTGCTGGCAGCTCAGTAGGTCATTCACTATGATTCAGTGCATCCTCAAGGAAGTGGTTTGAAAGGGGGAGACTCTCACTTTTTTTAATCTACAATCCTAAGCTCCCCCAAAATATATTAGCACAGGCCATTCTAATTCTTGGAAGAAAAGGTGCTTTGCTCCGTGGAAGGCTTACTTAATTGGGGAATGGGGGAGGGGGGCAACTGCCAAACACTGTGAAATCAATGTTCTTTCATTTATTAAACACACACTAATGGGGTACAGAATGTGAATAATGCACAGGCCATTTCTGCTGCCCTCCTGACGGTGACCTGGCAACTTAGGCCTATCTCTCTGCACACCCATTTTACACTGGTTGTTTACAGTTCATTCATTTATTCAACAAATACTTAAGGAGCACTTCCCCTATCCAGGCACTGTAGGGAGGGATAAAATGGCAAACAAGACAGAGGCATGCTCTCCCATTACACAGTTTATTGACTTACTAGAGAGTCAAAGCATGACTTTATTCATTACAGTTAGGTGTAATGGGTGTCATGCTAGAAGTTCAGAACCCTGTGGGGACATACAACAGGTGGTTGAACCTCTAAGGGGAATTTGAAGAGGATCTTTGGAGAAATTGATATTTCAATCAGTATTGGACAGAAGGTTGCATTCGCTTAGGGAAGGGGGAGCAGGGAAAGGGGGACACAGAAGGAGTGTGCTCTAATTGGGCTGCAGGGAGTAGGGAATGAAAGAGGTAGCCACAGCGGATCCAGAGCCAGCTACGGAGGGGAGGGCAGCTTGTTCCATTCCCTTCCAGCTTTCTAGGCACACAATTTTCAGACCTTCCTCAACTCCAAGTTTTGCAACCTACCATCTTCAACTAGACCCCAGCCACAGCCCAGCCCACAGCAGCCCAGTTGAGGCAGAGTTTTCCGGGGTCCCGCTTGTCAGGGAGGGGAATTCAGACTATATGCACTCATGCCTCCAAGGTCTGATTACTGTGAATGGAAGAATCGCTGTGATCTGGGGATGGTGAAGCTGGTCTGCGGGCTAGGGCCAGTGGTGTAGTGCTCAGGAAATGGTGAGTGAAGGGAACTAAATTCCTCTGTTCATTTTCTTTATCTTCTCTGGGAGAGGAAATGACCTGCAGTGGGATAGCATAAGTGAGCTCTTGTCTCCCTAAACGAGTTCTCATCTTCTGGCTTGGATTAAACTCCATCCCAGAAATGAGAATTTCTCTAGATAATGCTCTGTGGAAACATGAAAAGCGAGAGCAGAGTTGAAGGTTAGGTGCTTAGCTGACATTTTTATTTTCAAGTGAGAAAAAAGTAGACATGGTAAACTTGAGTGGTGTCCTTGACACTGAGACCAAGCCAGGATGGAGACGTGATCAAGGAGGAGTCCTCAGAGCATCAGAGAAGGAAGTGGTCATGACCAGGAGAGCAAAAACTCACTCCCTTCACTGCTGTTGACAGTTATGAGCTGGCAGATTAGTGGAAACCCAGTTTCTCTGACATTCAGCAAAACATGTGCCAAACACTTCTTTGGCAATCATTTAGCATAAACTCAACAAACATATATGCTAAATGTTGTCTGTCTACAGAGTTGAGGCCACAGAGTTATGAGAGCACACGAGAGAGTTACTTACCCAAGCCTGCAGCAGGCCTGAAAGGCTTCCTGGAAGAGAGATACCTGAGCAGGTACAGCACACATCTGGCATATGATGGAGTTTAGAATGGAAGCATCTAGTGCAACATGGTGCCAACTCTGGAGCCAGACTGCCTGAGCTCAAAGTGGGGCCCAACGATGACTAGCTGTGTGAACTAAGCTATCCTGAGAAGTTCCCCTAACCTTGCTATGCCTCAGTTTCCTCAACTGAAAGATGAGAATAATTATAATGCTCAGCTCACAAGCTTGATATGAGAATTTTTATAAAGACTTAGTATATGCCGAGTGCCTAGAACAGTACCTGGATTGTGATAATGCTAGATACACATTAGCTGCAATAAAGACATGTACAGTTAAGGTTTTTTTAATTGGGAGACGTATTTTTTTGGAGCAGTTTTAGGTTTATAGAAAAATTGAGCAGCAAGTACAGGAAGTTCTCATATACCCCTCCCCTCCACACACAGTTTCCCCTATTACTAGCATCTTGCATTAATGTGGCACATCTGTTACAACTGATGAGCCAATACTGGCACCTTATTATTAACTAAAGTCCATAATTTACATTAGAGGCCACTCTGTGTGTTGTACTTCCATGGATTTTGATAAATGTATAATATCATGTATCAGCCATTACAGCATCATACAGAAGATTTTACTGCCCTAAAAACCTGCTGCTCTGCCTATTATATTTCCCCCCACACCCTTTATCCTCTCTCACAACCCCTGATCTTTGTACTATCTCCATAATTTTTCCTTTTCTAGAGTGTCATATACTTGTCATATGGCATGCACCCTGCTCAGACTGGCTTCTTCCACTTAACAAGATGCATTTTAAGTTTTGTTCTTGTCTTTTCCTTGGTTAATTTTTAATGAGCGGTAGGAAAATTCATACCAAGTTGCATGATGACACTCAAAGGAAGCTGAATAAAGGGTCTTTACATGGTCACGCTGTAGAAAGTTCCGCAAATCTTTGCTTTTAGAACTCTGCTATTTCATCCTCCACTGCAGTCCCACCATGAAGGCCACTTGTCTCTAGTTAAATGAGCCCTTTAAAATACAAATGTTCCTGGGAGGTCACATTTAAAATATTTCAGATGTAGAACCATAACATTTTTCAGCCAGAAAGAGCTTCAGTATTGGCTGTTCCCAAGACCTTATTTCAGAGAGGAGACTCAGAGGGAGAGGTGACTTCCTGGAGAGTACCCAGTCCAAAACAAGCAACATGTCACTCATCCAGCAGGTCCTGGTCACCTGAATGCAGGTTTGGATAAGTGTAGTAACCACACACCCTGAACCAAAAAATTAAAACACAAGGTTCAGCAAAGGATCTTTTAAATATTTCATCCATGAACATATACAGGTACAATCATTTAATTAATTAATGTATAACCTTTATCCATAAGAACAACATTAAAGAAAATAAAGACTATTCATTTCTTAACATATATTCCCTGGGCACACACAAAATGTAAGACAATGCACTAGGTGTGAAGATATGCAGGTAAAAATAAGCTTGCAGAAAGTAGGCATAAATGACTGCCTGGAGCAATCAAGAAAGGCTTCCTGAATGAGGTGACTTTTGTTCAGTCCCTGAAGGATGAGCAAATACAGGTGAGAAAGGAAGGATGCTAAAGTAAAGCTGTGATGAGCAAAGTGTGTGACATTGATCGGGAAGAGTGAGCAGTTCCGGCTGGCCGAGAAGAGGACACACGCCCGGGCAGAGTGTCAGGGTGACTGCAGGCTGCAGAGGGACGGCAGCAGCATCCGAAGGCTCACACCTGCACCTCACACTGTTCCCAGGGTCCAGGCTGCTCCACCAGGCCTAGCACCACTCCCCGGACACTTGCCAAAAGACAGCTACGGCAGGTTCCGAGAGAACTCAAGGACTCGCTGCTTCCTCCCTGTGTCCTTGGCGGCAGGGTATCCTCATTGTGCCCCCAAAGAAATGAGTTTCCTCTGTTCCTGAAGGGCAGACAATAGAATTTTTCTGAGAGATTTCTCAGGAATGAGATGTCCTGCGGCAGCCCTAATTCAAGCAGGAGGGTGGAGGGTGGGCTTTCCTTCCTGGAAATCCAGATTGCTAACAAATCGCCTCCCCACCCAACTCCTACTGCAGCTAGCTGTCCCACAGCCCCAGCCCCCACTTCCTCTGCTAATGCAGCAGCCTCCCAGCCAGCCCTCACAGTCAAGATGGGCCTTAAGTGGCTTCCTACATTAAGTTCCAGACTCCTGGGTGATGTAGCCATTTTCAACCAGCTTCCCCAAGCCTGTCAGAGCAAGGAAGACTCTGGGTCTGCAGCACACCCCATTCGAATAAACAGCCAACAAGCAAGAGCCTTGTCAAAGAGGAGTCCAGAGTGCGGTTGACAAGGACAGGGTGTTGGACAGTGAGGACTGTTTGGACTGATCTGTCACCAGTGCCTATCTCCCTCCTGACGACCCCCCCCATCTCTGTGGATGAACACACACACACACACACACACACACACACACACACACACACACATGACACCTGGCCCTCTTGTTTTCTGCATTCACACCCATTGCTGCCCCCATTGCCAATCTTTCCTGACATACCCCCAACCCTGTGTCCCCATTAATCCTTATACCATCATGCCCCTCAGTACCACGGTGCCACAGTGGGGATCGAGTGGAAAGAACAGGGGCTTTCAAATCAGACAGACAGACTGTATCACAGCCATACTACCTATGATCTATTGTACTACCCTGTATAAACCTCTTTCAACCTCATTTTCCTCATCTGCAACTGGAGATAAAGAAAACAAAATGATTAAAGGGTTTAACATATGTAAATAACCTAAGACAGTAGTTGGCGCACAGTGTAATCTCAGGTTATTACCCTCTCTCACCTCCCTCAACATATTAAATTCAATAGCATTCAAGCAAGCACAGCACTGGACTATCCCGCAAAGGTCATCAAGAGGCAGTATTTTGGGAGGGGCAAAAAGGCTCAAAGACAAATCCCATCTCATTCACATAAGGCAAATTTTTACTGCCAGGAACAGAAACCTCAAATCAAATTGGCTTGGAGGGGATAAAAAGAATTTATTGCTTTGCAAAACTGATGAATACTCCTAATATCTATTCTTCCATTCTTCCCTTTAGTAACAGAGCTCCCTGTCTTGGACAGACTCACAGGTGGTGCCCGTCTCTTCCACATGCATTCCAGAGACTTTGTTTCCAGCCTCCCTTAGGTCTCTGTGTGGTCATGCAGTGGAATATAAATGAAGGAGATGACTACAGTTCTCAGTTCTTTAAAAAAGAAGCGGATTGTTCTCCATATCTTCTTTTGCTCTTCTCCTCGGCTGAGAAATGGGTCATTTAGAACAATCACTGGACCACATGTTGAAAATGGCAGAGGTACCCTGGCAACCCTGGACCACTTACTTCTGGACTTATATGAGACAGAGCTATGTCTATCTTATTTAAGTCCTTTCACTGGGAGTCTTTGGAACAGCAGCAGAGCCCCTGACTTACTAATGTCATTCATTTCAGGTGAGACTCGATCCCTCAGTTTCCTACAATGTCACCAAGGATCTAGTTCCTTTCAATGTCTCTGTTCTGCTTCCAATGGTGTTTGCTTATTCCCAGACTCTACATGTCCCCCTCCCATAATTGGTCCTTGTTCCTGTACCTCACCCTAACCCCAGCCCTCAAATCCCCTGATACTCACAAAAATTGCTGCAGCCAGTACAGACTTCAAATTCTCACACAACACACTCTAGAAAAGAGTGATATTTTCTTCTGTTAGCCTGGAAAGGGGCAATAGGGACAGAAAGATAAGTCAGAAAAGTTCACTGGCCTACAGCTATTTATTTTCTTCTTTAAACATCTTGTTTAACCATTTGGCTGGCACTGAGAGATCAGGGTTTAAACCAAGTACAATGGACTTCAGACTCAAGCTCTAATATTCAGAGTGTGTTCTTCCAGGGCCCTCTTGGGCCTATCGTGGGAGGTAAGCACCTGTTTCCCACATTGTCCAACCAAGATACACAGTGGAAGAAACAAAGTCTCCAAAATGAAGTGCTTTTAGGAATTAGAAATCAATACTGGGAAGCAAAACAATGGTAAATGTCCACCCCATCACCTATATCATCCCAACTTTTTAACTCCAGCTTTAACCTCTCTCCTGTGACTCAGATGAGGCCAGGACTAAAGTGAGGCGAGCAAGGAGACTAGAGTGCAAAATTTAAGGAGACACTCATTCTCAAGTGCTGACCTTGTACTTGTGAGCCCTTGAGAGTGAGTTTTGCTCCCTCTGTTCCATGCTTGCCTCACTCTGGTCTTGACCTTTGACCCTCAGGCCTGCGTACTGGACATTGATCCACCAGGATAGTCCACAGGCTTCTCAAGTTCAGCATGATTAAGTTCACCTTCCAGCCCTCAACCTTGTCCGCCTATGCTACCTACCTTTGGGAATAACACTACCACTGACCACCTATATGGCTGGTCAAGCCAGAATCCTGGGAATCATCTTCAATGTCACCCTCTCTTTACCTCCCTCTAGTCCATCACCAAGTCCTAACCACTCAACTTCATTCATATCTCCAAATCCATCCACTTCTCAATCCCACCCTCCCTGTGACATTAAATTATGTTACCATCACCTTTCCATGGGACATTACCAACATCCCCCTACCTGGTCTTCCCATTTCCAGTCCTGTTTTCCTCCAATCCCTTTTTCTTACCATAATCAGAATGGCCTTTCCTAATTTACAAAGAAGTCCTCCTAACCCGGCCCCACTGACTTCTCCAGCTTTGGTCATTACAACCAGCCCCTCCCTACTCTCTCCACACTACAACTGTATGGCCTCCTTTTAGTTCCTCAACCCCTCCATGCCTCTAGGCCTTTTCAGCATGCTTTTCCTTCACCCACCTCCCCCATCATTTATTTATGCTTGGAGTATTAGCTTAAACTTCATTTCCTCCAAAAGTCCTTCTGCACCCATAAACTAGGAGATCTCTCTTCTCTGCTCCCACAACACATAGTTCTATTTTTAAAACACTCATCAGATATTTCTTAAATTATTTGTTTACTGTTTGCCTTCCCTGGCTGACTATAAGTTTCTTGACTTGCTTATCAGTTGGATGAATGTTTAAGGTAAGAATCAACCCTACAAATCCTAAATTTACCACTCTGCCAACTCATTTATTCATTCAGCTATCACCTGCGAAGCCCACATAAAGTGCCTTGTCTTTGCTAGGGGTTGAAGCTTCAGAGACTAAAGAGGCACCATCCATACACACAGGGCACTCAGGATCTAGCATATACGGAAGGGCCCAAGCTTCAGAGTCAGAAGCCTCGGTTCCCTCACCTGTAAAATGGGCCCTGTGCTACCTGCTACAGCAGATGTCTCTGGTCCCTTTATCACATCCCTACCCACCCCTAATTCCCCTGCAACTGTGACGAGTATTTCCATACAATCACCTTGTATTGTCATATCAAGTAAGTAGCTCCCATCTTTCCACATTCTGCCCCAGGGCTTTCTCCAAAGTTGCCATAAGCCACTTGACCTGTGTAGGTTAGTTCAACCCAGAAGTGTCAGGGCAGTGATCCCTGGGCAGTTCCTAATCAACAAGATATGGTAGCTGGTGGCTAAATGCTACAGCCTCTCAATTTTCTAGGAGACAAAACTGAACCCACATTGCCTACAGCAGTGACCTCAAAAGCACCGATTTATTTTGCCTTTTCCTCTTTCCCTGTCTCCCTCTCTCTGTTCCCTCACTCCTTCTTGGGATCTGCTGTCCTGGTACCCAAATCCTTGTGTCAGGCTTTGCTTTGAGTAGAACCCAAATTAGTGCACCAAATTCACCAGGCTATTCCAAAGATTAACTATGGCAACGTGAGTGAAATTATTAACACATTTCCTAGCACACTCTCAGTGCTTAATAAGCTGCAATTATTAATGTTAGCTGTTATATATTCTTGGTGAGGGAGATACAAATATAATCCAATAAAATAAATATTATAATAGAAGTATAAAGTTGAAAGAGCAGAATGAAAACAGGTAATTCCTTAATTTGGAGGAATTAAGGATGCTTCACAGGGAATTTTCTCTTAAACTAAGTTTTCTTAAAGGCCCCAAAATTTGGAGAGAGAATTCCCAACCAGGGACACAGCAAGAATGAAACCATGGCAAATGATAGAACGTGACACATTATGGGAAGCATAAGCAGTTCTGTATTACAGGAGAGTACAGAGAGGGTGTGTGAGGGGTGGAAATTGAGGGTGCAAAGAGCAGCAGAATCTCAAGGAAGCCCCATCAGGGAGAGGCAAAGTCTGAGGCACCTACAGAGAGGAGCTGCCAGGGCTGTCCTGCAGATAGCAGCAGAGAGAGGAGTACATAGTGTTCACCATCCAGCTACACATGTGCCTTCCCCACTCCTGTTTATTTACACTCTGCATGGCTGGATGGAATTCAAGGCATAATTCATGACCCACCCCTTTGAGCACCCTGCAGAGAGGGGGAAGCAGGGAACATCCCTGTCAAGTGCCAGATGTTTGGCAGGGGCCTAAGAGCTGTTGATGGCTTTGGAGGTGAAACAGGAAACTCTTGTGGGGCAGGAAGCCTGGAAGTGCAGAAGTTTGGTGAATAAAAGACAAGTGGCCTCGGAAAAGCAGAGGAGCATGAGCTGGAGTAGAACTGGCACAGCTGGGTTCCAGTCCTCACTTTGGTCCTTCCGATGTTGCCCTGGCAAGTCACTTCCTTAATCCAAGCCCCAGTTTCTTCAGCTAAGGTCCCTCCTAGCTCTGAGGTGCAATGATTCCATGAGGTAGTACATGAATTTCACTTTGAAGACTGAAAAGGGTTTTTATTATCCCAAAGTTCCTCTTCACCTTGAATGAGTACCCAGAATGAGATGTCTTTAAACAGGAAGTTTTTAAAGAAGCTCAGAGGCCTGACCCCCTAGCTTTAGAAAAAAAATGACTTTTAATCACAGATCATTCAAAACAACAGACTAATTGGGGTGGGGAAATGGGGGGTCAAACTGGCCATTTAGAAATGCTGTTTGGCTAACTTTGACTTTCATCTGGTTCCTTTAGTTCAAAATTGGAAGTTAAGAGCGAACAAATTTTTGCTCAAGTTTTTTTCAGTCTCCTGTCCCACTCTGCATCCTACTCCAGCCATGTAAAATGAAATGCTCTGCATTCTCCTAAAATGCCCTCACCTCCCACTTCTTCATCTTTGTTCATGCTGGTCATTCATTCACTAAACATTCACTGAGCTCTTTTTGTGGCATGGGTTCCAGATAGTGAAAAAAAAAGAGAGACATGGTCCCTGCTTTCCTAGGCATACAACCTAACATTAACTGGATTAACTAGACAGACATTAACTGAAACATAGTACAAAGAAATGGAAATGTCAGAGGTTGAACATACTATACTAGGGCAGAATATTGTTATGAGAGTAATAGTAAAATAAATAATTTAGTTATGGAAATCAGGGAAGGCTTCTTGGAGTAAGTAATGCTTGATGTCCTTCCTTTTCAGGACAAAAGTCCTATTCAACTTTATAAGGCAGCTCAGATATCATCTCTGTGAAGTTGTCTGCATTTTGCCAAACAACTCATTCTTTCTTTTGTGATCTATGGATTTTTTTTGTTATGGACACTAACATAGCTTTGGGGGCACTGTTATTATCTTTAGCTGTGTTCTAGCTGTCTCCCCACACACTGTGAGCTTCTTGATAGCACAATGCCTTCTTTACTCATTTCTGCAACTCCAGTGATGTGCCAGATACAAATGAGACAAAACTGGAATGAATTGAAATGTAGATATGCTGCAAATTCAAGATATGTTTTTTAAGTGAGTAACTTATTTTGGTTAGCAATCCAAATAACATTCTGGTTTATGTCCTTTTTTCTTAATACAACAAGTACTTTTCTAAAAAGTTTGCATAGATATATTATACTGTTAGTAAAAGTAAGCCATGTATGAAAATTCTAGACCCACCATTCAAGTAATAGATCATAAAAGTCCTTCACTGGATTTTAAAGACATCCATCTGTACTTTCTCCATAAGCCCAAAATCTGGCTGTCAAAGTGACTGAAGTAGTGAGGTTTCTTATTTCAAATATGAACTTTTATGATGTGGTCTACCTATATGGGCAGGAACACTTAGGAAAAAGCTGGTGGGTTTCTGGGCACTGAAACAAATTTTTAAAAACTTAGTGGAAGTCTATCTCTCAGAAGTAAACACGTCCATCACCTTTTCTACTCACAGGGTTGAGTTGTTATAAAATGGGGGCCAGAGTTATTTGGTTTCCTATTACCTGGGTGCCTTGTACTTTGCCCATTCAATTGCCTCCCCCAAGAATGTCTTTGCTCGTCCTGTCAAAGTCCTACGCATCCTTCAACCCCCATCTCAAACATTTCATTGTTTGTTTTACCCATGGTTGGATGACTGGAATTTGCCCAAGGTCAGAAAACACATCAGAGGCCAACTAAGAGAAGAGGCCTTTAACCATCTTGACCTATATTTTTCCCTCCACACCAGGATTGTCCAAAGGACATGCCTCCTGGATGTTTGGGAAATGTATCTATCTTCCTCTCCCACTTTCCTAGAGAAATCTTAGTTCTTATTAACACAAAAGGCTGTAGAAAAGCCTGTAGTTTAGCTGCAATTTAGAAACTTTTTTTTTAATTTAATACAACATTTTCCAACTCATCTGAGTCCTTTTCTCATGAATATCTGTTAATTTCCCCTAGAATTATTTTTCCAGAAAACACAATTTGGGAAACCCTATTCTCTATCATGACTACTCTCACTCACTTTCTCCCCATCTTTTTAGATGAAGGAACCAACGAAAGATAGTTATTACATAAGTGAGATGCTAACATATTCTGATAATCACCTCTTTTTGTGGCTAAGAGAGAAATGTATTTTATATTTAAATAAGAATCAAATCCAAAAAAGTGGACAAAGGAATGAAAAGGTAATTTAATGAAAGAAGAGACAAATTTTCAGTTAACAAATGGAAAAGTGTTGGTTCTCACTCACTAAGTACTCAAACCAATACAAAGTGAACCAATAAAGGATATTTATTAACCAAATCATCAGATATATTTTTACTAATAATGATATGCTAAAACTCCTAGCAATTTTGTCTCCTTTACAAGATCTTTTTTGTATTTTCCAAATGTTCTACAATAAACATGTATTCATTTTTAATTTTAAAAAACTTTAAAATTATGAGAATTCTATTACAAATCTGAACAGATCTTTTTTTTAATTTGCATGTTTAAAACTGGAAAATGTGACTTTTATGTTTTTAAGACAGGGAAACAGTTATTTTAAAATCTTTACCAGATTTCAGATAGTCACCCACCACTACCTTAAATTAGTTGTTGGTTCACCTCCACAGGGGTGATCTAGAATCACCCCACTGAGAACTAGAGGGGAAAGTCCACTCTGGCTGCTAACATAGTAGGATGGTCCAGTCCATGGACTTATATTTGGGCCATCTCAATGCCTGGAGATTCAGCATGTCTACCACTGAAGCCAGGGAAGTCTCCCAGAGAAGTTCAACAGAGAAGAAAACCAACATAGGTGAGTTAGGGAGGACTCCTAGGAAGTCAATGGGCCTCAGACTCAGACCAGCCTGGCTTTGAATCCCAACTCTTCCTCTTACTGCCATAGACCCAAGAAAGCTCCATCCTGTCTCTGAACATTGTTTCTTTGGAAAAGAAAAAGGCCAGATTATAGAATGTCATTGCCGTGAATGTCTGAGCCTGACCCCAAATATCTGCAAATTCCAGGGGCATCCTTGTTCATATGCATATGATTCTAGGGTACTCTTTTAAATGTGCTTATTCTGTCTCACACATCATTGAGTCACATGTGAAATTCAGGTCCTTCTTCAATTTCCACCAATAATAATAATGACACGTGGAGTTTGTGAGCCTAGTTGTACTTAGTGATGTTTTAGAAGGAGGGATTTACATTTAAAATGAGTAACTTAACATTAAAGTGTAACCTGTTCTTAAATGCACCTTGGTGTCCCTGCATTCCACCATTTTATATTTCATGCCCTTTCTCCATGTCCTCTTCACTCTCACTGCACTCTCTGCACCTGCCCTTCCCTTCTCTTTTTCTAGAAGAAAAAAAATTGCTCTCACTTTCTAGGGCAGAGGTACTTGGCTATTCTTTTGTTGCTGAAGCATCTGTTAACATCTTTATTGCAAAATAGTTTATCAAAGTATTTTCATAAGAAAGACAGGTATCTCCCTGAGAAGAATTCTGGTGCTAGCCATTAAGATAAAACAAAAACAAAAACAAAAACAAAACCTCACTTCATTGTACACCTACTCAGAGGCACTACTGCATAGTAATAAGGAGTATCATAGGTGGTATATCTTGTAATTGTTGCTGTGTATCTTGTCTAGCTCTATGGCTTTGGACAAGCTATTTAAACACCATGTCCTCAAATGTGAAAAGGAGATTATAATAGCAGTCAACTCATGGGGTATGTATAAAAATTTAATTAGTTAATACATGTAAAAAACTTAGAACATTGATTGCCATGTAATGAAGTCCCAATAAATACTAGTTATTTGCTTTTATTAAATAAGTTTTTACTGTCTTTACCCTGACCCCCTTCTCCTCATAGGACTTATCCCATCTGGATCATCTACTTTAAATGCAGTCAACATCTTTAAAGTATTACCAAGATAATGTACCATTTGGGGCACTGTAGTTCATTACTGTGAAAAACTTCTAGCCAATGACACCTGATGAGAAACAATGTATCACTACATACAATGAGCTAGAAGGATAATTAACAGCTTGGTGTCAGATAACCAGGGTTCAAATTCCAACTCTGAAATTTACTTGCAGTATGATCTTAGACAAGTTGCTTGCCCTCTCTGAGTTGGTTTCTCCTCACTTGGTAAATGTAAGAAAAAATAAGACCTACGTTGTAAGACATAATATAGAGAGAAAAATACACCACATGGTACATGCTCAATAAATTAGATGGTGGTGGTCATTGTGGTGGAAGTGGTGATGGTGGTGATGGTGGTGGCAGTGGTGGTGATGGTGATAGTGATGGTGATAGTGATGGTGACAGCGGTGGTGGTGGTGGTGGTGGTGATGGTGATCGTGATGGTGATGGTGACAGCGTTGGTGGTGATGGTGATGGTGGTAGTGGTGGTGGTGGTGATGGTGAAGGTGGTGATGGTGATGGCGGTGGTGATGGTGATGGCGGTGGTGGTGATGTGATAGTGATGGTGGTGGTGGTGGTGGTGATGGTGATGGCAGTGGTGGTGGTGGTGGCGGTGGTGGTGGTGGTGGCGGTGGTGGTGATGGTGATGGCGGTGGTGGTGGTGGTGATTGTGATGATGGTGGTGGTGGTGGTGGTGACGGCGGTGATGGTGATGGTGGTAGTGGTGATGGTGATGGTGATGGTGGTGGTGGTGGTGGTGATGGTGACGGCGGTGATGGTGATGGTGGTAGTGGTGATGGTGGTGGTGGTGGTGATGGTGATGGCGGTAGTGGTGATGGTGATGGTGATGGTGGTGGTGGTGATGGTGATGGCGGTGGTAGTGATGGTGATGGTGACGGCAGTGGTTCTGGTGGTGGTGATGGTGATGGCGGTGGTGGTGATGATGGTGATAGCGGTGGTAGTGATGGTGATGGTGACGGCTGTGGTTGTGGTGGTGGTAATGGCAGTGGTGGTGATGGTGGTTGTCGTGGCGGTGGTGGTGGCGATGGCAGTGGTGGTGGTGGCGGTGGTGGTGATGGTGATGGCGGTGGTGGTGATGGTGGTGCTGGTGGTGGTGGTGATGGTGATGGTGACGGCGGTGGTGGTGAAGGTGGTGGTGGCAGTGGTGGTGATGGTGATGGCGGTTGTGGTGATGGTGATGGTGATGGTGATGGTGATGGTGATGGTGACGGCGGTGGTGGTGGTGGTGACGGTGGTGGTGGTGGTGACGGCGGTGGTGGTGGTGGTGGTGATGGTGATGGCGGTGGTGGTGATGGTGATGGTGACGGCAGTGGTTGTGGTGGTGGTGATGGCGGTGGCGGTGGTTGTGATGGTGATGGTGATGGTGACGGCGGTGGTGGTGGTGATGGCGGTGGTGGTGATGGTGGTGGTGGCGGTGGTGGTGATGGTGATGGCGGTGGTGGTGATGGTGATTGTGATGATGGTGGTGGTGGTGATGGTGACGGCGGTGGTGGTGGTGGTGATGATGATGATGGCAGTGGTAGTGATGGTGATGGTGACGGCAGTGGTTGTGGTGGTGGTGATGGCGGTGGCGGTGATGGTGATGGTGACGGCGGTGGTGGTGGTGGTGATGGTGGTGGTAGTGATGGTGATGGTGACGGCAATGGTTGTGGTGGTGGTGGTAATGGCGGTGGTGGTGGTGGCGATGGCAGTGGTGGTGATGGTGGTGGTGGTGGTCATGGTGATAGTGATGGTGGTGGTGGTGGTGATGGTGATGGTGATGGCGGTGGTGGTGGTCATAAACTAACAGCATAACATACATGTTTAAATAGTGGGGGCCCCATTCATTGGTTTTTCACTTGAGAGGCTGTGCACTTATTTCAATGATGTACCAACTCCCAACTCCTATTTACAAGTGATCTTTGAAACATCCTGATAATATCAGTCACCCACAAACTCATCTACAGCAATAACTGTGGATAAAATGCTGACATCTTTATTTTGTCCAAATATTTTTAAGTCCCTGAGATCATTCTGTATACACATTTTATATCCTACTTTTCTAGTTAACATGATATTAAAAGTATGTTCTCATGCCTTTAAATGTTCTATATACTTTGCTTTAACAACCACATAAGATTGTAGTGTAAAGATCTGCCATAATTTACTTAACTCTCCTTTTTACTGGGCATTAAGGTTTTTTCCAATTCTTGATTGTAATAAATAATAGAGCAATGAATGTTTTTGTCCATAAGGCTTTGTCTGTGCTTTGGATTATTTTTGTCAGCTAAATTCCTAGACACAGAATACTGGGCCAAGAAATATGAGCTCATATGTATTGCCATATTGCTATCAAGATCCTTCACATATTTGAAGACAATGATCATGTCCCCAAGTCTCTTCTCCAAGCTAAACACTCCCAGACCCCTCTATCATTCCTCATACAATTCAATTCCCAGTTGCCTCCATTCTTGTCCCTTTTCTCTCGAATCAAAGCCTGAACTCCTAAGCCGGCATTGACGCTTCTTCCAATCTGACCTACTTTGCTGCCTGCTTCTCACCTCAGTTTCCAGGTACCATCCCTTCCAGTCAGCCATGACTCCTCACGTGCACCCTGTTCCTGCATTCTGCCATTCATTCGCTTATTCTATTCCTCAATCTAGGATGCTTTGCACACTTTTGATGCCTGGGAAACTCGAGCTCATTGCTCCAAACAGAGCTCAAAGCCACCTCTTGTCTGAGAGGCTTCTTGGTGCCTTTTCCCTGCTGCGGGCAGAGCCAACTGCTCTGCCCAATCTACTCCTGTGCAACCCAGTATGGTGGCCATCAGTCCTGCTGCAAAGTGGAGGACCCACTTGTACATGGATAATTCAAGGATTTAATAAAGGGATTATTTAAGAAGCCACACACAGGAGGTGGAGAGACTATAAGGAATAGCACAGCACCCGAGGACCAGCAAGGCTTTTAACATCCCTATGCCTGAAGGAATGAGGACAGAGAGAGAGTACTAGAACTCAGCAAGAAAGAGTTGTGTGAAGAAGAGCTGTGACTGTCATCAAAGCACAAAATCAGCCCAAGGTAACCCCACAGGGAGGAACCTGAGAGAATAAATACCTTGATTTCACTCTCCTCTCTCCTTTCCATCTCCTGCCTGGGTTTCCATTAGCAGACCTGAATGAGACCAGGGGCTAGGAAGCCCACGGAATCAGCCTATAGAGATCAGCCTCCCTGGGCACAAAGTGGGATGGAGAAGGGTAGAGAGTGGATCTGAGGGGCCAAGGGAAGAGCCCCATCTTACCACGTGAAAGTTCATTACCCTTTGTTATAGTTAAGCGTCAGCAGGCATGCCTCCATCTCTGGACTGAGTATGCACTGTCTCACTCATCTCCAGACCAGCTTCTGCACTGGGGAATGACTCTTTTGCCTCTTATTCAGCATTCTTCAGTGCCCAACTGTGTCCCCCCTCCTGGCCTACAGAGCCAAATATAAATGTATGTAGCAGGACTAAGAGGATATGGCTCTTGCCTTTCTTATTTCCTCAGAGCCACTTCCCCTACCCTCCTACTTCACAATTCAGCCACATGAGCACTGATTCCTCCCAAATACAACAGTGTCTCCAAAGGATCTACCAGTTTTCCCTGGACATGCTTCCCCCACTGAAGACCTCCTACTGATTCTTTAAGATTCAACCCAAGGGTTACTTCCACTGTGAAACTGCCTGCCTTCCCCAGACAGACTCTGGGCCTTCTCCAAATCTCCTTTTACAGCTTATGTTTTATAGAACTTCACATTAGAGATGTTTATAACTCTGTCTCCCCAAATAAACTACAAATTCCATTAAGGCAGGGACTGTGTTTTACTTCATCTATTTCCCTGGTACCTATCAGGGTCTCTGGCACACTGAAGATACCAATGTTAAATTAATGAATGAATCATTGAAGTGAGAAAAGATATTTGCAATAATTTAGATTTCTCATTTGATGTATAGATTTGTTTTTTTAGATCCCTGATGCACTTGTTCTTTATGCACTTCTAGGGTATGAGTGTGTAACAAGGGCAGCTCACATCCTAGACATCTCTTAGCACCAGCTGGCACTGACTTCCATCTGCCTTCAGCAGAGCCTGTGTATGAAGGTAGACATCCTTGGGAGGACACGTAGGAGACAATCCACATGGAGCCTACCCATCACATTTCTGTTTGACAGATGGGCCCTGTTAACAGGTAACTTGCCAACAAGCCCTTAGGAGCTCTTGTGTCTGCTTCCTAAATCCATTTTGAAGCAGAAATCCATTTTATTAGCTGAAGACAGAATAGACCAATTCCAAATATTTGTAAAAGCTTAATCTTGCAAATTAGCTAGCTGTCCTCTGGCCACATGGTGGCCACTTGTGTGAAAGGAAAGCAGGCCCATCTCAGGACAGACCTTTCTCTGTTTCTTGAGAAAACACAATAAAACACCCTTCTCCTTTCATCCACATCTGGTGGCTACAAAAACAGTGACCCGTGGAATTCACATTTTCATACTTAACTATGGTAGGCCAGCATCCAGAGGTTATTCTTGCTGTGTTTATGAAAGAGTGAAGCCTGTCAGGATAAGAAGGCTTCTGATGGAGTGCTTATTGAGAAAACATGCAGAGTTTTCTGTTTCCCCAAATTAGAGAAGGAGCTTATGATAAGAATCCTTTTCACTGATTTCTTCTCGACTGCATTCCCACTGTCCTGCAGTATAATTACAAGCCCTGAGATTCAACTTTGTGAAGAGAGTCCTAGGGAAAACTCCCCAAAGTGTAGCTCTGGGGGTCCTAACTCTTGAAATTGTACAAAGCTCCAAGGAAGTCATATTATACCCATAAAAGGACCACCTCACTAAGGGAGCTGAGAAAAGTTCTTTGTTGACACCGTTTTGGCTGGCATTTTATCAGTTCATCACGTTCATTCTACAAACTGTAGGCTGATGGTTTGATCTTCCCTGGGCAAGTGGGAATGGCCTCCTGAGAAGAGAAAGGTGCCTTTTGAGAGGACCAGGATGGAGGCAGGCCAATCACACAATGAAAGGTGGACGTCAATCCAAACAGGGCTCAGCAAAGAAGTTATGAGGACAAATAAGACAGAAACCAGGAAGCAGTGGTGAGAGAGAAGGTTCAATGTCCAAGTGGACATACACAGGGATACTAAGGACACCCCATTACCTACTCTTCACTACAGCTGAAGATTGCTAAAACACAAAACAGGCCAGGTCATTCCCAGATAAACCCTGCAATGGCTCCTCCTAATGAAAAGGAAATAAGTCTCAGCTCTTAGCATGGCACACAGCCCTTTCTACCTTGCTAGTCTGATCACGCTACCCCCATCCCAGCCCACCCTGAGATCTCTGCCTCCAGGCCTTTGCTTAGGACTTACCTTAGGTAGAAAGATAGACATGAGCAGCCAGGGGAAGGGGAAAATAAAGTTCATGGAAAAAAATGCCAAAACTAACCAGGTAGGGAGTCCCACATGAAGACAACAAAGACTTTGAAGAGAAATAATTTCTTTGCCTATCAGGACCAGGCCAAATTGGTCCCAACCTGATCCCAACATGGATGCACTCAAACAAAACTAAGAACTGCCCAAAAGACACCTAGGAATGTACATGCACACTGAGAGGGATGGTTACATAGATGGACCCGTCAATCAAATAACCCCACCTTGTCAATCAAAGGGGCCAGACTGCAATACATTCCTAGCCAGAATGCAATATATAGGCCTCCTGCCTAACAAATCAAGGCTTTGTCAACCTCGACTCTTACTCGCTTCTCCCTTGAAATGGATTCAAATAAAACTTTCGCTCTGCTTTACTACTTCGTCCCTGCCTTTCAATTCTTTGCTGCGGTCGCCACAAGGTCCCTAACACTTACCATGTGCCTAGCCAACTCCTTCTTCACCTGCAGTTCTTCACTTAGATGTTAGGGTCTCTAAGAAGCCAGCCTCTACCCCACACCAGATGAGCAGCCCTGCCCTGCCCTCAGAGCCCGCATCCACCTGGTCAGTGTGAGCATCCTCCCTACGGCACTACTCTAACTGCCCACTGGGCTTGTCTGACTCTCCCTGGACTGAGAACTTCTTGAAGATGAACTTTCGTCCTCTTCACCTTTGTTTCCGCAAGTACAGCATAAGGAATAACACTTATATAATTAATGCTCAAAATAATTACTTATTGGATGCCCACTACATTTCATGCCCTATACTGGCTATTTTCACAAATATCTCATATAATCTTCACAAAAATCTTAAAAGAATCCCATTATGATCTCAACTTATAAATGAATCTGTTACTCAGGCTGAAAATTTGTCCAGGATCTCACAGCTTTGAAGTGGCAGTTGGCATTAGGATGAAAGAGTACTCTCTCTCTTTCTCTACCCACCACTGGCCTGCTTGGATCTTCGTGGTCATGTCTGCTATTTGCACTTTACCTAAAGCTCTTCTCTCCAACCTGGGCAAGGAGGGTAACATATCTCCATGAAATAAAAGCATTTTTTCTCTCTTCAAAGTGATAATTGAGACTACTGTGTTTTTATTCCTAAAGGCTGGGCTTTCCTTACTGAAGGGTTGTGTTGCTAAGGGTTTGGTTTCTATTCAGAGAGACCATGAATCTCTTTCTAATGGGCCATTGAGCACAATAACGGGAGAAAATATGCAGAATGCAGGCTTTTGTGTGTGAATTTTCCTGAAAATGTGGGAACAAATCCCCAGGAAGGAGACACGGAAAGGACCTGAATAGGGTTCTGGGTGCTAGCTTCAGGATCTCACTCCTGAGGGTAATGGATAGTGGGCGGAATGGGTGACAGTCCAGAGAACAGAATCCAGTATCCAGGCCAGGAATGGTTCAGGGCACATAACTAAGCCTGTATTCATTTTGTATTTGCACTCAATTCAGTTTTTGCTAATAGCACTGAAAAATACCTTGATCATTTCAGAAAATACAGGTCATTCCAGTTAGCAAGGAGTAAGTTAATTAAGAATGGCATGACCATCTCATTAGGATGTAAAATGTTGCATCTTAGATTCTGGAGAAACGTGTCACCAAGCCTTTCATATAAACCACAGTGCTGGGCTAAGTGGAATTCATTTGGACCCTTCAGATGTTGACTTTGCCCTTCGGATTCATCATATGTTCCTATCCCACCTGCCCCAAGGCTGTACATTACTTATGGATGCAGACACTTAATCATTAATGTATTACATGTAAATTGTGCTTAATTTCTCTATTTTCACTTTTATTTTATTTTCTTCAAAATGTGGATAGACCAAGAGAGTATTATGCTAAGTGAAATAAGTCAAAGAAAAATACCATATGACTTCATTTATATGTGGAATCTAAAACAAAACAAATGAACAAAACAGAAATAGACTCATGGACAAAACAAATGAACAAAACAGAAATAGACTCGTGGACAATGAGAAGAGATTGGGGGTTAGCATAAGGGAGGGGTTGGGTAAGTGGGTGAAATAGGCATAGGGGATAAAGAGGCACAAAATATTAATTATAATGTAAAATAGTCAGGGATGAAAGTATAGCATAGAATATATAGTCAATGACACTGTAATATCCTTCTATGTTTACAGATAGTAATTGTACTAATTGGGGTGGGCATTTAATAATATAAATAACTGTTGAATCACCATGTTGTATACTTGAAACCAATATAATATTACATATCAACTATACTTCCATAAAAAAAGAAAAAACAGATTTAAAAAAAATGAAATCTTCATTTCAATCATATATAGATTTGACTCACTGAATCGGTTTGTTGTTTGTATCCCATTTTACTAATTATAGCTTTGGTCATTGTAAATATTATTTTGTGGTTATTACTTCCAATTTTTCACATCAAATAATGCACCTCTAATTTTGACAAGGAACTTTGATTTTTTCCACTGTATTTTTTTCTTTTTTGGTTCCATAGCAAAGATTAGTATCTGCAGTTTGAGTCATTGTCAGTTTTATCTTGTGGTGATTGCTTCATCTAAGCTCACTGGGCCCTGGGAAAGATTTTGCAGTTTCAAATGATACCAACACATTGTAATGCTTTGGTCAGACTTAATCCATATTAACAAGAAGACGGAAATTTTTAATCAGGCTTTTGTTTGTCACAACAGGAAAGATTAGGAAGGTGTGGGGGTGAGGCATCAAGCCACCCTTTTTTCTGGTAGAACACCCCTGTGTAGAGGGACCCAGGATACAGGATATCTGGATGAAGCTAAAGAAAAACAGCATGGAGATAAGGTTGAATAGTGAGGATGGAGACAGTTTGTGAGTAGCCTGGAACGCAACCAAGGTGCAGTTAGATTATAACTGATGCTGGGAAAAGACCACCCTGTCCCTAGGCCTCCAACCTTCTGCACCCCCACCGCACCCCACTTTCCTGGCTCCAGGGAAGATTGGTCCCAGGGTATGTTATTCTGAGGTTGGGAGCTGTGCCTTAAGGGCCAACAGATTCAGTGTGCTCTGCTTCCTTCCTCACCCACCTGCCTCAAGTTCAGAGCAGAAACTGATCATGGTTAGGCAGGGATACTGAGCAGCAGGGCACAACCCGGACATTTCTGGGCTCCAGGTTGAAATGCAATCATAATTTCTGAAAGCTGTCATCCCTTTTCCTGCCATTTACTTATCAGAGGACCCTAAGCAAGTGCTTAAACTGCCTGAGGATCCATTTTCTCATGCATGAGAGATAAAGAGAGCCGGTGAGAATTCATAGAAGTAATGGATATCATTGAGGGTTCACTATGGAGCAGACATTCTTCTAAGTGCTTTACAGAATGGACCCCCCTCATATCAGCCAATCAGGTAGGTGGTAGTACTATTCTCTTTATCAGAGAGTGAATCGGAAGATGAGGGAGTTAATAACTAGTTCAAGATGTCATAGTTAGTTCTTGGCATTACAAACAGAAACTCCACCTTTTAAGTAACCCCCAACCCCGACACACACTCACACACTCTCAGCCTAATGAAATAACATAAGCGGCTGATGCATTGAGAACAGCGCCTGAACAAGCAGGCTCCTCGGCTGGGAGATGTGACCAAGTGCCACACTAGAGGCTGAGGACAGACGGACGTGTCATGATTAAATTTACACTTTAGAAATATTAGTCTGTGATGCCTCTCTTCTCCCAAAATTAGGCCCGAATCACCCTAGGTGTAAGAAGTTTGAATAAAAAGTAGTAAATTCAGACCAAGAATATAGAACAGGAAGTACCTTTACATGTCAGCCGCCAGGCGCATTTTTACTCTGTGGGCGAAGGGAAGCCCAGAGGGGAGGGCGCGGGGAGGACCCAGAGCAAGAGAGTCCGTTCCTGCCCCACAGGCTCTCCCCTGAGCTCTAGCCCAGTGTTCTCACCCCACGCTGGTGCCTCCCCAGCATTTGGGAAAAGGATGTAAAGTGTAACCCAACCAGAAAAACCTCGTTCACGCGTAAAAGAGCCCAGAGACACTCAAAGGCCTGCCCTCCTCTTGCCCTCTCAGATTTCTCTAGAAATAAGAGTGTCCTTATCCTTTGCAGTTCCCGGCAGAGTTATCGCTGGCCTTTTCCTGGGAACAGAGTTACTTTGGAGACATCTACTTCTGACTGTCAGAATAAGAAAAACATTGGAAATGGTGCAGGAAGCGGGAGGGCACGAGGCTTCAGTTCTTCCTTTGATGCTTTTAATCCCATTTTAACCCACTGAAAACTCTTCGGAAGCCTCCTTTTCCCCTCCTCTTCCCTTCCCTAGTCATCTCTACAAGTGCCTGGGCTTGGGAGACGGCCAGTTAGATTTGGATCACAGTTTTGTCATTCAATAGTGGGGTAGCCATTGAGCAAGTCACTAAGTTACATCATTTATCTGAGGTTCAGTTTACAAATCTGTAAAATGGGATAATGATACCTTCTTCAAAGAGCTGTAATGGAGATTAAGTGAAATAGCATAAACAAAGAGCAATGTTTGTAAAGTCTCTTTAAATGAGCCCCCTCCCTTTTTGTGATAAGCATGAACAGCATGTCCTTTAGATAAAGTAGACAAAAAGAATTAAAATGCTACCTTATATATATTTTTTAATATAATTTATTTTGGTATCATTAATCTACAATTACATGTGCAATATTATGGTTATTAAACTACCCCTTCATCAGGTCCCCCCCACCAACCCCATTACAGTCACTGTCCATCAGCATAGTGAGATGCTATAGAATCACTACTTGTCTTCTCTGAGTTGTACCCCCCCAACATTACGTCTGCTAATCGTAATGCCCCTTTTTCCCTCTTATCCCTTCCTTCCCACCCATCCTCTCCAGTCCCTTTCCCTTTGGTAACTATTAGTCTGTTCTTGGATTCTGTGAGTCTGCTGCTGTTTTGTTCCTTCAGTATTTTTTCTTTGTTCTTATACTCCACATATGAGTGAGATCGTTTGAAACTTGTCTTTTTCGGCTTTGCTACCTTATATTTTTATGGCACTTGAAGTGACACATTACTTTAACTTGACATTGTTGCTTTTGATTTTATTTACTGATATATTAGTGAAATCCCATTCCCCAAATATTTATTAAAACTTAAAATTACTTGCCTCAGTGTATTGTCGTAAAAATTAAGTGAATCAGTATATACAAATGTTTAGAAAAGAGCCATTTATTATGATTTACACTGTTCTTATTATTGTACACCAAATGTTTTGATATGTGCTAAGAACGTGGAGATGAGTAAAACACAGAGTCCGCACTTAAGAAGGCCCAAGGCATCTGACTACAGTGAAAAGAGGCTCAGAAAACTCATGGACTTGCCAAGGTTGTCAGTTGATGTATGCAAGGGCCAGGGCTCAAACCCATAGCCAAACATTCTCCCTCTAATTTCCATGTTCTTTGCACCCTGATATCAGATAATATGATTTTATTTCAGGTCTTGTCCAACATGATCAAAGCCTCGATCTTGACCTTTACTACTAACCTTTTCCTCTGACTCTTACCCGCAAATGCTGCTTACATTTCAAGAATGGAGGGTAAAGAGGAAAAAGGTTTTAAATATTATGTAGATAAAGAGAGAGAAACCTGCTGTTTTTCAGGCATTGAACTAGAGATGCTTTTACTAGACACCTTTACCTCTCATTTATGATGAGTATTATTGCCCTCATTATTATGCTCAAAACTAAACCTTACAAATAACTATACCCTTCCCAAGTAGCTGGTGGATCTGGGATTCTGACTCAACTCCTAACCTTAACCCCTACATAAAGTACACTCCTGAAATATCAGGGCAATATTACCTTTCTTTCCCTTTGGTGCACCTGATGTCGAGAGTGTCACAAGTATTCCAGCTTTGCTCTGTTCAACCCTTTGTTCTACAGTTATCAAGCAGGTTCCAAGTGCTGGATACTGTGCTAGAGATTCAAAGATATATACAATATTGCCCTGGCCCTTGAAGAGAACCATACAAACACAAATAATGATAGAAGATGAAAAATTAAAAGTGCATTCATCATGAGTCTCAAAGCATGAGTTCCAAAGCTGAGTTGGTTAGAATGGTGTCATGTTTACTCAGTTGTGACATGAGAGATTATTTGGGGAATGACATAAAGAGCGCTCAGTAAGTGCTCGCTGGATGGACGAAAGGGCTAGGATGAAATCTGGACAACCAGCTAGAAAGGTCAGCAACTGGAAGGTAACCTCTGCTCTACTGACCACATGTGTAACTTTTCCTCTGTGCACCTCAGTCCACAACAGGTATGAGGACCTACTGTGTGTCTGGGACTAAGTTTACATAAACCTGATTGCATCAATGAACTCACCATCTAGTAAGAAATCAAACAAGCCACTATTAGAACCAATATGCAAATGTGACCACTGAGCATGTGGGCCTGATGGGTGCAATCAAAACAGCAGCTTGATATGTATCTCTCACTGTCCTTTGACCTGCTCAGTGGGGTAGTCCTTCCTGTATTCCTGGATGAAAACTGAGGTAGGCCCCCTGACTTCCTTGTGTACTTCTAGATAGTCAAAAGTTTAGCAGTCGTATAAAATCCTTAAGTACAGTCTCAGTTCAGTAGAATCAATGTAATAATCAAAGCTTCCAGTTACATTTAAGATGACTACTTCTTCCTCTTCCATCTGGCCCACTGCACTCCAGGGGAGGGTTTAGTCAGAGTCTTCTTCCTTCTATATCCATCTCTTCCTCCCACAACTTGTTAACTCTGGTCTGTGAACACATCCTCGAGTTGGACTAACAGAGGGATAAAGAGAGAAGAGAAAATGGTAAAGGGCAGAGCAGGAGAGCTTCTGCTTCACACGTATCATCATAAACTGTCATTGTCTCTCTGGTCCTGGTGCCAGATTAGAGATAATTAAAGCTGGGAGAGAGGATGGGACTTGTGACCTTTGCATAGGTCCTCAGGGGGTGAGTAAGTCTCTCCCTCAAGCTGGCTGTCCCCTCCCCATGCCTGGTCCTTTCCCCAGATTCTGGTTCAGATGGACTCCCTGCTTAGTTATCCCTCCCCTGTAGGCTGCTCAGGTAGAATTTTAAATGGCTCCAGGCCTGCTCTCCCTTCCACATGGTCCATATTTGTTCTTCAGGAAATACACACAGATCTTTGACCCAATGGACTCTGAGAGGCAGGCTGATCCCAAGCTATCACCTCTCCTTCTCCCTGACCTCTGCTGCTAGCCAGGCTGTCTCTGCTGCTAGCTGTCCCAGGCAGGAGGCAGAGCCAGTCCACATGTGACCCTCACTTCAGAGGATCCTTACCACGCTCTCCAGGTGGCCTTGGGAAGCCCTCACTCTTGTTTTGAAGGAAGGGAAATATACCCTTACCCACCCCCCACTTCCCAGTGGGAGTGAGACTCAAAGCACACCTTATGTCAAAGACATTCTCTTCAAAAATCCTCTTTTAACATCCAATTTCATGATTTATTTCCAGTCTTTTATGTCCTCAATGTGGATTTAGCATCCAACAGCCACAGAATCAATTCTGAGCTCTCTCCTTTGTGAATGCTGCATACGGTGAGCACGGCTTCCAAGGTGCCTTGGTGCCATGGCCAGCTCCCATGGGACATGGTACTGCACACACGAGCTACGGGTGCCTGCCTGCACATGTCAGCCAGTGCACAGTGTAGAAAGCATTGCCCAAATTAGCTCTTTCCAGTTCCTGCCCCACCTCCTTGAGGCCATCTTCCCTAGTGGCTTCAGTAGATGGTGATATCACCCTGCCCCACCCTCCTGAATCCCCCCTCTCTGTCAGAGCCATGAGGGGCACAAAGTTTACCTTGCATGTAATAGGGCTTCTAAGACTGATTTTTGATGGACTGATTTGAAGAGACTGTTGACTGCAGTTGTATCACATTACCTATTCCCACTGTATCTATCCACTGCTGATCTTCCTGGAAGTGCCTTCTGCAGCCATTCTTGCATGGCAAAATGGAAACAACATACCCTGACCACAGCTATTGCCCTTTAGACATTTCTCTGGGTAAATAAAAAGAGAGAATTAATCTTTCTTGAACCCCAAGATGTCAGGTACCAATCCTTATTTCACTTATTTTCCAAAATAACCCAAAAATATATATATTACTTTACATTTTTCCAGATAAAAAATACTGAGTTTCAGGCAGGTTAAATTGCATGCCTAAAAATATGCAGCATCTAAATGGTAGTTAGGTTTAAGTATCTTTGACTCCAAAACCCATGGGCTGTAATGGAAGAAGAAGTCAATTATGAGACAGGAGATCTGGGGTTTATCCCAGTTCTGCTATTAATTTGACTGTTGGCCTTGGATAATTTCCTTCTCCTGTCTGAGTCTGAGTTTCCTCATCTATAGATGAAGGAACTGGATACGGTGACTACTCACGCTCTTCCAACTGCAGAGCTCCAAGCTACTGAAAGGTGCTTATGTTAGTCACACTGGTCTGCCCAGATGTTTTAATTCAGAGTTTCCCTTGTGGTAATCAATCTCATCTTGTTATTTCCTGCCTGCACGTCTAACCTCCTTCACTTGGGATCATCTGTATCGCTTTTCTGTGTCGCTCATGTTTACAGAGGGCTCAATTTAGAATCATCTGCAAAGTTCATCAAAGGGCGTTTATTCACCACCTACCCAGGGAAACTTCATGGGCCAAGTGAAATACCAATGGCAGGGCTTGCATTCGGATCTCCTTCTTTCTCCTTACATGTTTCTCTAAAGAACTGCCCTCAAAGTGGGTTAGCACTATCCTGACAACCTGTGGCTTTGGGTCAGCCAGACCTGGACAGGAAACTTGGACAAGTTATTTAACCTTTACTTAACCTTCTGAACTTCAGTTTCTTCATCTTAGGAAACAGGAATGATTATACCCACCCCAAAGCACTGTTTGGAGTATTAAGAGTTACGTGTGGTATATGCAGCAGTCTAATCCAGGGCCTGGAACGAATTACTCCCCTTCCTTCTTGCCCATTGCTAAAGGCTTTGGGAATGGCCCTTAAGCAAACAGAGCTTTCTAAGGGGTTTCTCTCTCTTTATATGAATAGCATCATGGGAATTCTCCTAGCAATGACATATAATATTGCCTATATACTTATTAACACACCCTTAGGCATGTATGTGTACCTCTGGCCTGCAAATAAAGAAGGAAAACAAGATCTCAGGTCTCCCTAGTGAGTGACTGTGGAGGGGATATTTAATCTTTCCAAGCCTCTTTTTATTAAGCCTCTCTAACTCTTGTACTTTTATAATGCTGTGAGGATGAAATAGAGTAATACAAGCATAACGTCAGGCCATGATAGGTACTCAATACATCATGGGTCTGTACTTGAATCTTTTCTCCCATTTACTGACTTAGAGACCCCTGTATGGCCTAATTTCCACATTGGTCAAATGGGGATAATAATTTTTATGTTTATGTGGTTGTGAAGGTCTATGCAGTAAGATTAGTGCATGTGCCCAACACACAGAAAGTGCTTAGTATATGGTAAGACCTATTCGCCCCCATTCCCTGAATGTTTTAAGCTGTGTTGTCATGGTTAAGAACAGGTAAAGAGCATGTTAAAAAAAAAAAAAGAAGTAGAAATGCACAAAGGCAAAATAGATGAAATATATTCCTTTCTTTGGAAAGTTCCTAAGAGTTAAACTTGGGATGTAGTTGAAATACCAAAATAGTTCTGCATAAACAAAAACTTTACTAGGCCATCACATTTGGTTCATATCAAAATCACTCGGATCCAAAGATGCATTCCAAGTAGTTGACATCCATTTCAGTTGGATGCTAATCCAATTTTTAAAAATTAATCCAAACTTGACAAGAAGCTGATCTCATGTATCTTACCAGAACAACCCACTCCCTGTTGACTTCCAGGGAAGGAAATGGGCAGCCTGGCTGTCAAAAACAGAACTGATGACACGCCTTTTCCTCATTTCAGCTGGAATCTGTAGTTTCAAAGAGGATTTAAACAGCCCAGTTGAATCTCATAAATTAGTCTTGTCACAGCCTTTTTGCCTTACACTTGAGATTTACCAAGAAACAAAGTAGCTCCTGTCCTTTCCTGTGATCATGGGATTCTGGAGCCCCAGCATTGGAAGGGTGCTCAGAAGGCTTGCCACATCACTCTCATCAGCCCCTCACACCCAGTGGTCACCAGAGCCCACCAGCTCAGTCCCTGAGCCATGTCCCAAGCCTGTCTTTTTAACTTTATCCTAGCTCTTACTCCCTTGGTCAAGCCCTCCTCTCTTATCACCTAGACTATTGCAATTATGCCCCAGATCTTCAGGATTTTGTCAGTCCACCCCCTACACTGTAGTCACCATCTTTATATGTCAATATGACCTTACTACTCCTTGCTTAAAGCCCTCCAGTTGCCCACTTCAGTCCACAATGCTCACCTTGGCCATTGGCATTTGGCACGCTCTGGCCCCTGACTATCCTTTCAGTCCCCCCTTATACTTTGTACCCCAGCTATAATTAACTTCGAACTTCTCTTTTGTTTCTGATACTACCTGAGAGTCTCGTGTGTCCTTCAAAACTAACATAAATATAATTTCCTCTTTAAGGCCCTTCCTGACCTCTCTGCTCACTCCCAAGCACAGTTATCTGCTCCCCTATCTGTGGTCCCATACACTTTGCATCCACTCTATTTACACTGTCTTGGAATTATCAGTGTGGGTATCTATTTTCCCTACTGTGCTTTGAAGTCCTTGAAAGTTAAAGCTATGCCATATCACCTTAGATTCCCATGTTTATTGAGTAGGTGTGCCTGCTCTCAATCTATAAATTTTCACTGAACATCTACTATTTGTGTAACACTGGAAATCTAGAGATGAACATATACCCAATACTCAAAGACCCTACAGCCTGGAGGCACAGCCAACATAGAGGCAAATATCATGTGAAATCATAGAAGGAAGCACAGATACTCTTTCTTGTTGGCATCCCAATGAGAGGCCCTGAACCCCCTGGGTTAGGGGAGGGGAGAAAAACACTTCTAAGAGGAGATGCTATTAGATGAGAGATTCACAAATAAAAGTAAGCCAATTGGGTCAACATTTGAGGAAAACTGTTGAGAAAGAGGAAGCCCAAGATTAAAAATGCAAGTGGCAGACCCTGAAGGGCATAGAAATAAGCAAAAAACAGAAGAGAATTTTCAAAGTAAATTTAATCAGAAACCTCAGAGGAATTTGAAAAGTTACGGCTGCTATGAGAAACAGGCAGTAAAGGGTTCTTAGAAATGTGAAGTATGTTTGTCAACATTTTAAAAACTCAGCAGTAGGGCCAAATAATGGATTGGTCATGAGTAGGAACCAAATTAGTAATCTGGAGGATGAAATCAAGGGAGTCTCATGGAACATGTAGCAAAAGATGAGGACAAGGAAAATATGAGAAAATTAAGTTAAACTACAGGGAGAATAGATCCCGAAGGTTCAGAATTCTAATAGGAGTTTCAGACATGGAAGGAATAGGTATAGATATTAGTGAAGGCCATGGGGTATAAATAATGAAGAAAAAACAGGGGGGAAGAAACCATATTCTTTGACATTAAATAGAGGTTCGAGTCTTCAGGTTGGAAGGATCATTTCAGTGTGAAGCATGATAGAGTAAACAAGGCAAACAAAACAAAACCCCACTCTCAGTCATAATCTAGTGAAATTTCAAGAAGTCATTCCTAAAAGATGCCAGAGGATGTGGCAGTACCCAAAAAAGACAAAGAATCAGACTGCCCTCAGATCTTGTATCAACAATCATTGATCCCAGATGACATGGAGGAATGTCTTCGCAGTTACGAAAGAATATAATTTTGAAACTAGAACTCTATAAGCAGTGTGAAGCTAATTTAAGAAATTCCAGGACTAAGGGGAATGCCAAAAGGTTATATAATAGGGCAAAGAATGGCCTCCCTCAAAGGTGCCCACATCCTAATTCCATGAACCTATGACTATGCTACCTTACATGGCAAAATAGACTTGCAGATCTGATCAAATTAAGGACCTTGACATGGGTCATTTAAAGTGGGAAACCTTTTCCTTTGTGGACAAAGGGAGATGTGACTGCAGAAGTATCATCAGACAGATGTCACATTGCTGGTTTGAAGATAGAGGGTGGTGACCATGAGCCAAAGGATGAGAGAGAACTCTAGAAGTTGGAAAAGGCAAGGAAAAAGATTTTCCCTGAGTGTCCTCCACAAAGGAATCCAGCCCTGATAGTGTTTTGATATTAGCCTAGTGGGACCCATGTCAGATACCTAATCTACAGAACTGTTAAGATAATAAATTTTTGGTGTTTTAAGCCCCAAAGATGATGGTGATATGTTACAGCAGCGATAGGAAACTGTGCAGTTACCTCCCACACTCTTTCCTTTGAAAACAATTACTTGAGGATATATGCTAGCAAAATGAAAAAGGCAACTAAGAGAGAGGAGTATATGTGATGCAAGAAAGAATGGAACTAACCCAGAAGTAAAATGTAAAGACCAGATTTACAGCTGCACAACAAATCCAACAAGTATTCTATCCAAATTAAAGTAGGGAGCCAGAGGTTTTCTGAAAAAATCTCAAAGGATAAAATGAATTCCTTTGCAAAATCATAAGACTAAAAGACCCAGTGACCTTAAATAAATGATGAATACATTTGAATATACAATGAATTTTGTATAAAGATTCATAGGAACTTTGGGAAAAATCAAAAGTTGTACACAGAAGTTATGATCCAAATATATATGATTTTAAACAATTAATGGAGAGTAAGAAAAGATAACCCATTTATCCTGCATAACAGAAACTCTTCCCTTCACACATCGTAGCTTAGAATTACCATTTCTGCTCCCTGGGTTCAAAAGCACTGTTAGGTTCTGTAGTAAATACTGTTTGCCCATTTACAGTATTTGAAATGCTTTTTGAGGGGTTGGCCACTTTTAGGATTAATCTCTAAAAGTAAGATAGTTATAATTATAGTACATAATTTAACTGGTATCACCACTGACAATAAGTCACCACTAACAAAATCATGTTGGCCGTCAGGAGTCAGGAGAGGGAGAAGGAGAGGGTGCAGAAAGTGTGGGTCCGACAGTGTCCTCATTCCCTATGATGGCAAGTCAGTAGTACTTTCTAAATGGCTGAGAAAATAAAAGTATAAGCATATATTTTTTTACTTATAAGGATAATCATTCATTTAACAGATATTCATTGAGTAACTGTCTATCTAGGTACCTTCCTGGTATTAGAAATACAACAGTGAACAAAATAGATAAAGCTCTTTTCATCACAGAGTTTACATCCTAGTGAGGATAGACAGATTATAAACAAATAAATGAGTGACTTATCCAGTAAGTCAGATGGTGATCAATGCTGCCAAGCAGGGGTTAGCAAACTTATTCTGTAAAAAGCCAGAAAGATGGTAAATATTTAAGGTTTTGCAGGCCATTAGGTGTCTGTCACAAATACTTAACTGTTATTATAGCAGGAAAATAGCCATAATCAATACATATACAACTTCTTTTGGCTTTTTCCCAGTAAAATTTTATTTACAAAAGCAAGCAGTGGGCCGAATTTGATCTGTGGCCAGGAGGTCATAGCTTATACGCCCTTGCTATAAAGAAAAATTAGGCAGAGACAGGAACTAGGGAGACCCATAAAGAGAGGGGTTGCCATTTTAAATAGATAAGAGAAAGCCACAGGAGAAATGATACATGGGAAATGATCTGAAAGAGGAGAGAGAATGAGCCTTACGAATACCTGGGGAAAAGTGCTCACGGCAGAGGAAACGGCAAGTGGAAAGACTGAGGGGAGCGAACAGTGAAGATGTGAGGCTGGAGCAGGAAGACGGAGGCAAATTATAAGACAGGCCCCAAGAGGCATGGGAGGGTGAGCACATGTGTGTGGGGAAAATCCCATCTTGCAATAAAGAGTGTCCTTCAGCCAGCAGGATCAGGTCACTTAGGATCAGAATCTTCACTTTACCAAGACCCCCAGGGGCACCCTACACACTTGAAAGTTTGAAAAGCACTGGTATGGAGTCTCCTGGGCATTATAAGGTTCTTAACCTGAATGAGAAAGAAAGTCATTGGCTGAGCAAAAGGATAACATGATGGAATATTCATTTTAGAGAACTTCTTTGATTAGATTACTATTTTGTAATTAGACAATAGGAGGGTGTAGGAGGAATCAGGTAGGCAAGTTAGAGTATTTCAATAATTCAAGTCAGAGATGACAATGATTTGGACAAGGGAAGGTAATGAGAAGGGGTCAGGGTCTGGATCTATTTTGGGGTAAAGTCAACAGGATTTTCCATCACTTGGGGGATGAGGTGTGAGGGGGAGAAAATGGACTGGGAGGTGGTGTTTTGTAAGATTTGGGGCCTAAGCAACTATAAAGATGAAGTGGCATTTACTGAGTAGGTAAGATTGTGGGAAAGCAGATTGGAGAGGACAAGGTGAGGTGGGGTCAGACCATGATTTTAGTTTGGGATATTTGAAGATTGAGATTTTCTTAGACATCCAAGTGGAGATATTAAGCAAGTAGTTGGGTATAGGGCTGGCATTCAGTAGAAAGGGCCACTTACTTGAAGAACTAAAAATGATGGCATCAAAGATGGAGAGTGTGAAAGGATTTTGAAAGTGAAATAGTGATGCTAAATCTTTCAATGCAAGGAATGCAATAAATACTATTTAAGTTTGAGAGATTAAATAACACTATATAAGCATGCAGATGAATTATAGTACTAATTTACCTAAAGTAAAAAAAAGTCAAAAAGAGATTATTAATTGAAATAAGCTGAGCAAGAAAGGGCAAGTACTGTATGATTTCACTTATATGAGGTACCTGGAGTAGACAAATTCAGAGACAGAAAGTACATGGTGATTCCAGAGAGGGAATGGGGAATTCTTGTTGAATGGTTATAGAGTTTCGTTTTGAGAGGACAAAAGAGTTGTAGAGATAGAAGATGGTGATGGACACACAACAGTGTACAGGTACTCAATGCCGGTGAACTATACACTTAACAATGGTCAAAATGGTAAATTTTAGGTTATGTGTATTTTACCTCAATATATATATATTTTTTTATAAACTCACATAGCAATCACAGACACAAAAGAAGTAAACTGTTGCCTTATGGGATGAGAGATAAGAAGAGAGGGAAGAAGGGAGTTTTTTACTTCAAGTTTTGTACTTTTCTGTGCTGTTTGGATTCTTCAACCATATGCACACATTATTTCCATATTTAAAAATAAAATATTTTAAAAGAATGAGTATGCAAAGGGAGAATTTCAATCCATGTTTCTGCTTGACTTGCACTCAATTTCTCAAAACACTATTTTGTAGAAGCTGATTTCCAAGAAGCCTTCAAAGCCCTTTTTATTATTATTACTAGAAGCCATTCCCTTGGGATCAGACATTTGTGTTTTTCTGATGGAGCTCACATTCAAAGCCTCAGAGGGTAAGCGTATTTGGAAACCTGCTTGGCACAACTCTCTGCCTTTGAACTTCTGTGTTTTCCAGGGCTTCTCACATATCCAGTTGGCTTCCCATCCAACGTACCCATGAGGCAGCCAGTATTTACTGAGTTGCCCACGGGGGTGGTCAGAGCCTGCTGGAGCATGCCCATTAAAGAAAGCCTCCCACCAGCAAAGGAGGCGTCAGGAACATCCCAGACTACAAATGCTCATCACCCCCAGCTCCAACCAACAGGCTCTATGATGCCAATGTGAAGGCCTCACATAAGGCCTTCTCATCTTAGAGAATTTACCAGAAATTTTAGATTCCAGTCAGAGGATTCTAGCATGTCAGAGTTAGAAGAGACTTCAGAAATCATATTGTAAACCCATTCCTTTTTATAGAGGGGGAAATGATGCCTAAAAATATGTGATAACAGACTGTGAGTTAGAGGCAGAGTTCTGGTTCAAGCAGAGGTGTGGGTATCAGGAAACATGCCATGCTCTAGATAAGTGTGAAAGGATCTCCCAGAATGGTGAGTCCTCTGTTGGAGGGGCTGGGGAGCAGGTAGGCTGAGGAAGAGATGGTGACTAGGGGAACAGGAAGAAGGGAGGAAGAGGGGAAGGAATACATGTACTTGCAGAGAGTGTAATAGCATGATGAATCAGAATTCTCCAATGGACCAGGAAATCATTCAACTGGTGAATGGTTTCTCTGTTGATTGACTGGTTTTTTTTTTTTTCATTTTATTTACCAGATCTTGTTCTCTGTGCTGTGGATGTACACTTCAATCAGACATGACCCTGCCCCCAAGAGGCAGTGCAGCCAGCCAGATGGTTGCTAATAGAGAGAGCTGCTATATGGTGTGATGAGCATGGGATAGAGCAGCATTTCCTAAACTTTCTGATCATGAGAATTACCCACCCCAGATTTACTAAACTGGATTATTCAGGGGAAGGATCTGGTAATCTGCATAACTACCAAAAGCCACTCCCGCCCCACCCCACCAATGATTCTTATGATCAGTCTCTCTGGCTTTGGAATCATTCAGAGCTGGATTCCGATCCTGGTTCAGGCCATGATGTTATCTAACTGACACAATTTTACCTACATGGACATTCACCTGCTCCCAAGTCTGCCAACACTGTGCCTCTCCCACCTGTCAAGAAACATGCCATTTGGTATTGTACAGGTTGTAAACTGTACAAGGACACCATTCAAGAGACTGCATGTTTGTTGAGATTCCACCCGCACTAGTTCCTCCACCCAGAGGAAGAGGCCCATTGTTTCTATCCACATGCTCTAAGCTCTGAATCCTGTTGGGCTTTCTCTTCCCAAAGGAGTGACTTTTGTAATTCATCTTTCCAAACAGGGCACTTTTAATTTGTACAAAGGCCAGTAGGGTTCTGAAAAATGGTACTGGTACCTGTCCCTACTCTCAGATTTCCCACCACCAGTGGCTTCTTAATCTCCTCAGTGCCTGCACCAGTCTAATGTGTGAGCCAGTTCTGAGTCCTTGCCAGGCAACTCAGCCCTGCAATAGAGGACGTAGTATCCCACATCCTGTCTGCTTCATACCTGGTACAAAAGATAGTGTAGTTTGTGCTTAATAATATGAGCTCTGGAGTCAGACCTGAGTTCATTTCTCAACCTCCCTCTTTAGTATGTGACTTGAACAAATTAAGTATTATCTGTAAAATGCAGATTGGAAAGTCTCTTATGCATAATTTTGCTGTAAGGATTGAACAATGCATGTAAAAGTCCTTAGCACACAGCCTGAGAGGTAGTGTTTTTTTTCCTATGTGTGACCTCATGTGATTTAAGCTTCACCATAACACCTTTGGATGGGTATTGTGATTATTATTACTCCCAGTTCACAGATGAAGAAAATGAGTGTTGGAGGTGAGATAGGGAAAGTAGTATAGATATCCAAATTCAACTGTAATGATCTAATCCATGTTCCTTCTACTTTTGCCTCTAGATCCAGACATGAACTTCTCAGGGTTCCAGATTCAAGGAAAGGAAAGTGTAAGGTTTCACCCTTAATTGATAAATGCACCTAGATTGGGCCTAGCAACAGTTACAATGACAGGCTTTTGATTTTGAGTCCCAGTTCAAATGGGTTAGTAATTACTGCTCAGAAGACCATGTTATGAAGGATTGCAAAAGCAAGTCAGAATTCGTAGAGTATCATGATTGATTAACAATGTCAGCCACAGAGTGGGATCCAGGAATGATGGCAGGCCCTAGAGAGCAGACCCCACCCCCTTTCAGATGTCAGTCTGCCCAAAGTCAAGCTCACTTGATAAAAAGGAGGTCCAAGGGTACCAAAGAAAGCTGTTAAAGACCATTAGCACCTTATTAAGACCTTTTCCCAAATGCAGCCAGAAACAGCCAAAGAATACAGAATGGAGGAACATTTTGGAGGGGAAAGCATAGAGCTGTCTAAAGCATTTTATGTAAGGGGCAAAAACTCAGTCCTGTCTATTCTCAAAGACTTCTAGGCTCTGTCTCTCTGAATAGCCAAGTAGGTGGAGGAAGTCTCTATGGAATGCTGAAACCTCCTCATGAAGTCCAGCAGGAGCTTATGTGTGACCTCGGGCAGTTTATTTAGGCTCTCCCAACCTTGGGTGTTTCATCTGTAAAATGTGGAAAATAATCTCTAACTCATTGTGGTTTTAAAACAAGATAAATTACCTAAAAAGCTATGGAGAAGTCCACCCAAAGTAGGTGTTTAAAAATGTTGGTTCCCCACTCCTTCCCTTTCTCCTTCAAAAGGAACATTGTGACATGTTTGTAAGTTAGGGCTGCTGAGGTGCAATTTACATGCAGTAAAATTCATTCATCATTTAAGATAAACAGTTCAATGAGTTTTGACAAACACATGCAGTCATGTAACTATTACCACAATAAGATAAAGAATGCTGCCAGCACCTTAAAAAGTTCTTTCATGCTCCTTTCCAGTCAATCCCTTGCCCCACCTCCTGCCCCTATGAACACCGATCTTATTTCTACTCCTACAGTGTTGCTTTTTGTTGTGACCTATTTTTAAAGCATAAATCCAAATAGCAAATAACTCTCTTGAGTTTTCCTTTCACATCCCACTCAAAAATAGCTCAGCTCTGACAGCTCAGCTATCTTTTTCCAAGAAAATTTTTCATTAAATAAATGAATCCAATATGCATATTAAAAAGACATTCTGCTTAGTATTCCTTCTATTTATAGCCAGCATTCAACCAGGAGGGGCCCAGGGAGCCTGTCAGGGTCTCCCTGTCTGTCCTCTTCAGCTCACACTTTCTCCTCCCTGCTCCAGCCCAGCTGCAGCGCTGGCTCCAGGCCAGGTGGCACAGGCAAATCAAAGCACCAAAAGGGGCTTGGGGGAGCACTTCCTGAGGAGGGGTGCTTCTCAGCCTTTCAGTGCTGACTTCAGGACACCCTAGAATTCCCATGGGGAATTTATGGCCGCATAATAATTAACAACAGCAAGTGGAAGAAAGGAAACTGGATCAGAAACAAGACTAGAAGTAGGGATGGGTAGGGCCAGGTGGTCTCTAGAGTCCTTTCCTGCAGAGCATCCCATGACCCAGGTAGATGACTCAACAATTCCTCAACCCATCCCCCACCCTCACCACCCTGTGCCAGATACACTGAGCCCAAGAATTAAGAGTGGGCAAGGAGAGGATATGTAATTAGACCTGGTTTCTGCCTCCAAAGAACTTACTAATAGATAAAACATACAGGGAAGGATACAGTTCAATGGAGCAGAAATAGCATGGGCTATAGAGCTCAAGGGCATGAGATTTTTAACCCTATTTTGTCATGTGCTAGTTGTATGACTTTGGAAATGTTGCTTCACCCCTCTGAGCCTCAGCGTTCTCATCTATAGACTGGAAATTGTACCCTACCCTTAGACAGGTGTTACATGACATGAATGAGGCAATGGATATAAAGCACTTGGCCTAGTCCCTGTTACATCAGGCTAAGGAAAGGGTAGTTTCCTTCTTATCCCCTGTAAATAGTCAAAGTTTTCCAGAAAAATAGACCCAATAGGAGAGATATATGAGAGAGAGACATCTATATCTACATAGATAGATATGGAGAGAGACAGAGAGAGATTATAAGGAATTGGCTCATGAAATCACGGAGGCTGAGAAGTCCCAAGATCTGCAGTCGGCAAGCTGGATACCCCCAAGGGCTGGTTGTGCAGATCCAGTCCAGTGTGAAGGCCTGAGAACCGGGAGAGCGGAGGGCACAAAGGCCAGTCCAAACACCAGCAGGACTGTGCACCAAGAAGAGCCGATTTCTCAGTTCTTGTCTGTAGGCGGGCAAAGACTGATGTCCCAGGTCCCAGCAGCCAGGTAGGGGGAACTCCCTCCTCCTTGACTTTTATTCTACTGGCTGGATGAGGCCCACCCACAGTAGGGGAAGCAATCTGCCTCACTCAGTCTACCAATTCAAAAATATTAATCTCATCCAGAAACACACTTAAAGACACACCCGGAATAATGACTGACCAAATGGCAGGGCACCTTGTGTGCAAGTCAAGAAGGCACATAAAATAACCATCACAACCTCGAAGAAAGGAATTGGTGTTCTCAGAGAAGTTCAGATAGAGGACTAGAGCTTTTTTTTTTTGAATGAGAAAAGAGATTACTTCTGGCTGACAGGTGTGGAGGAGATGATATTCGAATCTTTTCCCCAGGGCCACAGCTGCACCATTCCCTGAGAACCTGGCCCATCGGACAGGACAGCCCCGGGTTTAAGTCTCAGTCACTCCCTGTCAGTCTCAGCTACACTCCATGATGTGGCCTCTCACTTTTTACCTTACACTGTAGCTCCCGTCTTAATTCAGTTCGTCTATAGGCTGCTCAAGAACATTGTCTATGACTGACGCAGCCCCGGTGCCTGGAACATAGCAGAGGTTCAGGAAATATTGAGTGACTACAACATCTAATCCAACCATTTCATGCAATAGATAAAACAACTAAGGCTTAAGGCTTATTTGTTTGTTCATTCATCTGATCCCCGAGTATGTTCTGTGATAATAAACAAGGGTAAATAGAGAGAGCTAAGCAAGACATCATGTATGCCCCCAAAACTCAGGCTAATACAATGGAGGGAAATGAAAAAAAGGGAGTTTATACTATGTATAAGGTCCTTTATGTACATTATTTCACCTTATATTCCCACTGTTCATTCATTCATTTATCCAAAAATATTTATTGAGCACTAATAGTTCCAGGCATCGTCCTAGTTTTCAGGGATACTGTAGTAAACAAAGGAGGTACAGTTCTGCCTCTATGGCATTCAGTCTAGTGGGAGACAAGAATGAAAAGAGAGATAAGACAAAACAGTAATGAAAATGACAGTATTTGCAAAATGCAAAGGAATCGAAAGAGTAAGAATATATAATCTGTCTGGGGGGGTCAGGGGAGGTTCAATAGTATTTGAGCTGAAAATTGAAGGAAGAGTACATGGTCTGCAATGTACAGGCATGTAGGGAATACTAAATATACAAAACATTGTATCTTAGCCATGAGACAGCCTGTAAAAAGATTTGGCAACATGAGAGAACATACCCAAATAAAAGTTTTCATATCATGATGGAGTCTCTTACAGTTTATTTTGCCCAAAACATTCTATTAAAACATAGGACCACAAACCATTGCATACCACAGTTTAGTTCTGATTCTTCATCATAGCTAGTTAAATGTAACCCTTGGTGTGGTTGAAGTCCAACAGCTTCCAACATTCACTGCTCAGAAAATCACGTCAGGTTGGGCTGTAGCTGCTGGGTCAGGGAGCACCGAGGGCAAGAGTACTCCTCTACCACCACTATGTATATCCTTGTGGCCCTGTTGGTGTTTGCCTCAACCAACCATTACTATGTCTTTTTGAGTAAATCCTGCTTTCAAGGATCGTAGGCATGGAAAACTATCAGAGAGATGAGTTGGAGGCTTAGTACTACCCCTTACTTGCTCTGTTATCACATCAAAACAGCCTGACTGATCCCTAGTTTTCTTGATTAATAATTGCTCATCTTCACTGAGGGCTTACTTGTCAGGCACTGTACTGGGCACTTACAGTCTCTTGTCAAACATCCATTATCTCATCTAATCCTCACTATAATCAGTGGATGTGTACAGGTGTTGGGATTTTCATTTTACAGTTGTGGAAACTGAGGCCCAAGAATGATAAACTGATTTGTCCAGAGTCACACAGATAGGAGCAGACTGTGGTCCAGAGTTCAGCAAGCTCAACTCCTTACCCTCTACAACTCCCTTCTAGGACTAGAGGTGAATACAATTCCACTGTGTGAAAAAGGGGTGCGTAAATACTCAGTAGGCTATCAAGCCTGACTATGCCGTTCCTAGACTTAAAATGATTCTTCAGTTCTTCCTTCAGCAACAACAGGACTCCCTTCTCCTTTCATGGCATTCAGTATCCTTTACAGTCTAGCTCCTGCCTTAACAGAATGCCTTCAGCCTTAACAGCACTCATCTCCCTAACCTCAACACCAAATGCTACAGGGTGTATCCCTTAAACCCCAAACTACCTACTAAAGATAATATATGTACAGTTCCTCAGTTTCCTAATTTGCTATAATGAGAGGTTTGACAATAGACTATAATGCCTAAAGAAACTATGGCAAGTTCTACTGCTGACCAAGAAGGAATGATAGGGACCAGATTTACCCTCCCACCTGAAACAAATAAAAACAAACAAAAAAACAATGGTTCTCAAGACTTTGGAAATTTAGCCAATGAAGGACCATGATCCCTGAGAGATAGAACATGGCAAGGTAAGTCTTATAATTGCCCCAGGTTACAGCCTTGAATGAATTCCTGAGCCACAGCAGAGGATGGGGAACCCAGGTAGAGGCATGTGGACTCTCTAACGTGCAGACAAAGCTGAGAGTTGAGGAGACCACAGTGGGTAGAGTTCACAGGTCGGTGCACTAGAAAGAAAGATCTACAGAGGGAAAAGACTCCTAAGATCTGCAGAAGATTTTTCCCCTTAACCATCTGGCTGAGTGCTGAGTGGCGCATGTGTGTTAGAGAACTACAGGGGGCAGAGGGAAGCACTGAACTGCTGTGAGGAGAAGCAATCAGCTGACACGAGCCCAGATGGCAGAATGAGTGGACAGGGACAGTAAGTTATTATAACAGTATTCCATGTGTTCAAGACACTAGAGGTAAAGATTGAATTCTGTATGTAGAGACAGGAAAGATGTAAAACAATAAATGTAAACAGAATCACAAAATCTGAGGTGAACTGGATGGGATTAATGACAAATTCAACATGGCAGAAGATGGTCAACATAAAGACTATCCAACATAAGACACAGAGAGAAAAAAAAGACTAGGAATACAATGAACAGGTCAGTAGGAAGATTTGGGAGAACACTATTTAGAGAATGAACATACAAACCATGTACTGAGAGAAAATATTTTTGAGTCATATATTTGATAAAGGTCTCGTATCTAGAATGTATAAAGAATTCTCAAAATTCAATAATAAGAAAACAAACAACCCAATTTAAAAAGTAGACATAAATTTGAACACCCTACCAGAAAAGATATATGGGTACCAAATAAGCACATGAAATTATCTTATCATTAGTCATTAGAGAAATGCAAATTAAAACCACAGTAACATATACTACTTACCTAGAAGAACATCAAATTCTAAAAGACTGACATACCAAGTGTTGGTAAGGATGCCAAGCAAGTGGAACTCTCATATATTGCTGCTAGAAATATAAAATGATAAAATGTTGCAGCCACTTTGGAAAACAGTTTGGCAGCTTTTAAAAAAGTTAAATGCATCGATCATGTGCCCCAACCACTTCACTTCTAGAAATTTAACAAAGGCTAATGTCCTTGGCAGCTTTATTTCTAACAGCCAAAAACTGGAAACAAACCAAATGTTCATTGACATGTAAATGGAAAAATTATGGCATATATTTACAATGGCCTAGGACTCAGCATTAAAAAACATTGTTCAGGGGACTTCCAGGAAGATGGCGGTGTGAGCAGGGCGGCAGAAATCTCCTCCCAACACTATATTTATCTACGAAAACACAGAAAATACATCTATTCCTAAAAGAGAGACGAGAATACACAGGAAAGCGCACAGCGTGCAGCTACACCCGAGAGGACTCGGCACCCCAAGAGGCGGGTAAGATCCGGAGCCGCGACCCGGCCCCGACCCGGCGGGACCCGAGCCCTCCCCCACCCCAGCGCACCGGCGGGAGGAGAGGATTCAGAGCCGGGAGGGAGTGGAAGTACACCCCGCGAAGTAGCCAGCCCCGGGGATCTGCGCGGGGAGCGCTGACCCACATTGCGCAGTGCAGCGGAGATTGGAGAGACAGAGGGGCAGGATCTGAGCGGGGAAGGCGCCAGGGTGCTTGCAGCCGGCTCCCGGGAAGGAAAAAAAAAAAGCGCACGCTTTCGTCAGCGGTCTTAAAGAGACAGGAGCCCAGCGGAGGAGCCGGATCGCCCCAGCACACTCGGCCCAGCAGGCTGGGAGTCCTGGGGAGTTTCAGACGCCTTAGCTGGCGATTGGGGAAGCATAGCCATACTTACACTTCTCACTGAGATCAACAGCCTCCTATTCGTTCCCACCCCTACCAGAGCGATAAAGGGCCCTGCGGAGCGGCGCAGCCACGGCTGTGGAATAGTGGGGCAATAGCGCCACCTAGAGCATTCCCACAGAATCTACGTCCGGTGGGCATTTTTTTTGTTTTTTTTGTTTTGTTTTGTTTTTTGTTTTGTTTTTGTTTTTTCTTTTCTTTCTTTCTTTCTTCTTTTTTTTCTTTTTTTTCTCTTTTTTATCTTCTCTTTTTAAAGTCTTAAAGAGCCCAGCTGACATACGTGGCAACTAACAGTGACCAATTCTATAGCCATGAAAAGACAGAGGAATATGGTTCAGACCAAAATCAACCAGACAACCCCAGAGAGGGAGTCTGAAGGGATGGAAAGGCACAGCCTTCCTGAAAAAGAATTCAGAATAAAAGTCATAACCATGCTGATGGACCTACAGAGAAATGTGCAAGAGCTGAGGGAGGAAGTGAGGGAACTGAGGAAAGACAATGCAGAAATCAGACAAGCAATCGACGGGCTTAACAGCAGAATAGATGAGATGCAAGAGACTGTTAATGGAATAGAAATCAGAGAACAGGAGTAGAGAGCAGCTGAGGCAGAGAGAGATAAAAGGATTTCTAGGAATGAAAGAATATTAAGAGAACTGTGTGACCAATCCAAACGGAACAATATTCGCATTATAGGAGTACCAGAGGAAGAAGAGAGAGAAAAAGGGATAGAAAGTGTCTTTGAAGAAATAATTGCTGAAAACTTTCCCTCGCTGGGGAAGGAAGTAGTCTCGCAGTCCACCGAAGCTCATAGATCTCCCAACACAAGGGACCCAAGGAAGACAACACCAAGACACATAATAATTAAGATGGCAAAGATCAAAGATAAAGACAGGGTATTAAAGGCAGCTAGAGAGAGAAAAAAGATCACCTACAAAGGAAAACCCATCAGACTATCATCAGACTTCTCAACAGAAACCTTACAGGCCAGAAGAGAATGGCATGATATATTTAACGTTATGAAACAGAAGGGCCTCGAACCAAGAATATTGTATCCAGCACGATTATCATTTAAATATGATGGAGGGATTAAACAATTTCCAGACAAACAAAAGTTGAGAGAGTTTGCCTCTCATAAACCACCACTACAGGATATCTTAAATGGACTGCTCTAGATGGAAGCACACCTAAGGCTAAAAAGATGTCACCAGAAACCATAAAACTCTTAGAAAAAAACATAGGCAAAAATCTCTTGGACATAAACATGAGCAACTTCTTCATGAACATATCTCCCCGGGCAAGGGAAACAAAAGCAAAAATGAACAAGTGGGACTATATCAAGCTGAAAAGCTTCTGTACAGCAAAGGACACCATCAGTAGAACAAAAAGACATCCTACAGTATGGGAGAATATATTCATAAAAACATATCTGATAAAGGATTGACATCCAAAATATATAAAGAACTCATGCACCTTAACAAACAAAAAGCAAATAATCCAATTAAGAAATGGGCAGAGGACATGAATAGACACTTCTCTAAAGAAGAAATTCAGATGGCCAACAGGCACATGAAAAGATGCTCCACATCGCCAATCATCAGAGAAATGCAGATTAAAACCACAATGAGATATCACCTCACACCAGTGAGGATGGCCAACATCCAAAACACAAACAACAACAAATGTTGGCGAGGATGTGGAGAAAAGGGAACCCTCCTACACTGCTGGTGGGACTGCAAATTAGTTCAACCATTGTGGAAAGCAGTATGGAGGTTCCTCAAAAAACTCAAAATAGAAATACCATTTGACCCAGGAATTCCACTCCTAGGAATTTACCCTAAGAATGCAGCAGCCCAATTTGAAAAGGACAGATGCACCCCTATGTTTATTGCAGCACTATTTACAATAGCCAAGAAATGGAAGCAACCTAAGTGTCCATCAGTAGATGAATGGATAAAGAAGATGTGGTACATATACACAATGGAATATTATTCAGCCATAAGAAGAAAACAAATCCTACCATTTGCAACAACATGGATGGAGCTAGAGGGTATTATGCTCAGTGAAATAAGCCAAGCCGAAAAAGACAAGTATCAAATGATTTCACTCATATGTGGAGTATAAGAACAAAGAAAAAAACTGAAGGAACAAAACAGCAGCAGACTCACAGAACCCAAGAACGGACTAATAGTTACCAAAGGGAGAGGGACTGGGGAAAATGGGCGGGAAGGGACGGATAAGAGGGAAAAAGGGGCATTACGATTAGCAGATGTAATGTTGGGGGGGCACGGGGAGGGCAGTACAACTCAGAGAAGACAAGTAGTGATTCTATAGCATCTCACTACGCTGATGGACAGTTACTGTAATGGGGTTGGTGGGGGGGACCTGATGAAGGGGTAGTTTAATAACCGTAATATTGCACATGTAATTGTAGATTAATGATAATAAAATAAATTATATTAAAAAAACATTGTTCATACATGAAATAAAATGGTAAACCCAAAATAATTATGCTTAGTAAAAGAAGTGAATTTTTAAAGAATACTTACTGTATGATTCTGTTTACATAAAATGCTAGAAATGCAAACTTATCTATGGTAACAGAAAGCAGATTGGTGACTGCCTGGAGATGAGGATGGGGAAAGTGGTGATAAGGGCAGGAGGGCACAAGGAAATATGTGGGGGTGATGGATACGTTCACTATCTTGGTTAAGTTGATGGCTTTATAGATACATACATTCAACTGTCAAATTTATACACTTTGAAATAGGCTCACTTTATTGTTTGTAAGGAAGGAGAAAGAGGAGAAGAAGAAATAGTAGCTTTGACACTGAAAGTAGCTCCAAGGCTATTTTTCCCCAGAGGCAAGGGATATCTTCTACCTTCTTTAGGGCACCCAGCCCAGTCTCAAATAGGAATAATAAAATGAAATGCCTACTCACAAGGTAGTTGTGGAGATCATTCGTTTAATAAACACCTTTTGAGTATTGCTAATTATCACATTCTGTATGAAGTGTTTTGTATTGCTTATCTCATTTAATCCTCACAGTAGCCCTCTGGGGTTTTACAGGTGAGGAAACAAAAACCCAGAAGCATTAAATGCCACACCCAGGGTTACACAGTTTCAAGCAAAAGTTAAATAAATTAAATTACATAAAAGCATCTATAAGGCTTATCACAGAGCAGGTATTGTACAAATATGAAGTGAGATCACCCTATACAGTGTTCTGTCAGTCGCGACAACCTCACCTGGCAATTCAGAGCACAAACTCTGCAGTCAGGGCAACCTGGGTTCAAATCCCCTTGCCAACTATGGGGCTTTGGGCTTGAGATTTCATCTCTCTGTCTGTTTTCTCTTCCGCAAAAAGAATATTAATGCTTGATTTGCAGGCTGATTTGAGTAATGTGCATAAAGAATATGAAATAGAATAAAGATATTGATAAGTAATAAAGTCTCAACTACGGCAGTCATCATGTTACTTGGAGCACCATGTTTGTTGACTGACTGGTGACGGACAGCACATGAGTGTTGAAGCGCCCCTGTCAGAAGCCAGCTGAAAACTCCCCAGCATGGCAGCATGGCTTCATTTACAGTGCCATCGGGATCAAGAGACCTATTTTCAAAACAAAACCCATCACTCATGTCCTCACAAATTCAAATCTCATCACTGGTTCCTCACCAGTGCTGTCTGGCCATCTTAAAACCCTCTCAAAGTTCTGTGGGTGAGCCTTGACCTGAGATCACTTGTCTCTTCCCGGACAGACCCTCACAAGCCAGTGCCTCTCATCTTCCACCTCATCTCTGGAATATCCTCATTCTATCTTGGGGCTCTTGGGCTCTCAGGAGAAATGGTTCGGAGCCTTTTATGGTACATCGTCCTCTTTGGAATGGATAAAATTGTTTATTTAAATAATGGTTAAGAGCTGTAGCTTAGAGGCCACTAGGCTACCTCTGAGCACCAGCCCTGTAACTTTGGATAAGTTACTCAATTCTCTGGGCCTCAGTTGACACATGCTTTAAATGGTGATGGTAATAGTATCTACCTCATGGAGTAATTTGATGGGTAAACTTAAAAAATTACACAAATCATTTAACATAGTCCTTTGGTAAAAGGGAAGTTATCAACAAAAGTTAGCCAAGTGTCCTTGGACACAGCCCGGTGAGGAATAGGTTATCCCTGTTGGAGAACTAAGGAGTGGGCTCTGAGACATGAAATAGCAGGACCAGGGCCTTAAGCCTGAATCCTGTTGCTACAAGATATCACTGCTACAATTTTGATGTCTACTCTGACCCTGAGTTCTACCAGGGTGGGAAGATGTTGCCATGGAGGCTTCAGTTCATTACAAGCATGCACTGAAGTCTACTGTGCTCAGAAAAGTAGAAGCTCCTGAACAGAATACATTTATAGCAAAAGACTTTCTTGTTGGGACATAGTGTCAGAGTGGTTAAAGAGCCAGTCTTTGGAATGAGGCCTGGCTTCACATCAGTTCTCTGCCACTAATCTGCTATGTGACTGTGAGCAAGTTCCCTAAGCTCTTTATAGAGGCTAGAGGGAGTACCTACCTACCTCTTCTGAAGCACAGAGCATTATGCAGGCACATGGAAATCCTGAATACATGCTACCTATTATTAGTAGTATCTATTTTTGATCCTCCAATTGCCACCTATTGCTCCTGGGCTAAAGACCAAACTCTTCAATACAGCCTACAAAGCCTGAGTCTGTCCCTGTGTACCTATCTAGCCTAACATTCCACTTTGCTCACCATGTGCGAGCCACAGGAGTGAGATGACAGTACAACTTCTCATCCAAACAGAGAAGCTGCAGACAGTGCAAGAAAGCCTATTAATGAGGACTCAGGGCTGGAAAAGGACTATTCCCAGCAAACAGGGTTACCCTACACATTGCCTTCTCTCTACATTCTTGGTTTGTGCCAAACTCCTTTGTGAATTCATGCATGCTGCTTTACTTAACCATTTAAAAATACCCTTCTCTTCCTTCTTCACTCTACCACCTATTACTCATCCTTTGAGACTCACCTTAAATGACACTTTTATCCAAAGACCCTCACAGCACCCTCAATTCCTTTCTCATAACATTTCCCACAATTTTTCTTTCAATAATTATTTCTATCAAGTTTGATTTATGTATATCTCTCCCACTGGACTATAAGCTCCATAAGCCTAAGCCTACTGTCTTACTCTCACTCTACCTCAAGTGTTTAGCAGTAACCGAATGAATTTTTTTTAATGGATGAAATTATCATTATATCTGAACTGTACAATAAGTACATGGTACTTATTGTAAGATGAAGAAGTATTATCATCCCCACTTTACAGAAGGATAAATGGAAACAGAAGTTAACCAGCTTGCTCAAAGTTGGACAGCAAGTGAATCATGGAGCACATGGAGCTCTGACCCCTAGCTCAGTGCATTTTCCTCTGCGCCAGAGTCACTTAATACCCCATTTCCATGTCTTTGGGATCTAACTAGCTCAACCTCCACAGAGAACAGCTACGAAATGCAAGAGCTACCTCTCCAAACACAGAAAAGCCATATTTTTTTTCCTATTTCAGTGAGAGAGCTTTGGAAAGGAAGCTTGCTTCAAACAGATACAAGAAATAAAATTTTTACCAAGTTGAATGTGGTTATTCCAGGGATTATTTAGATGAAAACTCCAGGGCAGCGCTCAGATAAACCTCATCTCTCTGCGGGCAGCAGAGCACCACCAGGCTGAGGCCACACTCAGGAACCTCAGCCCAGGAGAAGCGCACAAGAATCCCAACACTACAAGGCAACTTTGACGATGAAACCCAAGAGGCCTCTTGAACTTGGAGAAGAGGTCAGTCAACTAAATGCTCCATTATCCACTGAAAGTTAGACCCAGTATATTATTATTATTCTCTTACAGCAGAGAATTTTTGTATTTTTCAAAGTGCATCTATAAACAGCTTTATCTTCCTCTTATCCTATCAACAACTATATAAAAGTATGGGAACAGTCAATGCAGCAAAAATGGTTAAGATCTTGGAATTTGGAGCCATACCGGTTTGTATCCCATTTCTGGCACTTTCCATCTGTAGAACTTAAATAAGTCGCTCGGCCCCTATGAGGCTCAGTTTCCCCATCTATAAAATAAAGATTAGGAGTATTATATACAGGGTTATCACAGGACAGTTGGGTGATATATGTAAAATGCCTGAATCATATGGTCCATAGTAATTCAATATTCCTAGCCCTTCAGTCTCAACTTCTGGATTCCATTTCATTGAGTGGGATTTCTTTATTGAGCACCAGCAAATATCCTCCTCCTTGGTTCATCTCCATAGTTAAACAGCAGGCTGAGTAAATATTTGTGGGATGAATCAATAAATCAGTAGATGGCTATCCCATGATGGCAGCAAAAAGCCTTTCCCACTCTCCTGGTTCAGTGGATAAACACTTGTGGAACAACAGGATGTCAGGCAATGGAGGATCACAAACTGGCGTATTTACCAATGCCCGTAGAGCAACCGTGTTAAAAAATAATTCTTTAGGGCACATTGATGGAGGTGAAGGAGAGACGGACTAGGTCCTAATGAATCCCACACGTGGCTTGACAGAATGAATGGCAGCCTCATCAGATTGGTTATTGGCAGAAGCACTCAGGGAGTTCTCGCTTACTAGCCTCTCCAGCCCTGTCTGTCTGTCCACGGCAGACCCCGCCTCTGACTGGGGAGACCTGAGTCAGGCAACCAGGGTCCCTGCTGGGCTGAGTCAGCTCCTGGGCTGTCAGCTGAGGAAAGGGGGATATTGAATTCATCAGTCATGTTGACAGGGTATGCAGGGTGGGGGAGGGAGCCCCCAGAGTGCAGGAGAAAAACCCAGTGTAGAGCAAAGTGGTGAAGAGCAGCTGGTTTGGCCTTGGGCAGGGTGACCTCCTGAGCCAGATTAATGACCCACAGGTACCCGTTTCTGTTTCAAATTGCAGTAATGATGGATGATAAACATTAGTACTTGGTTCTCACTCAAATAATTGGTCTTAAGAAAAGCAGTAGAAAATTTCCCTGATCTTTTCCTTAGTATTTTTATGTATTCTATATGTCATGCAGCATTTTACTTTCCAATAATTAGACATTCTGTCACTATCTGGGAAGGAGGAAAGAAACTGAACTTAATGAACACCTATTACGTGCCATGTGTGTACACGTATGTCATTGTATTGCTCTAAGAAGTGGACATGCATATTTTAAGTTATAGATATGTGAAAGGCAGGTGCTAATTTACCAAGTCACCTTGAAACAGTGTCAGGACCAGAATTTCAACTCAAAGCTATTCCACTTTAAAGGGCAGTCCATCCAATTCCCACCCACTTTACCTCTGTTCCTGGAATCAGTGAGTGGAGTTGGCTTGGCCCATTGCTCACTTGTTGATATGTATGTTTTAATTGGTTAACATTTGAAGTGAATTATATGTCTTGATGTATTTTAGCTAGTGTCCTGTTAAGTTACCAGGCTAAAGGTTTAGGTCAATTGTCTTGGATCCTAAGTGTCATGAAGAGGTCCAGTCCAGCTGAAATCTAGGAGAGATTTCCTAGGACCCTGGTCCACCTCTTCACAGATTCTAAGGGCTAAAAGAGAACTTGAGGTTCTTCTCTTTGAATTTTCTGGGGCTGTCCTAATTAGTAGGTGGTAGAGAGGTGAGGAGAGTTTGACAGTTGGTATGGGGAGATGAGCCAAGGTCTCCCTTGGTTATAATGCTCTGGGATTGTGTGAATTGAAGGGTCTCCTCTGGTTCAGAATTCATATCCCATACTTCCGTTCTCTCACCTGGCTTTCATACCCAAGGATTTTATTGCTATTTTTGGTACTTTCAGGTTAATGATAGTCACAGATTCAGAAAGGTCTAAATCCAATCTACCATTCAATGCATAGATCTCACCTACAACATTACTGTTTATCCTTCTCCAGCAATGAGGAACTCATTATCTCATTCCTTCATTGGATAGTGTGACTGTTAGAGAGGATTTTGATAGATGGAAGTTATTCCTTCCCTTTACATTGTTTCAGGACGAGAGGACAATATAAGCAAAGGCATGAAAGAGAGAAGCAGCCTTGTGCATTCAATAAGGATTTGGAATCAGAAGACTAGAACTCAAGTACCACACCTCCTACTTCTTAGCTGATGACCTTGGACAGATTATTTAACCTTTATGGACTTGAATGTTTCTTTCATTGGCTATAAAAAAGGGTAGTAATGCCTTCTGTATCTACCCCAAGAAATTGCTGTGAAGATCAAATGAGATAATGAATGTTATTTTCACAGAGAAAAAGACCATGTGCACTTAAAATACAATAAATACTATCATTGATATTCTCCTATCCAATATTTTATATTTTAAGCAAGAAAGGAGCTAAAGTGGTTGTTTTGTTTTGTTACTATTTGAAATAAGGTGTTTGACATCTATCATACAATCCAAAGGTAACCCTTGACGAAGTTCTGCCATTTGGCACACCTAAAATATTCCCAGACAATACCATGAAATTACTTTTCCCTCACCCCCAAATCCCCTTCCTGATCCAGGCATAGTGTACAGGCCTCCCTGGGGAGAAGGCTGACACTTGTGCTGATTTGCACCCAGGCTGCCCGGGGCTTTCATTGACAGAGATAGATGTCAACAGGGTGAAAGCAACAAATTAATTTTGCTTGATGACCTAAGCCAGAAGTGGATAGATGTCTTGGAGGAAAAGGAGAAAAAAAAAGATATGATCTGTCTCTGCTGTACCACAACTCATTCTGTTTTTTTCAAGATTATCTATCAGCCATAGATCTCAAAACTCTTCTATACCCCATATATATCCTATATAAAAGAGAAAGGTTTTCTAACTTTTCTGAAACAGTGTGCCCCAGTTATTCAGAGTAAATGTCTCTGGATAACTGTGGATATCGACCTTTTGGAAAGGTCTGCTTGACAACTTTAAACACAACAAACAGTTCTTGAACAAGATGGTATACCATTTAATTCTCATAATAATCCTATGTGGTAAATTTTATCATCTACATTATTTAGATGCAGAAAGTGAGGCCAAGAGAGGCAAAAGTACTCATCCAAGTTCACAGGGTTAAACTAGAACCAAAACTAGAATTACAATAAGACACCACCTCACACCTGTTAGAATGGCTATCACCAAGAAAACAAGAAATAACAGGTGTCAGTGAGGATGTGGAGAAAAGGGAACCCATGTATACTGTTGGTGGTAATGAAATTGGTTTAACCATTATGGAAAACAACATAGTGGTTCCTCAAAAAAGTAAAAATAGTTCTACCATATGATCCAACAATTCCACTTCTGGGTATATATACAAAGAAAAGGAAAAAAGGATTTTTGAAGAGATATATTCACTCTCATGTTTATTGCAACATTATTCACAATAGTCAAGATACAGAAACAACGAACGCACCCATCAACGGATGAATGGTAAAGAAGATGTGGAATGTATGTGTAAATATATATATGAATATTACTCAGACATGAGAAAGAAGGACATTTCCCTGAAGATTAGTGATGTTGAACATCTTTTCATGGACCTGTTGGCTATTTGGATGTCTTCTTTGGAAAGAAATGTCTATTTAGTCCTTCTGTCCATTTTTAAATCAAATTGTTTGGTTTTTGTTACTGAGTTATGTGGGTCCTTTATATATTTTGGATATTAGCCCCTTGTCCAATATATGATTTGCAAAACTTTTCTCCCATTCTATAGATTTTTCTTTTTTTTTAATTGTTTTCATTTTTTTTACTGTTTCTCTTGCTGTGCAGAAGCTTTTAAGTTTGGTATAGTCCCACTTGTTGAATTTTGTTATTGTTGTTTGTGCTTTTATTGTCATATCCAAAAAAATCATTGCCAAGACCAATGTCAAGTAGCTTCTTCCCTATGTTTTCTTCTAGGAGTTTCATAGTTTCAGGTCTTATGTTGAGTCTTTGATCTATTTTGAGTTAATTTTTGTTAGTGGTTAAGATAAGGGTCCAATTTCATTGTTCTGTGTATGTTTATTCCACATTCCCAACACCATTTGTTCAAGAGATTATCCTTTCCCTATTGGGAATTCTTGGTTCCCTTATCAATTATTAGTTGACCATATATGCAGAGGTTTAATTCCAGGCTCATTATTCTGTTCCATTGGTCTATGTGTCTTTTGTGCCAGTACCATACTGTTTTATTATTATAGCTTTGCAGTATAGTTTGAAATCAGGAAGTGTTATTTCTCTGGCTTTGTTCTTTTTCCTCAAGATTGCTTTGGTCATTTGGGATCTTTTGTGGTTGCATACACATTTAGGGTTGTTTTTTTCTATTTTTGTGAAGAATGCTATTTGTATTTTGATGGGGTTTGCATTGAATCTATAGATAGCTTTGGGTAGTACGGACATTTTAACAATTTTAATTCTGATCCATGAACGTGGGTGTTTTCTATTGTTTGTGTCTTCTTCAGTTTGTTTTCGGTTCTTTTTGCATTGTAGTTTTCACTGTACAGTTCTCTCACTTCCTTGGTTAAATTTATTCTAGGTATTTTATTGTTTTTGATGCTATTATGAATGGGATGGTTTTCTTTATTTCTTTTTCAGATGTTTCATCATTAGTGTATAGAAATGCAACTGACTTCTGTATCTTGATTTTGTATCCTGCAACTTTACTAAAATTGTTGATTAGCACTAGTTTTTTGATTGAGTCTTTGGAATTTTCTATATACAAAATCATGTCTACAAATAGCAGTAATTTTACTTCTTCCTTTCCAATTTGGATGTCTTTCTTTGTCTTGTCCAATAAGTTTCTTACTTTATCATCGCTGAAAGTGGAGATCCCCTGCTCTGGTCTTTTACTTCCTGGCCCTCTTGATCACATATTCCCATCCTCTCTTTTCTAACTCAAATCAGGCATCTGATACAACCCAGTGACAAGTCTCCTACTTACCTGAACTGCTTAGTCATCACCAAAGTAACATGATTTTTGCCTAAGGCTATTTTTCTCCTTTCAGGAATATTCTATACTTTCTGTGTTTACTTTCTCACTTCCCATTCATGCTTTGATCTCCTGCACTTTGAATTTCACTAACACATCACTGCCACTGCTGATACTCCAGATAGATCCCAATAATCTCCTCATTTTCAAATTCAGTGGAAGAACTGCCCCATTTTCTTTCATTTTTCTGCAACATTTGATATTGTGGACTCATTCCTTCTTCTCAAATCTACATCCCCTTGGAGGAGGGAAAACATAACATTGTGGTTGAGTACAGACTTTTAGTCAAAGAAACCTTATTCTAATCCAATTTCTCCACTTATATAAATATAAGACCTTGAGATACTAATTTGAATTCCTTAAGTATCATGTTCTTCATATGATTAAAGAACATAATAATATCAACCTCAAGGTATTGTTGAAAGATTAAATGAAATATATTTATAATGTGCTTAGCCAAGTGCCTGGCACATAGAAGTCACTTCATAAATGAAAGCCATGATTACCTTTCTTCTCAATACTATGGCATTATTCTCTCCTGGGTGTCTGTGACCATTAGGTGAACCTCCTTCAAAGGTTCCTTTTCTTCTAACCATCCTTTAAGATGTATTGTGCCCATGGTTCAAGCCTCCTACTATTTTAAAGTGGGAAGTAGAAACAGAAGAATATTTTTGAAATGCATGTAGGTTAAAAAGGAAACAAGTACAGCTTACACTCCTGTTCCCACCACCTTTTTAAAGAAATAGAGTATTATAATAACATTTGAAACCTCTGGGGTGCACTTTTGAGATCCTATTCCTTTCCCCTTTCCTACAGAAACAACCACTGTCCTGATTTTTGTGTTTATCATTTACTCATTTATTTTTAAGTTTTACCACATGTGTTTAGTTTTGCAAACATTTGAACTCTATATAAAAAGAATCATCCTGGATGTTCTTTTCTGCAGTTTCTTTTTCTACTTAACATGATGTTCTTGAGGTTCATCCACGTTGTTTCTGAGGCTCTATTTCATTATTTTTTACTGCTGCATCTTTCCATTGTATAAATACTCCACAATTTATTTAGCCTTTCTACTGTTGATGGATATTTGGGTTGTTTCCAATATTTTGTGAGTACAATGATGCTGCTATGACCTTCTTTTATATACCTTATCTGAAATTGTCTAGGATATATAATCAGAGCCAGTTGCTGGGTGAGAGGGTTTGCACATTTTTACTAGGTAATTGAAAACTGTTTCTTGAAATGACTTGTATCAATTTGCACTTCCATCATCATTATGTAAATGTTCCAGTTACCAGTACTTGGTATTGTCATACTTCTCTGAGTTATCTTTTACTCTATCCACTCTACCTTAGCTTCAGCCACAACTTCTGATCTAAGGACCACCAAACACTTATCTCCAGCTTGTATCTTTCTACTAAGACCCCGATTCATACATTCAACTCTTTATTTAACATCTCCCCTCCTGGCTGCCTTCAGCCAAGAAAATATATCTCAAACTAAGCATATCTTTTTCAGTAAATTGCACCATCTTTAGTCAGTCAACCAATCCAGACACCAAAGCATCACGCTGGACTTCTTCTTTTCCCATTTATCATACATCCAAATCCTGTTAATTCTAACTCTTCAAATACCTCTTGAATCTACTCCCTCTGTTCAGTTGTCATTTGCTGATATTTCTGGTGCTCCTCTTTTCAGGGTCCATCATAAAATAGTACTTCCTCATTCCATGAAGTTAGTAAGCCATATGACTTGTCTGGGCAAAGAAATGTTGCAAATGTGACACACGCCACTACCAAGGAGAAACTGTTTGCACTCAGTGCGTAATTCACCATGACACATACTCCCTGCAACGCTGCATCTGGTAGACGCTCCATCAGCCTCAATTCTAAAATGAGACCAGACCCTGGTTATACATAATCAACATGTAATATTAATTTTTTTAAAAATCTATGCTCTTTTAAGCCACTGAAATTTTGAAGTTACTTATAACTTCAGCATTACTGAGAGTATCCTGACAAGTAAACCCTTCTTTCCATCTTTCTGACTGTTAAACATGCATAAGCAGCAGGATTAGGGAATTTTCCAGTTCCCTTGGAGTTCACTGCTATAAGATTTGACTTTTTTTTCTTGAAACTTCCTGAATAAACTCTTATGTTGGCATAAAAATAATAGCCTTTGAATGCCCAGCTTCAGAGCATGCTGAGTCCTTTCCAAGCGGCATTAGCTGAGGTTTTGGCACTTTTTTCCAAAGTACAGCCATCCTCTATCACATAAAAGTCAGCTGTTATCTTCTTTCCAAAGCCATCAAACCCCAAAATAGTGTAAGTTGAGAGTAGGCTAATATCTTCCTGGCAAAGTCCAGTATTAGGTTTCAAGGTCACCACTTGACATCCGGCTGACTGAGGGACATAACCTAGACTGTCTGTTGTGCTCAAAGACCTACAGAATTTTGCTTTTAAGAAACTAACTAAATTGAAGCCACACTATGACACTAGCCAAGTGAAAGGAAATAACATCAGTTGAGCACATTCAGATACCGGGCGCTTTATGTATACTCTCTTGTTCAGTCTTCAAAACCATCCTGTGTGTTAGATGTTATTAGTCTAGCTGACAAGTCATTGCCAGAAAATGGATTCAAACTGAGTGTGTGACTAGCTATGGTCATGGTAAAAACTCTGGGTTTAAGACTAGAGCTTATGGATTCTTGTAAGATGTTCTTGTGACTCCACCATAGACTCTCCTAACTGTGTTACTTCACCTCACTTAAAGGTTAAAAAAAATTACCCAAATGCAAACAGATGAGTTTTCTGAGCCTTGCCTCACTCACCTAACAACACTGTCTCCTACTTATTCAGTGTGAAAAGCAGTGCTAGAGAGAAAAAAGTGGAAAAAGATAACATAGAATAGATAAGAAGACTAAATCCCTGCCCTCAAGGGCTCATGGTACATAATGCTATACAATGATATGAAGGCAGATTAATTACAATGTTATGTGATTAATGCAACCATTCATTCATTCATTCACCAAACATTTACTAAGGACTGAAGATATGTAGGTAGAATAATCAGCCCCATCTTCAGGAAACCCACAGTCCTGTGTCACAGGGGAACAACAGAAAATTGTCAAGTGGAAGTATCAAGGACAGTATGGCGAGTTCTTTCAGGTGAGTCAACAAAGACTCCATATCTGAGATGATTCTGGAGATGGGTTTTGAAAGGTAAGTGACAACCACTAAGAGAAGAGCATTCCAGGCACTAGAGCAGCATAAGCAAAGGTCCACAGGACAGGGCTGTGAATTCTGCCCTGTAGAATGAGGAAAATCTTCCCAGAGGAAACAACCAGTCAAATGAACCTTGAAGAATGACTAGGACAGACCCTGCCAGCAAGGAGCAGAAAGGTAACATGTGAGCAGACAGAACAGCAGATGCCAAAGTGTAGAGACTTCTCTGGAAGAAACTGCAAGCATTTGGGCATGCCTGTGGTTCAAGGTTCCCATGGGGGAGCAGCAGAAAATGAAACTGGAGAACAAAGGTCAGAGGTGCATACTGAAGAGCCTTGAATGGGTTGTATTAAAAAACAAAAACTTGAGATATCTCTTGTAAGCAACAGAGGGCTAAGATGTATTGTCAGCACAATTTTGTTAAAAAAAAACCCACTTAGGACAGACCTTGACATATAGTAAGTCTTCAACGAATGTTAGTTATTATTTCTAATTACTATCTTAGTTCAGGCTGCTACAATAAATACCATAAACTGGGTGTCTTAGACAACAGAAATATATTTGTCACTCTTCAGGAGGCTGGAAATCTGAGATGGTCAGGCTCTGCTGAGAGTTCTCTCCCTGGCTTACAGATGCCTGCCTTCTTGTATCCTGAGAGAAACAGCTCTCTAGACTCTTCTTACAAGGACACTAATCTCATCATGAGGGGTCTACCCTCATGACCTCATCTAAACCTAATTATCTTCCAAAGGCCCCATCTCCAAATACCATCACACTGGGGACTGGGGTTCCAACATGTGAACTGCGAGGCAGACGAACATTCAGTCCATGGAAATTATCATTATGAAGAGGTGTTATAAGAAGGCAATAACAAGATCACATCTGCAATTTAGAAACCTCACCCTGGCAAGCAGATGGGGTGAGTGAAGACTTCCCTCCCACCACTGTGTGGGCAGGTCAGATCTGGGCTCTCCCTCAGTGCTTTCACAGCACCTCTGTCGGCTCTCTCATCACACTTGGCACACATGTCTGCTTATATGCTGATCCCTCACATTAGACTATGAGTTTCTTGAGGGACAGATTTGCACTGATCTCTGTGTCCTCAGCATTGGCCAACAGAGAGCGTGTATTAAAAAAATATTTAAATGAACACGAACCTGCACTACCATATGCCACTGCCACTGGTCCCCACTCCATCTCGGGGAGGTTTTCTCCCAAGTGCCTTATCATTGCAGCCTGACCTGGTCCCTAGGCTTATGATGTCAGGTTTCAAAAGTTCCTGCTCGGACCATGGGCGGTAAGTATGGTGTCTGTGCCCCTTCACTTTCAAGAAGCATCCACACCCAAGTTTCCAGTTTCTTTGCAATGCCCTGAAATTGATGAAAAATGAATTTTGCAAGCCCATCTAGGAAATTACCTCAGCACCCAAGTCATTTCCTGGGTCGTTTATATTCTCTAGTGTATAAGGTAGGTTGTAGTGCTTTTTCTTTTTTAATTCTCTGGGCCACTGGTAAGCCCTTTTAACCCATATAAATAGATGGGAGATGATGTCACAGAACAGTAAAAGTTCTCCTTGCTTTAGCCCTCCATTCCTGGCTAACAACTGACTCAGATTTCTCTGACTTTGGCTCACTCTCCAAGGCTGACATGCCAGATCACTGGGACATGTCTCAAAAGTTCTGCCATTTGAGACAATGGACAGTCAGAGAGTTCTTGAAGAAGACATTGATTTTTCAACATCAATGTCTTAGGTTGTATATTCAACTGACATATCTCAGATGGATCACTTAGCCATTCATTAATTCAAGTAACATTGATGGAGTTCTTACAGTATGTAAGCCTATGCTGGGTTCTGAGGTCACAGAGGTGAGTAAGGCACATACCTTGTCCTGGAGGAGATAACAGTATGCTGGCTCCAGATGAAACAACCAAGACTAAGATCTGCTTACTCACATCAATTAAGTTTGCAGGGTAAGTAGATAAGGAATATGTACAACTACATGGGTATGGTACAACTAGTACAATATTGAGAGTAGCAAAGACTTTAAGGGAAAAAATATACATATAAATTTTAAAATATATAAATATATATCTACATATATATATATATATCATATGTATACCTAAATGGGTGTACATAACTATGTATAACTCTCCTATATATATCCTCTTATTTCCTATATATTATTAATGTATATTTCACATGTATATATGTACTATAGTGCTTACTATAAGCCAGGTGTTTGATAAAATGTTTTAACAAATTAACTCATTTAAATCTCACACTATCTCCATGAACTATGGACTTATATCATCATCTGCATTTTACATATGAGGAAACCTAAGCTTAGACATTTGAAGTAATGTGCATGATCTAGTAAGTTATTGAGCAAGGATTTGAATGAGGCAGAATATATCCAGAGGTTATGTTTTAATCTCTGTGCCATACGCTGTGAAAAGGGTAAATAACAGAACACTTCCTAGCTTGGGAGGCTGCAGATAAATGCAAGCTTTGAGGCACAGAAGGAAGAGCTTGAACGAAATTTTTGAGGTGAGACTTTGCAGACCACTCTCAAAGAATGGCAAATAATTTAATTTTATTGGAACACATGAAGACAATGCTCACCTTTGATTCTGTTAAGGGGTTGTATGGAAGAAGGATCACATTCGAGAGCAGCACGAAAGCCAATGGGTAGAGGATGCAGGCCCACAGATGGTGACCATCTTTCTCCCAACAAGGAGTGCAGGAGTGGAACATCTGCCACGTTTCCACCCAGCTTGGCCTGTTTGAATTGTCTACGTTGCCCATTCTTCTTGGTGGCAAAGAACTAAATCTCTGGGATTCCACTACAGTAGCACTGGAACCTGAGTATCATCCTTTCTCACCTGAAGAGACCACCAGTGTCCTCAGCTAACAAGAAAGGCACTACAGACCTGTGTAATGATCTACTGCTGTGACAAAAACCACCCCAAGCTTGATAGTGTATGTGGATAAAGTGAAGGTTCCTATGGCCAGGATCCTCACTTGAACCTAAACTATTGTAGGTAACTGGCCTTCTGCTGGGCTACTGCTTCCACACCCACAGGCCATAAGCTATTATTGACTGAGTCACTGTATAAAGAGCTCTGCCCAGTGCTCTGGGTGGAGGCAAAGACAAAAGAGGATTACAGACCTGCAGACTGTTGGATGCAGACATAATTCTAGTGCTCAACCTATCGCCAGGAGTACAAGCCAGGTAATAAACCCTTTCACCCCAAGAATGTTCCATTGTCATTCCTCGGTCTCACTGAATCCACAGTGAACTTGCCTGGAGCTGAAACCCATTGGCAAGACAGTGTAAAACTGCAACCATTTCATTGTGCTCACAGATTCTGTGGGTCAGGAACCGGGGAAGGGCAGAGTGGGTACAGCTGCTCTCTGCTCTACAATGTCTGGGGCCTCAGCTGAAAGACTCTAGGCTGGAGTGACTTGACAGGTGGGAGCAGGGATCATCTGGTCTCTGTTACTCACATATCCAGGACTGATGCTCTTGGTGAGAACCTCTGCTGAGGCTGCCAACGAGACAGACTGCTTGTGCTTCCTCACTGCATGGCCACTGGGTTCCAAGAATCACCAGACTAACAGAACCAAATGGAAGCTGAACTGCCTTTCATGAACTGGCCTCTGGTTCTGTCTTGCCAATGGGTTTCAGCCCTGGGCAAGTTCACTACGGATTCAATATGACCAAAGAAATGACAGTAGAATGTTCTTGGGGTGAAAGGGTTATACCCAACTTTATTTCCATGGTGGCAGGTCAATCACTAGAATCCCATCCACTCAGAGCGAGTCTGCATGCAGCAAGCTGGTCTCTGCCTCTGGGGCCCTCTGTCTGCACAGCCGTCCTCTGGGCCTCTCTGCACACACAGCCTGTCCTTGGCGCTGCCACCACTCCAGCCTCTGCTCTGCTCTCCTGCATCCTTGCAGCCCTGTCACTGTGTTGCCCAGAGCACTGGGAAGGGTTCTTTATATAGTCAATAACAATGCATTGCCCACATGTGTGTAGTGAGCTAGCCAACCAGGGTCAGGTGAGAATCCTGGCCATAGAAACCTTCATTTTATCCACAGGTTCACACAAAGTCATTTCTAGTATAGTCACAAGTGTATCCAAATTCCAGGGGAGGGAATTGTGGGGAGGAGAGTCCCACAATTAAAATCATGAATGTCAAGGTTATATTGTAGGACGAGTAGGTGGGGTGAAAGGGACTATTGTGGCCATTTTTGGAAAATACAATCTCCCACAGAACCTCATATTCAGAATTTAGAGAACCCCCCAGCAGCTGAGACCAGCCACCCTACTATGGAGTTTGCTGAAAATACCAGCTTAGCAAAAAGGCACCATCATCAGCCCCACCTGATTTCCAAAGTCCTTGATCACTGAAGCCTTTTCCTATGAGATTCTTAAGAGACAAGTACAAGTATCCCTCAAGCCTACTCTTAAAACAGTGATCCTGAGATCACTCATACAAGAGGCAACCTCATAATGAATTCTCTCCTAAGCCCCTCCACAGGATGTGTGCACCAGGTCTTTCCTCTGCTTTCAGTGCTCTTCCCTTGGATCCTTAAAGGCTGGGCTTCTCTCCATCGGGGGTTCAATTCAAACATCACTTCTTTGGAGAAAACTCCCCAGATTACCCCGGCTAAAGTACCCAGTTTGTCCAGCACATTCTGGTATTCTATCCCTAATAGTCCCGCTATCTGAAATTATCTTGTTTTCTTTTTTCTTTTTTGTCTTCCTCCCATCTCACTCCCTCTGCATGGTGAGCCCATTAGAGCACAGACATTGCTCTTTCTGCTCTCTGGCACCAGTACCTGGCTTACAACAGACATCTGCTAAACAGTCACTGAATGAATAAGTGGGACATGGTGCCATATCCAGAAATCTCTTTGTTTCTTGTCTGTGGGGTTTGGGGTAAGAAGTCAAAAATAACTTTGACATATATCTCAATGAAATGCAAACTTCCTTTATTTCTCTTGTCCACTTCCTGAATCCTCTCCTAATTTTTTTATTTTAAACAATATGATGCACAGAAGAGTACTGTGCATAATTTTGCAAAAATTTAGAAAAGGAAAAACACAATGGCTACTCTTTGAATTACCACTCCAAAGAATTTCTGGTAGTTCAATATGTTCCACTATAAATTCCAAAATATGGAATTCAATTCTTTTCTTTATAATATAAATGTAGCTAAAACATATAATAAAAATTTGTATAATAAAATATGTGTAATTCATTTATACATAAAATACTTATGTTTACATATTTATTTTTGTGTGTAAATATACTACATGTATTTATATATTTAATATTTACATGAAATATAAACATAAGGTGTATATTATATTTATATTTTAAAAAACATTTTATAATATTTACATAGTGCATAGTAAAATATAAACATTACAGAACAAGAGTAGCTTTAAAACTTTTTGGTCTTTTAAGTGTTTGATTTTTTCTTAGAGATTTCATTTTTAGTGGGGGAAAAAAGAAAATATAAATATCAAAAGCACTAGAAATAGCTCACTTGAATTAAACAAAGCCCATCGTTGGAGAAACCTAATACATAAATAAAATGGGAAGTCAAAGGGATACAGTAGAATTTCATCTTCATGTATGGTCACTCCCATGTTCCTTATTCTTTGATGAGAGGTTTCAACAAATAGAGCAAGTCTCCCTGACGTAGATTTCAATGTACATGTACTTTTTCACCCAAGATTTTTATAAACAATGACCTCACAGAAAAAGGGAGCTCTCTTCACTCCTCTGTAAAATATACTCCCAGGCCTTATCTTCCCATCCCACCCCACTCATGCACTGTCCTCTCAAGACTGGGCAGCGCTCATTAGCCACCTGCAGGTGCGCTAAGTTAGGCACATCCGATTTTACCCAGAATTTTTCATGAGTGAAATTGTACATACCACACACCAAAAAGGAGGTCTGCTAGAAATCTTTTTAAAACCGGTGCTTAATTTATATGAGACGGTGTCTAGACATTTATTTTCTGGAAATATTTAACTTGGATAAGACATGTGGCCCCCAAGATGAATGCAGGATTGAAATATTTCACTTGAAAATTTGTGCAAGGAAACGTCTGGTTAAGAGCAATGAGGTTAAATGTCAAAATATTTTCCTAGAATGGAAAGGTCATCTTGTTTGCTATGTGTTAGCATTGCATCTGAACATTCCTATTATGTTAGAAATACATATTTAAGCAATAATTGCTTTTGTTATGCCTACTTTTCTGTAGTTACACATGCATTTACATGAATCTATATGCAATTACTACAACTTAGATAGTTATTGGGGGAGAAGCAATAGAGACAGAAACTCTGGAGATTATATACAATGGGAGCTTTATTTGACTTTTAATTAGAATTTTGCCTCAGTATCTTAGACCATAGAGGCCAGCAAAGTTTTCTGTAAAGAGACAAATACTAAATATTTCAGGCTTTGCATGCCATACAGTGTGTCACAACTACTCAACTCTGCTGTTGCTGTGTGAAAGAAGTCATAGACAACACACACACAAGTATATGGCTGTATTCTAATAAACTTCATTCACAAAAACAGGCATTGACAACCCCTAAGACCAGTAGCTTTGAATTGTTTAAACTGTGACTCACATTAATAAATGAATTTTATTTACACCATCACATAAAACAAACATACATATGCGTGTCTCAGCATGTATGTGCATTCAGAAAACAATACCTTTATAATGAGCATAATCTGGTATTTGCTCTTCTATCCAACTCAACTCTAAATCACTTTTGAAATGCTGTCAGCCCCCATCTGAACTGATTTCAAGATCCACTAATGGGTCATGACCCTCAGTTTGCAGCACACTGTACCAGGCTAACTCTATGCTCATGTTTAAAGTGAATAGCATGCAAATAGCTAGAGGCAAACAAAGGACCACTGTCCCCCGGTTGATGAATGGGAATGCTTGCCTTTAGTCTGAAGGCTCTGCAGTCGGCTTGGGTTTTCACATCTCTGGAATCTGATAAAGCTGTGACCCAATAAGCAGGGAGAACATGCATCACTGAGAGTTGAGTATAAAAGGTCTGGATGAGAGGCACAGGACAGGAAGCAGGGTGCCTTGTCTTTTTCAAGGCAGAATGGGGAAAAGGAATCTTTTCTCCTCAGAATGAACCTAGTAAAGCTGGCAGAAATCTTCCCCTAAATGGAGCCCCAGTGTGCACGAAAGCAATGAGAAAGAACCTTTCTGATAAAACAGACCAGAGTCAAAATTATACCTCAGTCCCAGTCTTGCTGTGACCAGTGTGTAGCTGATGGTCTGGGCAGGTCCCTATACTCTCATCCTCAGTTCCTTATGCATGTTTCTGCACCTCTCTGAGCCTTAGATCCATCAGCTATAAAATTGTTAGCTACCTCAAGAACTGTAATGAGGATTAAATAAATTAATGATGTATGTAAAGTACTTAATACAGCCTAGCACAAAGTTGGTGCTTGATATATAATACTTGCAATAGCACGTAATACCTGATATGTAATACTCTTGCTGCTAGATATATAATACCTGCTACCATTTCACCCATCTTTTTATTTTGAAAAGTTTCAAACAGAAAAGTTAGTAGTCCAATTAACTCCTATTTTTCCTACATTTAGGTTTGCAAACTGTTAGTATTTTGCCACATCCCTCTCTCAAACACACACACGATACACACACACACACACACACACATACTTTCTCTCTCCCTATCAATGTCTCTTTATATCAATACATATATATTTTATGAACCATCTAAGCATAACTTGCCAACATCAAAGTACTATATCACTAAACAATTTAACATGCATTTCCTATCCCTTACAATTATATTGTTTCACATATCATTATCATGCCCCTAAACTGAATATTTATAAAATATTATCTAGTATATATTCCATATTCAGAGATTCCCAATAATGTTCTTGATAGCTGTTTTTTCTTTTTTTTTGACCAGACTTCAACAAGCACCATGTGCTTTATTTGGTTGTCATGTCTCTAGTTTTATCTAATATACAACAGAAATCTAATATACAACATTCCTTTTGCCTTTTTTATTTCTTTCTTTCATGACATTGACATTTTTGAAGAGTCCATGATGGTTGATTTGTGTGTATATGGGTTAGAACAAATGAAAAAATATATTCACTTCTTTGGAAACCAGGACTCTAAGTGCAAAAGAAGGGGACATACAAATATGGATGAGGAAAGGGAGCAGGAACCCTGTGGTGCTGGATTTGACGCAGAGATAGATACCAGATTCTGTACTATTCAGGGTTCTCCAGAGAAACAAAACCAACAGGATGTGTATATAGAGAGAAACGGAGATTTACTTAAGGAATTGGCTCATAGAGAGGCTGGCAAGTCCAAAATCTGCCTAGTGGGCCAGCAGTCTGAAGACCAAGAGAAGAACCAGGGTTGTGCTTCAAGTCAAAAGGCTGTCTGCCGCGGAAGTCCCTCTTGCTCAAAGGAAATCAGTCTTTTTTCTAGTCAGGCCTTCAACCACATTGTGGAAGGCAATCTGCTTTATTCAAAGTCCATTGATTTAAATGTTAATCTCATTCAAGAACACCCTCAAAGGAACATCCAGAATAACATTTGAACAAATATCTTGGAACTGTGGCCAAGCCAAGATGACATATAAGATTAACCATCATGTGGCCAACAGGCACATGAGAAGATGCTGCACATCACTAATCATCAGAGAAATGCACATTAAAACCACAATGAGATATCACCTCACACCAGTGAGAACGGCCAACATCCAAAACACAAACAACAACAAATGTTGGCGAGGATGTGGAGAAAAGGGAACCCTCCTACACTGCTGGTGGGAATGCAAATTAGTTCAACCATTGTGGAAAGCAGTATGGAGGTTCCTCAAAAAACTCAAATAGAAATACCATTTGACCCAGGAATTCCACTCCTAGGAATTTACCCTAAGAATGCAGCAGCCCAGTTTGAAAAGACAGATGCACCCCTATGTTTATTTGCAGCACTATTTACAATAGCCAAGAAATGGAAGCAACCTAAGTGTCCATCAGTAGATGAATGGATAAAGAAGATCTGGTACATATACACAATGGAATATTATTCAGCCATAAGAAGAAAACAAATCCCACCATTTGCAACAACATGGATGGAGCTAGAGGGTATTATGCTCAGTGAAATAAGCCAAGCCGAAAAAGACAAGTATCAAATGATTTCACTCATATGTGGAGTATAAGAACAAAGAAAAAAACTGAAGGAACAAAACAGCAGCAGACTCACAGAACCCAAGAACAGACTAATAGTTACCAAAGGGAAAGGGACTGGGGAAGATGGGTGGAAAGGGAGGGATAAGAGGGAAAAAGGGGCAGTATGATTGCAGATGTAATGTTGGGGGGGCATGGGGAGGGCAGTACAACTCAGAGAAGACAAGTAGTGACTCTATAGCATCTCACTACGCTGATGGACAGTGACTGTAATGGGGTTGGTGGGGGGGGACCTGATGAAGGGGGTAGTTTAATAACCATAATATTGCACATGTAATTGTAGAATAATGATGCCAAAATAAATTATTAAATAAATAAATAAATAAATAAAATTAACCATCATGGACTCCAGTAGAGATAGAGATGGATACACACACAAACACATTTATTTATTTTAGCTCTGTACTGAAAGGGCCCAAAAGCAATGATACCCCAGTAGAACAGAGCACCCATAATATCCAAATCTTCGTTTCTAAATACAATTCTTCACTGAAAAGAACAAGTGCTCCTTGGAGAAATAGCTAATTCTGGCTCTGGGACAAGGAAAGTACATGGTTAAGTCTGGCACATCCTGTGCCAGAGAATAAGGAGGAACTCAGAGATCATTGGAAATATAAACAGACATGGACACAGGTTTGCAGGAATTCCCACTGGTCAAATCATTTGAGAAATCCAAACAAATAATGATGATAATGATTTATAGCACACTAAACAATAATAAAAGAGAACTCATAAGACCATGATAATACTTAAAAATAAAATTTTAAATTGCATGGCTGGGGGGAGAAAGCTGTTCTTTGGAATAGTTGCTCCTAGGAGGGAAAGGAGGAAATATGTGTTCAACTTTATGCTCTCCAAGTGTTCATGTCATAGAATTCTTTGAAAGGAGCAAAGTAACCAGTCTCTAATGATCACAGATAAGAATTTAATTTTCTCCATGGCTCTCAGATCTTTTTCTTACCTTGCTCTTTCATCCTTTTTCTATTCAAGATCCTGCATTCAGTCTGAAAATCCAACTGCAAAAGGTAGGCAAAAAGCATAGTTTAATTGTGAATTACGTAAAAAGATTCAGGCATTTTCCAACATATCTCTGTATCAAATCATCACATCATATACCTTAAACCTATGCAATGTTTTACCCCAGTTATATATGGATAAAACTGGAAAAAATTAAAAGATTCAGGGGTTTTAGATAATTGTTTAAAAAGAATAAGTGATTTGGCCGTTCCCAAAATTTATGAGACCTCAGACTGCACTCAGAGGAGCAAAGACTCCAGAGAGATGGAGGTGCTCTTTCAGTTTGGCAGATTTCATCGAAATTCTGAGACCAATTCTTGGACACAGATGAACTGGTTGCTTGCCCAGAGGACAATGCCCCAGTTTTGGTTGGGGAGAGGGGAAAGGTGTAAGGAGAGGGTATTAAAACAAGTTATTGAAGAATGATTGACACAAATTGGAATGCTGCTGCTGCTGCTGATAGTAACTGTTGTTTGTGGAGTAAATACCAAGAGTTAGACATCGTGCTAGCCCCACTAGTCCCTTTATACACATTGTTATGAATTCCTCCCAGTGTTACTCTAAGAAAGCTAATAATGACCCAAGCTCAGAGAGTTAGGTGGGGTGTCTAAGGCCACAATGCCACTGAATAGTAGAGCTGGGATGTGACCTTGACCTGTGGACTCCAGGGTCCCAGCTCCTGTCCCTGGCACACACTTGCCTCTGGTCTGAATATGGAGTTAAGTAACCAGGGGTAGATTCCAGCTCTACCTGTGTGACCTTGACCTTGAAGATATTATTCCCCTTCTCTGAACCTTGGTTTCTTCAACCTTTCCTCAAAACCTAGTACCCCTTGCTCCCCTGGTTCTCTCTCCCTTTTCCTTGACCTACGTCCCTGCCCCACTCACAGCTGCAAGCCCTTTCTAATTAAAATCATGCAGTTTCTCTCCATCTGCCCAGCAGCTTACCTTGTCCCAGGCAGCACAACAGAAAGTTGTTGCCTAGAGAGAAGGGCCTGAAAACTGCCCAGTGGAGTATCTTCTCTCTCATGACTGCCTCCTGAGCCTTAATGAGGAGCACATTGGATAAGATTGGGGGAAGAAGCTCCAGATTTGTTTGCTTTATAAATTATCCCGTACATGCAGAGAAGTTCAAAGACCAACAGAACAAACACACTGACCCACTGCCTGGATCCAACAATGTTAACATTTTGCCGTATTTGTTTCAGATGGGTTTTTTTTCCAACTAAACTTAAAACATTTAGTTGAAGGTTCAGTAGAGGCCTCTTTGCAAGCTTCTCTGACCTCAGTTCCCTCCCTTCTCTCCAAAAGTAATTATTATCATGTAGTGGCATGTTTTGTTCCTGACCAGATCTATATGGTACATAAAGAGAGTTCATTTTAACCATGCACAATTGCTTTTCATGTTTTTTAAACATATATAAATATCATCTTGTCTGTGTCTTTCTGCAACATTTTTATTTAACAAAATGTGTCTGTGATTTATCCACATCACTAAGTGGAGCTCTAATTTATTCCTTCAGCTGCTGTTTCATATTTCATTTACAAATGACCAGTTAATTTGTCCATTCCCCTATTAATGGACTTTTATATTATTTCCAGTATTTCACTATTATATAAAATGCTAAAACGGAACATTTTTATATGTCTCCTTCTGCACATGTGCAAGAGTTTCTCTAAGGCATTTAATTCCTAGGGGAAGCCCTGGTTCCAAGGGCGTGTTCATAGTCACTTCTATTAGGTATTGCCAGTTGCTGCCCGAATTGATTATATCAATTTATAGTTCCACTAGTATAATATGATAGTTTCCATTTCTCATTACCCTCATCAATCGGTATTCTTTGTTATTTTCGCCAATCTGATGGATGGAAAATTATATCTCATTGTTCTGACTTGAACTTCCCCATGACTAATAATACCAAATATCTTTTCTTGTGATTATTGGCCATTTGAATTGCTTGTTCATAATCTGTCAGTTTTTCCATTGAGTTGTTTGTCTCTTTCTAATTGATTTGTATGAATTATTTATATATCCTGGATAATAATCTTTTAAAACTTGAATGTGCTGTAATATTGAGACAAGTTCTGTAAACTTCAAAGAAGCATAAAAAACATTGGTTTTTATTAGTGTTCGTTTTACTCTTACATATGTCTTATCACCTAAACCAGAGGCCCCAGAGGATAGAGAATGTGGCTTCCTTATGTTTATTTATCCAGAGTGAGTGTTAATAGGAAGCAGCCTGGAATTATGGGAGAAAATTATGGCTGTAAAAATAGAAATGCAGCTAATACTGCCTCTGCCACTGAGTAGCTATTCAAGCCCCTTCCTCTAAGTCTCTATTTCTCTTGTTCTAAAATACAAAGAATCTCTCACAAGGTTGTTATAAAGAATCACATAAGATGATGTATATAAAAATGCTCAATATGAGGCATGGCATATGCTCAATCTCAACAGATATTAGCTGGCTACAAATATTGGTAAATATTTGTTGATAGTTAACCTAATTCTTCAATGACTAAATAATAATAGCTTTAATTTATTGAACACTTCTTATGTGCTAAACACTACATGAACACCTACCCTCTATTGTATTTTTATCCCTTTTACAGATGACAAATCGTGGGCTAAGAAAGACTGGATAATTTGGATGGTTATATGGCTTTAAAAATGGTAGCATTAAGCTGTAAACACTGATCTTATTCTCGTCCCAAAATACATTCATTCAACCAACAATATTTATTGAATGTCTACCATGTGTGGGGTACTCCAATAAGCACTGCGCTACTTTGGTCAACAAGATGAACAGAACTCTTTCCCTCCAGGAGCTTCTAGGTAAGGGCCAAAACAGAAGGGAAACAAGCAAATAAACTGTGATACTTTATGAAACAAATCCACAGCTAAGACAGAATATGACGAAGAGCCTGGAGATTCCTTTTCAGGGAGGTGATCAAGGAAGTCTCCTCCAAGGAGATAACTTTGAAGCCAACATAAAATAGATGAGAAATAGCAAGCTGGCCATTTGAAAAGTAAGAGCATTTTAAGCAGAAGCAACAGTAGTCAAGTCTAGTTCCAACCTATACTGTCAATTTAATTGAAACTGTTTTCTTATTCCATATCCTCTACCGGTGGCTCCTACTCATGCCTTTTAGCTTAACCTGTAGTAAGGAAGAAAAGAATGTGAGCCCGCAAGCATCTGGGAAAGCCATCTTTCTATCCTGGACCCAGATTACCCCCAGCTGGGCAGCAGCCATCTGGACATCTTCCAGATGTAGGCTGCTCTCCTCCTACCAACTTCCCTTCCATGTCACCGTTCCACCTCCCAGGCCCCAAGTCTGTGAACTCAGCCAGATAGATTTGGCTTTGTTTCCCAGGTAAAACCTTTTCACCCTACCATTCCCCACACCATCAACAGGGTGGACATTTGCAGATTGGCCTATATGTGCATGAGCTGAGAACCCCAGAGGATTGATTCAAGCCTGGAAGGCTGCCAGGTTTTCATTAAACCCCTTGTAAACCCACACTGCAGTTCTACAGAGCCACATCTGCCGAGGAAGCCATCTGTGATTTGTATCGTTGTGCTCCAACAAAACGCCAGCAGTGTGAAAAACTCTCCCCTTCTGCTCTGCACTGAACTGGAAAAGTAACATAAGTAATCACTTCTGCAGGCGCCATAATGACATAATGGGCATTGGCTTAAGTCTTAAACCACGGCTGATGGTCCCTGCCAACAATCTGGGTGGATCCAAGTTGTCCCAAAATATGTAGGTCATACCTCATGCCCATTTCCCTACCTAAGAGAATATAGATAATGAATTTGCACAGGAAGGAAAATGTAGCTGACATCTAATGAGAGTCTGCTAAGTATCAAGCACTTTACAATCATGACAACCTTAAAAAGCAGGCATTATTATACTCATTATAGAGATGAGAAAACTGAGGTCAGAGATGTTAAATGGTTTGCCCAAAGCCACTCAAAAATAAATGACGTGGCTGAAAGTCAAACCTGTATCTCATAAACTCTAATGTTTGCGAGCTTTCCACCACCCCAGAAGGAGAACCCTGGAGATGGCATGTAAACCAAGTGTTTGGTAGCTTATTTTGATTTTTCTTAGACTACAATTCAAGAGTTCATTAAAAATTAAATAAGGTAGAACAGGTGGGACACCTTGCATATCCTACTTACTGAATCTAAGTAAACCACTGAATAATGGGGTCTGAACATAGGTTACTTAAATCCATGTCACTCACTTTGAACTGGATGAACTGAAAGGAGCTCCGCTTCCTTGTTTCTTTCTCCTCTTCCCCCAGCCCAGCCCACCCTGCCTAAAGGAAAAAAAAAAAGATACAGACTGTTACTGGTTCCTGAGCTCACATCCAAAAATAGAAACATCCAGCTGTCCATTTCACAAGCTTCCCAAAAGTTATACTCCCACATTTGCTGCCTGGGCATTTGGTGGTCTCATGCAGTCTCCAAGATTAAGTCCTTTTGTTTTTATCTGATTAAGTCCTTTTTTTTTTAATCTGAAACTGCAGGTTTGCAGTCTTCCCAGGATCTCCCCGGGGCTATAGGACAAAGGGGTGGGCTCCTTAAAGAGACGAGTTTAGAGGAAGCAACAGCTCACATCAGTAGACTTGTAGATTCAGAAGCAGAGAATAGTAGAAAAAAGAGCCTGAACTTTGGAACCAAACAGACTAAGGTTTTGTGGATAAAATAAAAATTCCTGTGGTCAGGATTCTCACCTGGCCCTGGTTGGCTAGTTCACTACACACGTGTGGGCAATAAGTTGCTATTGATTGTATATAAAGAGCTCCACCCAGTGCTCTGGGCAACACGGTGGCACAGCTACCAGGCTGCAGGAAAGCAGAGCAGAGGCTGGAATGGTGGCAGTGCTGAGGACAGAGGCCCAGAGAACGGCTGAGCGGGCAGAGAGGCCCAGAGGCAGAGACTGGCTTGCTGCATGCAGACTCGCTCTGAGTGAATGCGATTCTAGTGATTGACCTTCCACCGTGGAAATAAAGTTGAGTATAACCCTTTCACCCCAAGAGCATTCTACTGTCATTTCTTTGGTCACACTGAATCCATAGTGAACTTGTCCAGGGCTGAAACCCATTGGCAAGACAGATTTGAACCTTGGCTTTGACGCCTAATCATTGTGTGTTCTCAGACAAATGTTTACCTTTCTGAGCATCCTTAAGTGACAAATGGATCTAAAGATACTTACCATACAGGGTAACTGTAAGGAATGAGGAAGACAATTCATCAGGAAACAGGCACATGGTAGATTTCAGTAAAAGAGTTAACTTGCTTTCCTGACTTTCCACACTTATCTCATATTTGGCTAAAGCTTCAAAGAAAGACTCCAGAAAATGTCAAAAGAGTTGATCATTTTCTTTTGAGAGGAGAGTTCTTGATATTTCAGATGCTGTTGGATTGTGTAAAAGTTTAACTCTCAGCAGCTTTCCTTCTTCCCTCACACAAACACCAAGAAATAATTTTCTGATCACGTCCCATTGAAGTTGAAGAGCACCTGGACAAAGAAAATCGAATCATGTTTAAATCACTTAGTGGAACTCACCCATCTTCCATAAATGGCTAGGTTAGCCAAAGGTTTGACTTTTTATTGGAAAGGGGGATGGAGGGAGAAAAAGTGCTGACAACACAGGAAAACCCTCTGTGGGAGAGTTTTAGGCTTGACTAAGATTCACAAAATATAATTATCGTGAACATATCCATACTGTAATCTTTACGGAAAGAATCCAGTTGGACTTCTGGCACTATCACTTGAGCAAATTGCTCAAAGCCTCTGAACTTCAATTTCCTCTGCTCTGAAGTGGTGACTGGAAATGGTAATAGCTACCATGAAGGATGGTTAAAGGAATTATAGATTAAATCTACACAGCTACTAGGCTCAGTGCCTAGTAAAGAGCAGGTGCTTAATAAATGGCTATTTTATTGCTTACAAAACACTGTTTTGATATCCACAACAACTCCATAAGGTAAGCATCACTGATTGCATGTTTTGAGATGAGGAAATGAAGATTCAGAAAATCAAACACGTTCAAGATCCCACAACCCTGGCTTGCACTGCGGATCTGCAAGCAGATAGATTTGGCTGCAAAGTCTGCTTTCCTTCCAGTGCGTGCACACGCACACACACACACACACACACACACACACACACACACACACACACACACACACACCACTGCCACGTCGCTTCCTGCAGATACAGAGAGAAGATTTTGAGCATGTTTGTCTCCATCTGAGGTGCTTCCTCTTCTCTGGCTCATTCATTCCATCTCTGTTTTCCTGAGGCCTCCACAATACTACCAACCTCCCCCTATCCCACCAACTGCCTCCGGCTGGGACTCCCACACAGCCAAAGAGGCCTGTGAGAAACCGCATCCCTTCCCTTCCCCACAAGTGTCTTTGAAGTGAGCCTGTCATCTGACTGCTACCTACAAATCCCAGACCCTTTCCTACCTGGAGCCCTGGGAATCTATAGTTCAGTGCAGACACTAGATGTATCTGCCTTATTTTTCGCAGTGCTTAATTTCTACCCAACCTGAATTTACTAAGCACCTACTCTGTGCCAGACACCCAGCTTGGCTCTGGAAAAAGAGAGAAGTGAGTAAAACATAGGCTCTGCCTTCAAAGAACCCATGGGATATGACAGAATCCAAGGTGGTCCAGTTTGATAAATAATCGCTGAGCAACTACCATATGGCACTAGAGAATGCTAAGATAAATAATGTGGCAACTCCCTGCCCCCACCCAAGACCTTACCGTCAGTGGGCTGTGTCTTCATCTGCATGCTGGCACCTGCCAGATACCTGTTCCCTGCTGTGATTCCCATGCTGTGCTTCCTGCACATTCTTTCAGGCCTCAAAATAAAATAACATTTTGAGATAGATGCTCAAAAGGGCAGGAAAGTTCCCTTGTCCAAAACCAATCACAATGATGAGGATTCTAGAATTCAGGTCTGCTTTTTGTCTCAAAAGTCGCTGGTTTCTTGGCAGGGTGGTGGTAGATCCATTGCTCCCAATATTACCTCACATTTAAATGGTGTGCGTGGATTTTCCAAAGCACATTCCCTCCATTGTCTTATCTGTGCACCAACACCCGTGTCCTGAGTAGCACAGGGCTTTTTGTGAGGCCTAGAGATGGTCACAAGTCAGGGGAAAGAGGACTGGCCAGCGCCCAGCCCTGCAATGCCACTTAATCCTCACAGGACCCTGGAAAGGAGCTAGCCTAGTTCCCTCTCCTCCTTTTATAGTTGAGGAAATCAAGGCTGAGCACATCTTTCCCAAGCACACAGAACTGGTCAAAAGAAAAGCCCTGGGTTGGAACCCACATCCTGCAGCTCCCAATACTTCTGGAGACAGGGCTGCCCTCAGAGCACACCAGCGCTCTCCACAGAGTTGGGGCAGCCTAGTGCACCTGGCTGAGAGATGGAGGTGGCTTTGTGGGAGCTCAGCACAAGCTTGTTCCCTCGGCCACAAGACTTTGGGAGACTCACCCAACCCTTCGGGGTCTCAGTTTCTCCTTGGTCAAGAGGAGAGGCTGACCTCTGTCATCTGCATCCAAGGGCTCTGTGAGGGTCTGCTGAGAGGTGAAATGGATAGGAAGAGGGCTTTGGAAAAGCCACAGCGTGTGGGGTTGCCTTTTATAAAGGTTCTGCTCACATGTTACTGTGGAGTCAGAAGCCCCAGAGACAAAAGGCAGGCAGACCCCACAACCCACCCCCAGGAGCCCTGCTCTAGGACCAGGACCCACGCCTCCATGGGGCCCCGACCAGGTCCATCGTCCTCAGAGCCAGACCCTTGCCCTGATGATTTATCTGCTTTGCCTCTTCAGCCAGGCTCAACTTGCAGACTCGGGGGAGGGGCTATCACAGAAACAGACAAGTCTGGTCACAGGGTGACGGCATCCATGCCAAGAGCCCACTTTGTTTTAATGAATGACACCAAACACTTAGGCCGTAAACTCTTCAGATTGCCATGTCTGGCAGTAATTACATGCCTCCCGTTAATAAATCCTACTTCCGAATGGTTTACTGCACCCCTTTCTTCAAATACTGCAGGCTGAAACCTGCCAGAGAAGGCCAGAGGCAGACTTGCAAAGAAAAGGCAAATAAAACCGGCAGCTTTCTGGGCATGGAAGGACCCCGATTGACTTGGCTGCAAAGTCTGCTTTCCCAGGCAGGGAGAGCTCCACAGGCCCTGTTCCACACCCAGGCGGCGGGTAGGAGAGAGGTCAGGGATTCTCATCCTCCATTCAATCAGTCACTGACTCCCAGGGACTTCGCCCCCCCTATTTATGTTTGAAGCCATCTTCTCTGCCTCAGTTCAGGGTCTGTCATTCTAACCTGGACAATGGTGACAGTCTATCATCTTGTCACTACCTAACCCATCTTCCACATGCTGCCAAAGCAATCTTTGGCCTGGCCAGAAGGTCTGACACATCACTCTCCCATGTAAAACTTCCGCAGTGGTCCACAGCACTCCAGGAGAAAGTCCAAACTCTTCCCCAGTCAAGGCCAGTGGGGATTTGAAGCCTGCTTCCTTCCCAAGCTCATTTCTCAGTAACAACTGTTACCACTATTCTCCAACCCAGTGGTTCCCAAAGTGCAGCCGGGGAACCAGCAGCACCTGCATCATGCAGGACTTTCTGAGAAATGCAGGTGCGAAACAGTGACGTGGGGCTCAGTGACCTTTTTTCAACAAACACTCCAGATGATTTGATACATGCTACCTTCTGAAAAACACCCCTTGACACTCTTTCCCCTAAGCTTTAGTGTGGGCAGGAACCAGCAGGGGATCATATTAGAATGTAGATTCTGATTCAGTTGGTCTGCGGTACAGCTCAAAATTCGGTCACTCCAGCAAGTTCACAGGCAATGCAGATGCTGTTGGTCCACACGCTGGACTGAGCAGCAAAGCTCTGGACTTGGGTGAGCTCCTCATGACTGCCCGAGCACAGCTACGGCTCCTGGCTCCGGGACCCCGTGAGTGCTCTTCCTTCTTCCTTCCCTGGTTTTCTCTCCTCCCTTCCTCACCTCCCTTATGGCATTGAACAATTCTACTCATCTACCAAAAGTCCCCATAAAGAGCCCCTGCACTCAGAAGACTTCCTTAAGTCCCTGAAGTGGATGAAAGCCCTGCTTTTCCTCTGCTCCCATGTGACTGCACCCACACCCCATCAGAGCACTGATCCCGTTGGACTGTCTGTCTGTCTGTCTGTCTGTACTTTCCCCCTTCACCAGGAAAATATTAGGAACAGGACCTCTGGCACCTCCATGACCACAGGCTGACCCAACACAATGCCTGGAGCATAGCAGAACAGTAGTTAGTGAGGGAATCAGTGAATGAACAAATCCTCAGCAACAGGTCCTTCCAACTGATAGAGTGGTAAACAAACTATTTGGGAGGATTGACGGTTTATTCCTCTACCCACCATGGGACCTGTATTAACTGCCAAGTTCCTTTTAAAGCAGGCAATAGCAAACTGTTTTCTAAACCAAACAGATGCCCTAATCCTAGAAGACACAAAACAGAGAGGTGGTGTCCCTGAACCAGGAACCCAAAAAATTTCCAAGAGGGAATAGCAGAAAAGCAGGTAGTACATAGGGACTTCTCAGACAGGAAGACTCCACACACTGTAATTTCACAAAGGAAGTTCCTTTATTAATGTATGCATTCCCTCCACAAACAGTTATTGAACCCTTACTGTGTGACAAACACTGTTAAGAGGCAGGGCTATAAGATGAAGTAGATGTCTTCCTTGCTCCCAAGAGATTCTTCTAGTATGGAAAATAGACCTAGAAAAGGATCAGGTGGTATAGAGGTGACAACGGCTGTGATCGAGGTGTGCACAGTCCGTGGAGCAGATACTTTTCATTTCACCAGAAGCAACGGGGACAAGCCTCAAAGAGGAAATATGTGAGCTGAGTCTTGAAGGCTGAGTTAATTTTTCAGGAGGAAAATAGGGAAGAGTATTGCAGGCTCAACAGTGCACACAGGAGCAGAAGACAGAAGAAGTGCTGCCTTGGGGGAACTGCGAGTCCTCTGATAAGGTGGGGGTGACTGGCTGGGGTGCAGGCTGAGAGGAGGGAGTTCATCAGCTCCAGATCGGTCATTTACAGACATTTCTTGACCACCAGCTTGGCTCTAAGGCAGACAACATAAATAACACAGAAATGGTTTCTGCTTTCCTGAAGTTTATAGTTCACGGTGTAGTAGGAGTGCTTCACAAAGAAACAAATGAGTAAAATATTTATTTGCCCATTGCGGTTTACAATTAGCTGAACCAGAAAAAGAGTGAGAGCTTTAACTTCGGATATAATGATCAGGGAGGGAGAGGCTCTCCGAGGAGATGTGCTCAATCAGGAGGAGAAAGGAAAGAGAGGGAAGAGAACCCTAAGCAGAGAAGAGAAGAGATTAGACAAAACCCTAGAGGCTGGCAGAAGCATGGCAAGTTCAGGAAACCAAGAGTGAATGGAATGAAAGAAAGGACAGTGACATACTTTGACAAGAAGGGATGGATGGAAGGTAGGCAGGCCTGGCTGCCTGTGTCTCGCAGGCCATGGCGCGTGCTGGTGTTGATCGTCCAGGCAGTGAAGCCTGGGGAGGCTCCTGAGAAGGAGGATAACATGACCTAGTTCACTTGGACTATTTTTATTTTCTCTTTTAATTGTTTTCCAAAAGACAGCTCTAGTTCCTTAGTAGAAAATGCACTGGCAGGAGACTGAAGACAGATCCTCACTGGAAGCTGTGTTATTGTCCTGTTGAGACAAAAAGCCGGGGCCAGAACTAATGTGATGGCCTCAGGGATAGAGAGGGCGGACTCAAGAGAATGTGTCCCTTAGGAAAATTCTACACTAGAAGCTCCAAAACGGCAATTTCCTGTACATGCAAATATGCAGCAAGTTCTCCTTCAAGAGGTATTCACTGAAAAGAGCACTTTGACTTTTTACAAGAAAGCTTCCATCTGCCTGAATTCTGGGTTGAGGAACCAGCTCGCTGCTCAAGGCAGAGAGGAAGCCTTATAGCACCCATACTCCTGGCCAACATGTGTACTGGTGCCGGTGCGCACTGGAAAAGGCAGAGGTAATTCACGTTTTTCCCACCTTGCCACTGTTGGACTGTCCTATGGCAAGCCGCACAGCCAAGTCTCCCATAAGGGTGGACTTCTGAGAAATCGGAGCTGAGGTATATTAGGGAAGGAGGGGGCTCCACAGAGACTGGCTGGTTATACATAGTAGGCATGCCTCTGCTTCCTTTTCTTACACACTCTACACAATGCCTGTCCTATGAAACACACAGCATGGCATTTAGCAGAACTTTAGGAAGGGGAGTTCTTACTGTGACTTTTCAGACCTTTTAACAAATCCCAGTCTTAGTTCTAAAAGATCTCCAAAGATAATTTAATTCAAACCCCTTTTTGACAGATGAGCTAACTTAGATCCAGAGAACAGTGATTTTTCTCAAATCATGAAGCTATTTTTTGCAAAGCTGCAATGTTGGTCCTAATTCTCCATCGGGGCCCTTTCTCTCTGACTCTACTCATGCTTCACTGAGTGACTTACTGAGCATTTACTACACACTGGACTCTACTTCTCCCTACCATTTATAGAAATGGATTCTTAAAACAACAAACATGAATACTCACAGTAATGTAAAATGAAATTCTTGGCTTGTTCAAATTCTACAATGTAGTCATGGCCTCTATGATACTGTGAACTCCAGAGATGGAGGACGCTGCGTCTTACTCATCCCTCTACATCCAGTCAAGGATCTGGGCAGACAGTGCTGCCTATCAATGAGTGAAGGAATGCACCCTACAGTTGGCTGAGAGCTGCTAACAAACATAATATGGGGCAAGTGATGTGGGTGCATAGAGCTCCAAGCAGCTCAGCTGTGGTCACGGTGGGTCTCTGGATGGAGACACTGCCAGTAGTGGGTGGGTGGCGATGAGTTTTTTCCCTTGCTGGTCAATTGCCTTTTCAGGTGGTCTTTATTAAGCCATCAATCTTTCAACCCTGACAGTCACTGTGACCCACTGCAGCTCAGGAAAGGAATCTTTCTTAATTACCAGACCTTTCTTGCTCCCTTGAGATCCCTGAGTACTACACCAGGTGGGGCTGATGGATGCGTCATCTGGATCTACCAGCAAATGAAGTGTCTTATTTGCTTAAACTTGAGGGGCTCCCTTGCTATCCCAGCATAGAGGTGAGGCCCTGGCAAGCCACCCATGTTTTATGTCTCCAGGAAAGACCTCTTTGCTTCAACATTTGGAGTACTGTTAAGGGTTAATAACATAGACTTCAGAGTCAGGCTGTGGAGCTTAGATTCCCATCTCTGCCACTCCACGTGAAGCAGGCTCCCTGCACTTCGATTTCTTCATCAGCATTGGGTTCACCTGGGCCACTTTGTAATGCCAGAGAGCTCAGTCCTCAGGCCATCTCCTTGGTGATCTTACCCATGGCTTTAAATACCATGCGTATAGCAGAGATTCTCGAATGTTTGATCTATCCCAGACCTCTCATCAATACCTTAGACTCAAATATTTAACTGCACACCTAACATCTCAACTGAACCAGACCAACCTCTTGATCCTGCTCTGCCGTGTCTTCCCCATCTTAGTGCAGCTCCACTCTACTGATTACATGGGCACAAGAACTTTAAGTTATTTCATGCTTTCACACCACACTTCTGTGTATCAGCAAAGCCTACTTACTCTACCTTCCATAAGCCCACCTCTTCTTACCACCCACTGGACTGCCATTGAGAAGCAAGTTCCCTGCTTGTATTATTGCAATAGTCATTCACTGGTTTCCCAGCTTCCACCCTTCCCCTTAGAGACTTTCCTCACTCAGCAGCCATATTGATTCTTTATAGAATCAGACCACAAGTCACTTCTCTGCTCAAATCCTTCAGTGATTTCCTATTTCAATCAGTAGAGCCTAATGTCCTTACAGTGTCCTAGGGGACTCTATAAATGATTTCCTCCTTCCCCACAGCCAATACCCTCTCCCCTTTCTCCCACCACATTCACTCTTATTCAAGCCATCCTGACCCATCCCACACCAGCCCTCTCACTGTGCCTCCAACCAGCGCCTTCCCACCTCAGAGCCCTTGCAGGAACTATTCCCTCTGCCAGGATGGTACCTGCCTTGGTTATCCACATGGCTCACTCCCTTACATTTTTTAGTCTCTGCTCAAATGTCACACCATCAGAGAGACCTTCCCTCATCCTCCTGTATGATAACAATGTCCTCCTTTCCTGAGCCAATACCCTCCTGCTTTATTCCCCCTTATAAACTTACTAACACCTGAAATAGTCATTCAATTGTGTGTTGTCTGTCTCCTTAGCTTGTATGTCAGCTACATGAGAGCAGAAAATTTGCTCTGTTCATTGTTTGGCCCCAGCATCTATGTACTAAGCACATAGGAGGTTCTTTATAAATCTTTGTTGAATGAATAGATGTGTAAATTCCTAAAATGTAAGGCAACCGCTAATGTTACATACAAGAATGGTGGGGGGCTGAATGTTTTGCCATATGTAAATCATCCTGCATATGGTCTGTAGATCTTCCTCCCATGGGACCTTCCCACATGACAGAAGGTCATGGTAAGTGATAGGCTGAAAACACCACTCCAGCCCCTTTGTATCAAAACAGCAACATTGCCTTCTATACGCCAGTTCCTGTACTAAGATTCAATCCCATAACATACCTACAAAGTAGGCTTTTTCCTATTCCTAATTTTACAGAAGCAGAAACTGAGGTTTGGAGAGGTAGAAAATTTAAATAGATTAAATGTGTATAAAAAAGCTTGTCACAGAATAGGTTTATAATGCAAGTGTATTGAATCTTCCAAAGTTCTGCCTCTGACTGGGAGTTTAGGGGCTGGAGGCCTACTGGGCCTCATTAGAACCCAACTGTCCCTATAGGCCAGATTTTAAAAGGCTTTAAAAAGAAGACATGAAGAACATACAAGAACAAAATGGGGCTCCTCTTCCATAAATTGAGCCTATGAAGAAATCTTCCCTTGAAACTTTAACTCTTTATCATAGAAGTAATGAGATCAGCCTGACATGGACCTTTTCAACATTTACTTGGAGAAAATCTACTAGATTTGCACCAATGTGATTACATGAATGAGTGCACACACAAGATTTATCCTGTGTTGCCACTTCCAAATAGTGCCAGCTTGTCCTTTGTCAGTTGAAAAGACATGGCAGCAAATAGAACCCAGTTTTTTAAAAAGACAGAAATAACTGCAGCCACTGGGTCACTTGGTTCAGACTCACAGACACAGGATTCCCCTAGGACCTCGGCAATGTGACCCCTGGTCTCAGGCCTCTTAAGCAATTCTGAATAAGGAAGTGTAAACTATTGCAAGGTCAAAGGCGTTTAAAAGGATGAAGGAGGGTGAAAGAGGAAGGAAGGTAGGAATGGCCAGGAGCACATTGTCGGATGAAAAATATCTCAAACTAGGCACTATTATACAGAGATATGTGAGTGTGTGTGCTGTATACATGCTATATAATGTTTTGTATATATATATAGAGAGAGAGAGAGAGAGAGATTCTGTAAGCATATATGATAAAATGTTAAAGGACTTATCTCTGAATAGTGGGAATATGGGTGATTTTTATCTCATGTACCTTTTTTTTTTTGCAATTAAACACATTTAATTTGTGTAGTAAGAAGGAAAAGGAAGAAGGTAGCAAGCCTCACCATTTCCCAGACAGCACGGAAACTGGGTTCAAGGATTCCCCCAGTGAGCCCTGCCTTCCCTGTGTTTGTGGAGGCCAGAGCATGGTCTTTCTGCCAGCTAGCTAGGCTTCAAAGCTCCTGGTTCCTAACTTTACCTCTCTCCTCAATCTGTTTTTGTTGCACGATGTTCATATTAGCAGGAAAAAATTATTCTGGTATATCCACACAATAAAATATTAAACCACCATTTAAAACTATTGTTCGTGAAGACCAAGGGCAACATGCTCATGATATCTATAAAAGCACACCATTATCACAATTATTAGGAAATCATAGATAAAATAGTCTAAAATATTTTAAAAGTAAACATGACAACATGTTCATATTGGATATAAAAGAGGTAAAAAACGAATGTCTTCATTGAATTTTCTATAATGTGGGCGTGCTTCCTTAAGAATTTTTCAATCCGTTCTAAATCCAGTTGGGTGGAGACATGCCTTCTTTGCCCCTTTACTTCTCTGTGCCTCAGTTTCCTCACCTCCAAATAGTGTTAAGAACGATTTTCCCCTCAGATCTGTTGTGAGTATAGGACATATTTAATCTTTATGCGAACTGAATCTTCAAAGTGCTTAGAACAATACTTGGTACATAACAAGTACTCAGAGAACATTAGTTATTATTGTTGGTGGTGTTTTTATATTTTGTCCCTAACATTCCTCTCTATTCCTCTTCTGCTGCATGATTCTAGGGAATATCTCTTCTCACTTAGGTCATGTAAGCAACTGCCTACCTGATCTGTCTCCAGATTCCTATTTCCTACCTGCCTTGAGAACAATTTTCTAAAAACGAACAGACAAAAGCAAACAAATATTTGTACACATCACTTCTCACCAACCTCCAACCTCTTCCAGCTTAGAGATGCTATTTGAACTCTTCAGCCTATCATTTTATGCTTCATGATCAGCCCTAAGCTTCCTTATACACTTTGCCACCAACACACAAAACAGCCCCTTCCACTACTGAAAGGCGAATGCCAATTTATCCTCCACACCTAAAATAAACCGAAAACCATCCATGTGCTGTTGACATGCATAGGTGCACTTACTGTTTACCATACCTTGCAGGAGTTAGTGTTCTGATCATTTCACAGAACAGGAAGCAAGCTGAGCTAAGTGACTTACCCAAAGTCACACAGCTAGTAAACTACAGAATGGAAATTTGAACGCCATGCACCCCCCACCCACCTCAACCTCAGAGCCTGGCCCCTTCCACCTTCCTCCCACATGCCTGCCTCATGTATATAATACCCTCCAGTTCAGGCCTTCAAAATTTCCATTATGCAAACATGTTTCACCCAGGACCTCCTTAGGTTATTGCCTCTGGAATGGCCTTTACAACACACACCCTGACCCGTACATGCCTCACACACACACACACACACACACACACCTCTATATAATCTTTTATCTCCCTCTTGAACACTATGCCTCCTTCTAAGACAATTTAAATCCTTCCCCTTGCATAAAATCTTCCCTTATCCTGTCTTAGTCATTGAATTCCATCTGCTTTAATAGTTTACATGAGATAAACTGAGTACTGAAATATGGGATACAGGACCAGCCAAGAAATAATAGGGATGGTTCCACATGCAGAGTACTTACAGTCCAGCAGCTAAAACTCTGGGGTGCCAACTACAAAAAGGGTCGAACTCCACGAGAGATCAGCGAGGGCTGGAGAGGCAGAAGGAGGTCAGACCTGCTTGACCTGAGGAAGCATTTCATGCCAGTGACAGGGGAACCAAGTCCAAACCAATCTGTTCTCCTGGGTAACTTACTTCTCCCTAGCCTTGTCTCTTTCTATATAAAATGGTATTAATACGCTGGATATTCCCTGGGTACCCCCAGCCTCATCCCACACTCAGCACAGTGTCTGGCTCAATAAATAGAGGGATTCAGTAAATATTCGTTGAATGAATAAATGAATTCTGATACACTAAGGTGCACTTTAAAACAGGCCCAGATATGTGGAGGGCAGAGGAATTCAGTTCTTCCAAGGAGGAAAAGGCCAGCTTTGGGTTTTCCAGAAATGATTCCTGAAAGAGGGGTGAACCATTACCCTTCTCTCCTTTTTCTCAAGATCCAGGCCAGGTTTTCTCTGAGACACTGACCATTCTTAGGCAGAGAGTGTTTAATTATTTCTCTGTGAGTCTGAACCCCAGCTGGATAAAGTTGATAAACCAGTCAGGTCTTTATCTTAACAAGGAGTTTTAGGATTGAATTCCCCACCCCCTCATTAAAGGCCCAGAAATCTCCCTGATGGCAGTAAGAGTTCTATAGTCAGCCTGACGTGGAATTCAGTTTCCTAGTCCTCCATGGGCAAAAGCCTTTGCAGGTGGGCCCATCTGGGAGAAACGGAGGCAAGGAAGGACAAAAGGAAGGAGGAGAGGAAAGAGGAAGGGCAGGACAGAGCAAGAAGGAAAAACAAGCCTTTGCTAAAACCCAGAACCCAGAGATGGGGAAGAAGGGAGCTTCCTGGTGGAGGTGGAGATCACATAGAGGCAGAGCTGGACCCTCACAGTGCCATCTCCCTGGGCCCTCTGGGCCACCCTAGGGAGTAAGTATTATCATCTGAAAGAGGGCTGTACACCTGAGCTCCCTGGCTAGGAAATGTTGAAGCCATCCTTCTTACTATCAAGCCTGAGCTCTTCACATGAACTACACTGGTTTTCCCAAATAAACTTCCAAAATGTGGCAGTCACCGGGACAATTGTATATTCCTATTTCTACGTCTCACAACCAATCAGGACAGATTTGGAGCTCTTTCCTTTTTAATGCCACATATAGTTATATATTTATAAATAAATGAATATTTATATATAGGGAGAGATTTAAATGTGCACATAAACACATACTTGTCTGTTTTTCTGAACAATTTTTCAGTATATATATGTATATGTGCCTGTAGAGTCCAGCATGGAACCATGAGACCTGAGTTTGAATCCTGCCTGTATCGTATACTGTCTGTGGGACATTGAACAAATCTCTTACTTAATGTCCGTGAGATTTTAGTGCCTCGCCCATCAGGCAGAAATAACAATAAAGCATATCTCACAAGGTGGTTGTGAGGGTTAAATGGGAGAGGACCTAAGTCAGTCCCAAAGACAAACACTGTCGATTTTATTTATATGAGGACTCCAGAGGAGTCAAACTCAGAGGCAGAAAGTAGAATGGCAGCTGTCAGGGCTTGGGAGGAGGGGGAAATTGGGAGTTGTTTCATCTGTGTATGGTGTTTCAGTTTTGTAAGGTGAAAAAGTTCTAGAGATGGGTTACACAGCAATGCAAATATGCTTAACACTGCTGAACTGTGCCCTCAGAAATGGTGAAGATGGTAAATTGTATGTTTTGTGGTTTTACACAATTTGAAAATCAGTGCAAATAGATTACACGAGAAAGCATAGTGTTGCCATTCATACTGTGCTTAATTTTATCATACCTACATAAGCACAAACACCCCCAAGGACATGAGCGGCTCTTTTGTAGTAGTGTGTACAAGGCGGCATATGGAACCCTGTTGTAGGAAGCTTATTTACAAATAAATTAACAAGCCCATATCGGCTGTCTCATTTAGTAAGCATAAGTGACATGCTAGTAGGTAGGGAGAAGAGCGAAGATAGCACAGGGAAAAAAAATGGGAGACACATTAAGTAATTTCTCAAGACTTGAGGCTAATGCTTTGTTTATTTTTTTCTTTTCAAAATAAACCAGCGTGTTTTGGAGTATGCCTTTGTTCGTACAAAGCTACCATTCATTCAGCATCTCCTGAGTGCTGAGTATTTTAAATACTATCCCGCAGAATGTTCCAAATCACCGATCACCTAAAAGGTAGTAATTACCTCATACAGATGAGACAACTGAGGCTCAGAGTGAAGTCTTTTACCCAAGATCGCATAACTAGCTTTAATGACTAGATCGATGCAGCTTTAATTTTGAACTTGCATTTCTCAAACTCCAAAGTCTATTTCCTCCCTGTTATAACAAACCCACTTCTTTCCCTTATAATTCCGACCCAGCACAGTGCTGGACACCCTGTGGATACCCTGTAAGTGCTGGAAAACATGTGGATGTTAGGTGAATACATTCCCTTAGAGCTAGAAGGAGATACCACACACTGAAATATTAATTGAGTGGGTGACAGGGCAGACCAAGGGGCAGCTGGGTAATTGTGCGTGTCGGTGCCTGCTTATGGGGCCCCAGGGACTCAGTAGGATTGCACACTGGGGGAGAATGCCAAGGTTGATGGGGTCCCAGGCACAAGCTAAACTACAAGGGACTGGAATTCAGGGTTGAGAGAGAGCCCCAGTGGTGGCAGAATAAATAAAGCTGATTATCAGGGTCAAAAGATAAGGCAAGTCCAGAAATTAAAGTGGAAGCAATGACCTTGAAAGTAGTGCCAACCAGAAGTTATATGGAAAAGAGCACCAAGTGAGCCATACCACGTGTGGCCATCCACAAGAAGGAAGCCAAGTGAATTCCCTCTTTAAGCAGCACTTGGGACATGACTAGGCCTAGAGAGTCTGCAGGGGAGACACTTAACATATTTCTGAGATGTGCCTTTAATTGTTAAGTGAGATACATGCACTAACCTATGAACCAGAGCTCAAAAATTATTGCCTGACTGTAAGCTCCAGGGTAAGGACAAAGCAAATCAGTGATATTTTTTCATCTTAGGTAATTCAGTCCCTGAGTGACCTTATTAGCGAAATAAGGTTTAGGTTGTCCCCTCCACCTTCCCTGGAACTTATTTGTCAGAAAAGAGCCTTAATTGGTTTAAAAACTTGAACAGAGCTAAGTAGCTTTGCATTGGTCAGAGGACAGACACTTTGTGCCACAGAATGCTGCAAGAGAGATGACAAGCCATCTGAAGACCAAATGGAGCATGGGGTGCTCGGCAAAGCAAAGGTCTTGGGTTGGGTTGAGTACTCTCAGCCCCTTCAGTGGCTCTTTCAACCCTAAGATGTTGGTGCTGGAGATGGCAGTGATTACGAGACTAAAAAGGACTGGAAAGTAGTTTTCCCTTTGCCCCTCAGAAGGATGGTTAGCTTTGAATTCTGCTCTTGTCTCAGGGAAGTGGGGCTGCATGACTGAGAGTGGCAGGGAAGGCTCTTGCGAAGGTGGCATTTGAGCTGAGACCTGAATGAGGAGAAGCATCTAACATGTAAACAGATGGGGAAGCACATTCCAGGAGGAAATAGTGGGTGACAAAGCCTTGAGGAAGGAGTGAGTTTGAAGCGTTCAAGGAACAGAAAGGTTAGAGTAGCTAGGACCTAGTGTGTACCTACTGAGGGAGGGAGTGGCATCTGATGAGGCAGATGTAGCAGGGCTTCCGTTTTCTCATTCGTAATTACAGATAATCTCCCTCCCACTAGGATGCTAAACAGGCAAAAGAATTTTGCAAACTGAGACTCAGGATTCCAAGTCTAGGTCCCATTCTCATGGTACTATGGATCCAAGAACTGGTGGAATACCTAAGTCAAGACTGGCTGTGAGCTGAATTATTTTCCCAATTTTCCTATCACCCAATAGGCAAGGGAGAAAATAGCAAGACGAAAAGCTTCTGATTTGGCAAGAGTACCTTTCTAGTGGCCAGCTTATCGTTAGCATGCAGAGTTTGAATGAGGAGCATAGTCAGGCATGAATACAAGTACATTTTCTAGCCACTTGTCACAAAAAAATTTGAAAAACTGCTCATCTATGATGACCATTAGCCCTGGGCATTAGTTGGATGGGTAGAAGTGAGTCCCACTTCTGAGCGGGGTGGGGACAGTAGTGGAAGGTGCTCCTACCCCGTAGAGTTGGTCACTGATGGAGAGGTGTCGGCCTGGAAGAGGCTTAGTGGAGGAGGTTTGTGAGGAATTGTCTGGCTGATCCTTGGTAGAACCATTTGTCTAAGACCAAGAGCTCAGTGATGACTTAGGTGGGAGGACTTTTAGGCTGTTGCCCACACATGTTATTAATATTCCAATTGTGTTGTTGGTGATGGTACTGATCCAGAATTCCCTCCCACATACCCAGCCAGGGTGCAGGGCGAGGGAAGGGCGTGTCCTCATCTGAGTATTTACCCTACATACTTGCACCCAGCCACAAAACCCCATGCTCAGTGCCATCCCTCGGCCATCCTCCCTGCCATGCCTCTCTCCTGTACTGGAGAGGGGAGGCTCACCATGTTCCTAGAAAGAGCGAACAGCTAAGGTGAACAAACACTGGACTGAGAGCCAGAAGACATGGGTTTGGATTCTAAATCTACCCCATCCCAGCTGAATGAATTTAAGCAAACCACATGATTCTTCTGAGCTTCAGTTTCCTCACCTGAAAAACAGGGGCTGGAATCCAGCCTTAACCTACAATTCTGGATTGCTCAAGGAACACTACATAAATACAGGACTCAACAAAGAATTTGGTTTCATAAAGAAGAAAGAGGACAAACAGGTGCTGAAGTTAAACAGCTCTTTCCTCTAAATGTTCCAGGTAAGACAGTAACCCTGTATCATGACCAGCAGCAGCCTCAGTTTTATAAGAAGCTCCCTAGGGCATACCTGTACCTAAGAAACCTTGTTGAGGTTTTGAGAATGATTTGATTTGCATGTTTGGATTGCAAACAAATATTCAGGAGCCTACTTACTCCAGATGCATAAAGTGAGTCTGCCTTTATTGTTATAAGCTTATTCTTTCCTTGCCCTTTGACTTGACAGACGGCCTTCTGCCTCGCCACCCCTGCTCCCCAAACCCCTGGGAGCCATATTGGTTAGAGTCAGGGTCTTTCAACCAGTAACTGCCATGTATTGACTTTCCTCACAGTTCTGGGTGGGCCCAGTAACAGCAGCAGTTCTCACTCTTTTTTTTCTTATTCTGGCAACAAACCTGGGAGATGCCCACCAGACACAACCTATTTTATATACAAGGACACTGAGGATCAAAGCAGTGCAGTGCCTTGCCCAGGGTCACAGAGTGCTAAGTGAGGAGCAGGCTCCTGTGGTCCCTAAGCCCTCACTCTGTCCACTGCCAGGAGAGACAGCAGAGCTTCCTACCTGCACAGTGTCCTCTGCTTGCTCGGCCATAGAAGCGGACATGAAGAGTGACCACACTCCTTCCTGCATGCCCCAGCTCCTCTGTGCCCACAGCTCCAGGCCCACAAAGCTGTCCACACAGCCAGCTCTGACCTTTCCTGATCGGCCCTCCAGGGGAAATTCACTTGTAGCAGATCAGCAGAACTTTCCACTCCTCAGAGAACTCCAGCCCTGCCAAGTTCTCCACCAGCCAGGCTCCTGGAGGTGGGCCTCATGTGCTCCCATTGCATAAGTGTTATTCCAGCCAGTTCCTGGAATTGGAAATATGGCAAACCAGTCACCTGGTGGGGAGCCCTTGCCCAGGAGAGATGGTTGTTTGGTTAGCTGTGCCTCCAAGGCCCTTTCCAGGAGACCAGCCCATGAAAAGATTTGTCCAGCAAGGCCCATTTCTTAAGTCAGAGTTGCTTTATTTTCCCTTTTCTTCTGTCACCCATCCTATACTTTTCCTCCCAGTGATCTCTCAGCTCCAGCTCAGCAGCCTCTGCCCTGGATCAGCACCCCCATCTCTAGCTAAAGACACACTGTGACCTCCTCGCTGGTCTGCCAGGCTTCCTGCCTCCAGCCAGGACCATCTAGAGGCCAATCTCCGCAATGCAGCAAGGAAGAACTTCCGAATGCTAATCCTACTGCATTCGGCCTCTGCAGCAAATCCTTCAATGGCTCTCCAGCATCTAAAAAATAAAGACTTCTCTACTGCTGGAATTGTTTGCAATGACAATGTATTATTGTCATAATTTGAAAGAAAATGTTTAAAAATACTTACTTAGATATGCTTCCCTCCTTAGACTGCAACTTTCTTGAAGTAGGAAGAAAGTCTTTTTTGAATCTATATCCCTAGAACACCCTTCAGCACCTTACACATAAGTACTTAAGATGTGTTTACGTAGGTTCGGTGAACTGACACCAGTTAAACAGAGCTCATGAAGAGTATAAGATACCCAGTGTAACTAGATTGGATGGATAGAGTTCCAGCCCCAATAGTTTAATCAGTGTGTGCAGCATTTTCTAAGATAGAGAAATAATTTCCACGATAATTTTTGCTACTAAAAATGATTCTTAGACTCTCTTTGTCAATTCAGATAAGATTAGAACTCCAGGTTGCGATCCATTTGTTTGTCCAAATCTCTCACATACAACAAAGGAGATGGTATTCTTCCAATTGTCAAGGAGCCCCAGATTTTGATGAGCTCCCAGGACAGAACCAGAGTAGTGAGTAGAAGGTACCAAGAGAAGAACTTCAGCCCCAGGCTCCATGTGCCCATTGACTTGGACCTCCAATGACAGTCTTTCCCAGAGCTCATGTCTTGGGCATTGAATCTACGTTCTGTCATGTACTAGCTCTGTGACACACAGCAAAACATTTCTTGAGACTCCATGTTTGCATCTGTTCATCGGTTAGTTGTAAAAAAAACAAATGAAATCTTGTATAAATAAAACATTTTGTATATTGCTGATAAGTTTGAGGAATACAGAAAAATGTGTATTAAAACTTATTAAACTCATAAAAAATATCAAAGTTACTTATGCACAAATCTGTCTGTCCTGAGAGATTGGGTATGTGAATTACAGGGACTGTCTCACTCATCCTGCCTTCTGCAAAGTTCCTACAACACGGTCTTGAATCTATCAGGTGACCACCAATGATCTGAGCAAGAACTGGCAGAAATCCTGGATGGGTGGGCACCACAGGCCTCTAGAAATAACAGGGCCTAGGCTATAGGCCCAGCTGTGGACCCTGACTCAGGCCTGCATCTGCGATGCAAGGAAGACATGCTGCCAGGGAAGGGTATGAGGCAATTCGGCCTTTCAAGAGGTCTTCCAGGGGAGTGTTTTATTCACCTCCTCACTGAATGTGCCCAAGTTTCTGATTTATCCTGCAGTCCCACAGGCTCAGAAACCTGGTTTTATAGGCCCCCAAGAGCTGGTTCTTCTCTCCTACACACCAAGAGATAATCTCCTGGAAACCAGATTGCTCATTTTACAGTGAGAGTGAGAAGGTACCATCACAGGCAAGTGGAATCCACACATTGACACAACCAGTACCTTCTCTCCACGTGGGCCACACTGCTTGATGTCACATGACACACGCTGACGTATCAGTGCAAGAGGAATTAGATGAGTAAACTATCTCATAGCACCCAATTAAGATAGCCTCATGTGGTTCTTAGTCAATGGCACAAACTGAGTGCCAAAATTTCTCTCTGTGACTCTGCTATCCTTCCTTCCTCAAATATATTTAAGATCTATGGTTTGATTAAGATCAGCTGACTCTCACAGTCCTGGGAGCCATCCTGTCTCCTCACTAAACCTCTTGTGCCTATCTTAAACTTAAACTCTCAAAGGACAATCTTGTTTCCATATTTCTGAGTTCTCCCAGGGAGTTTCTTGTAATTTTACACACTGGCAACAACAGTTTTCCTTGAGAATAGTGTGGTACAGTGCAATGAGCATAAAATCTACATCAGGAAACTGAGATTAAGAACAAATTCAGACACTTTGCTGACATGAACCTCACCTCATCATCTGTTAAATGAAATGCTAATAACTCCTCCTCTAGTGTAGTGGCAAGGATCAAATGAGGTCAAGGATGTTATCAACCCCACAAGGCATGCTAGTCATTACTTCTGGCCTTTTTGTATAAAGTCTGGGAATAAGGAAGACACAATTTGTCCTTCATTAAGCTGTTTTTTAATTGATGCAAACAGAAAAACCAGCTATCAAATATGAAGCAGGGTTTAACCCTTAACAGCTGAGTGACTGTCTTGCCTCCCAGACCATCCATATCCCTTCTGCATCTGAAACACTGGTCCCAGACTTCCCCAGAGGCTCTGAGGAAGAATCCAATCAGACGTGTTTCCCAAAGAGCTGTCTGGGGAGACATTCGATGTTTGGCCCCATCTATGAAAGCCAAGAACTGGGTGGAGATTCATCCAGAAAATAGCCAGACTTTCTGGATACCAGAAGAAGTTCACTTGGGGTTGGACTGATTCAGCTGTCGAGCAGTAGCAGACACAAGGATTCCTTCTTAATGAGAGCTTACCAGCCCACCCCTCACAGAGTATGAGCAGCATGAACAGTATTTGGCAGATGAACTTACCTACTCCAGGGTCATCCACCTGCGATTGGCTCAGATGTGACCCAAAGAATGGGGATGTCCTTGCAAAACATCCACTGTTTTCAATTACAAAACTATGTGTTGTTGAAACCAAAGCAGATATTAACTCCTAGCTTTTTCATTCTATTATGGTCTTTGACTGTCATGCCTCACCGAGAACCACCCTTTGCTTCAGCAAAACATATTACCTGATAATATTCCTCTCATGCCATGACCATTTCCTACCTCCATGTCCTTGCTCATCCTGTTACCTGTCAACATTGGCGGGGGAGGGGGGAAGGACACACGGGCCTTATCTGTAAGTCTCAAGTATCTGCCACGGTGTCTAGACTGAGAAGTAGCCAGGTAGGTGGATGAATGAATGAAGTCAATGAATTAGGGAATTAATAAATTGATGAATGGAAGCCTGTACTTTCCTTCTTCAAATATAAACTAACTATTTTCTTGTGTTATTCTAGGATGGTCCAGATGGGATGGTTTTCACAACATAGCACAAAAACAAGCCAGCGAAACCTGGGGAATCAAAATGAGTTTCAGATTAATTGGGTTTAATTCCCAACCTCCCAGTGATAGCCTAGGGGAAGCTGGCCCCAGTGCTAAGATCTGGGCGCACAGATATGGTATGAATGCTAAATGGTAACCTCTTCCGTTAAGGAGACTGGTTATTTTAAAAGCTCAGGTTGTGTCTCCACTGTGAGTGACGTGGGTCAATGTCATTTTTCTTATTATGTCAGAACAGGATCCACAGAGACAAGATTAAAGTTCCCAGAGGTGCATGCTTTTCTTATAGCTGCTGTAAAATGAATGTAAACATCATTATCCTCCATTTTACCACTGAGAAAGCTGAGTGTCATGAAATGGGGTGACTTGCCTGAAGTCACCTCACTTGTTCTAGGATTCAGGATTGAAATCCAGGCCAGTCTGACTTCAAGTCCCTGCTGTTCCCACCCACTACTAGAGATCTCTAGGTCAGTGGTTCTCAAACTCGAGAGTACCTGCAGAGCTTGTTGAAGCCCAGATTCGTGGCCTCAGCCCCAGAGTTTCTGAGTCAGTATGTCTGGGATGGGCCTGAGAATTCGCATTTCTAGCAAGTCCAGTAAAGATGCTGATGCTGGTCTAGGGATTACACTTAGAGAAATATTTGACTAGAGTATCAGAAAAGACTCTCAACTGTAGTTAATAGAAACCAACTGGAGATAATTTGAGCCCAAACTGAATATGTTATCACACGGCTATAGGGGCATATCCTGATACCCAAAGGAAGGAACATAATTGAGTCTCACATAGATCTGGAACCAGAGATAGGCCTCTACTCCCAGGTTTTATCTCCGCTATCTCCGCTTCTCTTTGAAATTGTCTTCATTCCCCTCCCTCTATTTATACTACCTTCTGAGTCTGCCCTCCTGTCCAGTGACAGACAACAAGGCAGACAGCATCTTCTGAGGTTATGCACGCAGGGCTAGAAGCCAGGAAAAGGCTGAATCACTCTTACTGCCCCAGTCCCAAATTCCCAGAGACTTCTTTGAGTGGGGTGCACATTCCTGGTCTAACTAACTGTCACCAGGACAATGATGTGGATGGTATTGTACAAAGTGACTACCAGCCTACTATCACTATAACCATACAGACTGACAAAGAGGGGTGGTTTGCAGAGAAAGGAATTGGGTTGTAACCCCAATAGCTGGCCATTATGTCTGGGGTGTGAGAAAAGTACAGATAGATAGGTAGGAAGTGAGAAAGCTAGATTAACCCAGTGCAATGACCAGAATGCAAACAACGGTTGGGGAACCTGACAGAGCATGTTGCTGACAGCCTTCAGAAACAATATTTTTCCCTTGGTCTAGAGGAGACACAATGAATAGTAAATCCATCTGGTTTGCAAATTCTCTTAAGCAAGTCTACACAGACAATTGCTAGGGCTAAAGAGAGCCAGTTCTGTTTTCTTAGAAGGAGAACAATGGAATGTGGAATTTCAGACCAGTGCAGCTGGCCAAGCTGGGTCAGGGAAAAGGCACAGATTACATTCATTAATGTTTTGCAAACCCACCCAACCCCTCCCCCTTAACCCCCTTGCCTCTCTTCACCCCCTCTGAAAAGCCTAAAATTGCTAAATAAGTGTTGAGTCAGAACTTGAGGCAGACTGGATCAGAAATTCAGCAAGGTCTTCCCATAGAGGCACCGGTACTGGCCTGGTACCACGCTTCTGAGAAGGAGGTATTTCCACCAGGCTGTGTGCTCCTGAGCTGGGAACCCCGCCCTGGCAGCCCCTCCACGTCACAGGTTTGCTGGCTGGGAATTCCCATGATGGGAATCTGGAGAGAAAGATGCTCAGGGGAGGCACAGTGGAAAAAGCAATGGATCAAGCCCCTGGATTCAACTTCTGACACTGACAAATTAAGAGACAAGCCCAAAGAAGTCAGTTAAATTATCTGCCCTTATATCTTCAACTGAAATTGGGGCCCACAATGATCAGTGTCTCTGATTCACAAGGTCACTATGAGTAGCAACTGTCATCAGCCGAGAATATCATATATGAGGTCAGAACAAAGCCATCACTGGCATGTAATTTTTACGTAAATTAGAAACAGGCATCCTGTCCCCCTTCCTCCAAGCCAGAGCACACGGATTAGCAAGCTGCTGCTTTTTGCCCCCTCAGCTAGGCATCCTTGCACAGGGAACACCTCCCCCACCTTCATGATGGCCCAGGGATCATGGTGCTCCCTTTAAGAGGCCTCAGAGTGGTCTCAATCAGCTTAGGTAAAAGCAAGAGGCAATGAGAACAGTCAAGACAGCCATAACCACTGTCCAAGTTTAAAGCAATTAGCCAGAATAAGCTCTCCCCATTTAGAAACCCACTCTTGCACCAATGGAGGAAAGCAGAGGAGAAAGTCGTGACTATGCTTAAACTGACATACTTGACTGGAAACTTTTGCATTGCCAAGAAAAAACAAAGTTTTTTAGAAGCTTCAAACTGATTGTCCCACCACTGGACACAAGGCTCTGTAGGACCAGGGCCTGCCTGCTTCTCTGTTAGATGTCGATCTCCATCACAACCCTCTCTTTCAGGAAGGACCTATGTCTTCATTTTTGTACTTCTTTCACCAAGAGTCACACCAGATATGTAGAGGACACTTCATAAATGGTGATTGTACCCACTGACTAATTAATTTTCATCCTAGACAAAATGCTCCAAATTGGGATCTACTCCTGTTGATTTAACTGCTCGTCTTTCTGTGAGGGAAAAATTAAGTGACTTCAGTGTTTTTGACCACCAGCCCTCCCAGGCCCTGGGCCTTGCCAAAGCAGTCCACAGGCCTGAGGGACTATGTGGCTGGCTCGGGACTCCCTCCACAGTCAGTGTCCACACAGCTGAGGCCCTGAACACTAGGCCTGCTCTGGAAAATAGCTAGTAGCCACTGAGAGTTTGCAGCCAAGGAGATGTTTTTCTAGTCTGAACCCACACACCCAGACAGTCCCGAAGGATCCTGAGGGCAAGTGAATATTCACTTACACAGGAACTTGACTCCCCACGGGGGCCACCCTAGCACCAGGCCCACCCCTGTCTTACTCCCCAGCGCCTGACGGTCTGACGCCCACTTCCTCGTCCACGTTCCACAACAATGAGGTCTCCTGGAGCGCAGTCTAGCTTCTGTTCCCACTTGCCTTCATTCCAGAATGCCTCCTGGAAAGACTTCCAAGTTTTCTCCCGAGACTGAGGGGATCCTCTGCGGTCCAGCAAAGCCAGGATCCTCTGGTGCTCTCAGCAGGCTTCAGTTCAGACTGCTCTCCGTGGGACTGGGAAGAGTGAAGCAGCAGTTACAGCTGCCTTTCCACCGCAGCCCCTCTTTACACCACGGCTCAAAATAGCTCAAAAATGGAGGCACAAAGCTAAGGGCAGAACCACCCCAAGGACAAGCAGGCACTTGTCTTGTGGACCCTATGACATTTCTGCTAACTTGGGCCTCTTTGTGAAAGGAACTTCTCTGGCAAGCAGCTGAACTGAGGGTGTTAGGGAGAGGCCATGTGTACAGTAGAAAGAACGAGGACTATGAAAGGTCCTTGCCGCAGGCTATGGGATCTTGGACAAGATGTTGAAGCTTATGGGGCCTCCTTTGCCAAGAGTCCATGAAGTCAGACATATATGAATCTGCCACATAGATAGCAAGTAGAGAACCAGAGAAGCTGTAGCTCCCCTGAGTACCAGATTCTTCATCCATAAAAATAAGAACAAAAATATTCCCCCTTGAATCTTATCAGCAACCACCTGAAGCTTCAAGAGGTTGAACAGCTTTGCAAGGTCAGCCAGCTAATGTCCGGAACCCGGATGGAACCCAGTTCTGCCTAATTCCCAAACGACATCTCTCAAGTCTTATGCTTTCAAAGTAAAATAAGACACATATGTAGTCTTTGCTTTGAGTGAACTCAAGTCTTTGAGAGAAGTTATGTTTAGCTTTAAAATATATGTCATGTGCCTGTATATATTCATTAGAGACTTCTTGGAGGAGGTGAGGCCTATGGATGGGACTTTGAAGAATGGATTTGATATGCCCCTTTTTTCCTTGACTACTGGAAAACCTGACCCAAGTTTTGTGGCTCCCCAGGAACAAATAAAAAAGGACTTGTCAACACCTGTCCATAGTCTCTTCCTTCTTTACTACCTTTATCTTAGTATCTTGAGGGTGTCTTTGTAAGTAAGCTGCCTCCATATATTTTGCTACATAGTAGAGGGTGAGTGAATGATTTACAGCATGCAGGCAGGTCCCTATTCCACTCCTACTTATGTGTAGACAGGCCAAGCTTAGATGATCTTGGCCCATCACTGGTTTCAATCCTTAACTCTTGTAAGGCCCCTGCCTTTAAAGTCCCCTCATTCTTTGCAATTGTGACCACTTGTCCTCTCCCACTCTACCTAGAGGTTCACTAATTAGGGGCCTTGGGGAGTCTCGATAGGGGCAGTCAGGTTTGGGGGAACAAGTAGTTCAGCCTGCTGAGCCCACTAGGATTGAATTCCCAATTTCAGTGAAGGTGCTCGTGGTGTTTCTGGCAGGACCTTGGTCCCCATGTGTCCCTGTGCCTACCCTCTGCTGAGATTTCCTGCCCAATCCCCAGGTTCCTCTGCAACTGGGCTCTGCTCTTGTCAGACCCTGTCCGAGAGCCTGGAGCCCTCACACCAACCCTGGGGCCTTTACTTGGGGCACAATGTGAGCACAAAGTGGGCAAACTTGAAAGTAAAGGAGCTAAGGCTGCATTCAGTTGACCTTTAGATTCAGTGGGTCTGAGCAGAGATATGCAGTCACCTGAGGGAGCCAGAGGAGAGGCAGAAAAACCCCATGACTTCCAAAGGAAGATGAGTCACACTGCAGGGGAGCTGGCCCACCGTTTTAACTGAAAAAAAAGAGGAGGTCACAAAGTTAAGCCAAGGGACACTGCCTGTGTAAAATATTTAGCCAAACGATTTTCATTTATAGCCCCCCTGGCAGGACCATCCCTACTATGTGATAAATAAGTGGGAAGTCTTTATGATATCATTAAACATTTCATGTATCTGTTTCTCCTTGTTCCTATGTCATGCTGACCACACAGTCTTGTATACAGGGTTTGGTTTTCCCAGAAGGGTTGCTTATTATGCCAGAAGAAGCACTCCATCCCTGCAACCTTGATTTAGCAGGTTGTATGAACAATTCGGCTTCTGAGATCACCTTCCATCTCAGAGCGGAGTCCACCGTGGAGTTACAGGTACTCTGCCAGAGACCACACAAAGTAGATGCCTAAGTCTGGAAGCCAGCAGGACCTTGGAGAATTCACCAAAGGAGTGAATGACAAATTATGAGCTCTTTTGGTACCAAGCCATTTGGGATCATTGGATAGGACATGCAGCCACCAAGAGCCCTCTTTCTTACATGTGAAATTCCACTTCTCCCTGATAATCCTGAAGCCGCCACCCTGTGGACTGCATGTCTGTACTCCCTACTGTCTGTTCCTTTTGGGGATGCCTGCCCATCCCTCTCCCTGTAGACCTCACTCAGCCTGGTGGACTCTTTGGCACCTGCTCTCGGTCTGGATCTCCCACCACAGTCCCTGGGGAGCAAACACACCTCAGCAGGACTTCCCCTTCTCCTGTGCAGCTGGGCCAGCTTCTAACCGACGGCCAACACCCTGCAGGAGAGAACAACTGCCAGTATCCAGCTCCTTCTCCATCCAGCCCATCCCACTGCCTAGCCAAACTTAGACCCTTACCTTCCCTCCCACCTGGCAGCCTAGCCACTGCCACTGCACCTCACCAGACAGGAAATAGAGATTGTCTCCTTGGGTAACTAACATGTTAAATTTTTTCATATCCTTGTAAAGAGCATGACTTGAATTATCAAAAAGCAAGGAGACAGAATTGAAAGAGTATGGAATTACTGAAACAGATATTTTGTGTTTGGCTACCCAACTGGTAAAGATCTTTTTATACTCATTTGTTGAGGAAGCAGGGAAACAGAAATGTTCACTCACCCACTGCTGGAGGGAATTAAAATTTTTACAACTTTCCTGGGGGATAACTTGGCAATATAGTAGATTGAAATGTCTTTAAAACCCAAATGCACTTTAAATTATCAGTTCCATTTCTAGAAATTTATCCTAAGAAGTAAAGATATACAAAAGATTAAGCTGCGAATATGTTTACTACTATACTACAGCATTTTTTAATACTGGTGAAAACCTAGATGTAAGCTAAATATTTAACAACAGAAGATTGTTTAAATAAGTGGAATGAAATATAATGAGTCATATATATGAAATACTATGCAGTCTTTGTAAGTGATATAGAAACACAATTATAGACACAGAAAGACGTTTACCACATATTGTTAAACAGAAAAGCAGGTTATAAATATATCCATAGGAAAGAAAGCCTGAAAAAACATACCAGTGTTACATTAGTTCTAATATTTAAATGGTTGAATTTAAGTCATTTTTATTTTTCAGTTACTGTCAATATTTTTTCATATTTAGACAATAAAATAATTTTTAAAATACAATGTTTGCTTTTTAAAGGGTATGGACTTGGTATTCATAAAGACTTGGGTTCAAATCTGATTAGCAGTGTGGCCATGGAGGCATTACTAACACTCCCTGCACCTCGGTTTCTCCATATTCAAAATGGCTATACTAGCACCTTCTTCTCAAGGCCATTGTGAGGATAAAATGAGGAAGCATATACAAAGCACCTGGCACAGAGTAGACATTGAATGACATTTTTTCCTTCCTTCCTGGATGTCCAAAAATACCTCAGAATAACAATTCACAAAAACAATAATAATCAAACATGACCCTAATCATGTAAAATATAGGTTTGGAAAATTAGGAGAGACTCATATTTAATGTTCCAAGCTTCTTTCAGCTCTGACATCCCTAACACCAGGCAACAGCAGACACGGAGATCCCCATGGTTAGCAAGGCTGGCCATCCAGGCAGTCAGGCAGGCTGTGTTACCCAGCCCCATCAGCAGGTGGGGCTGGTCTCCACCCTGTGTCCTCATACAGCCTACTACACCTGCTGCCAGCATTGCCTGCAAACATCTGGGGCCCTCTTCTCTCACCTCTACTTACTCCTACCTCAGTCCAGGCCCTGTTCATGTCTCACTGTCCGCTTTGGACTTGAGCCTCCTGGCTGATGAATTTGGTTAAGATCTGCCTGCCTTCTCCCAGCTTCTCATTCATTCACTCTCCAAACTTAATGGCTACCTATTAGATACTAAGCTTTGTGCTGGGATGCAGAGATAAATCAGAGATAGACTCTGCTCTGGGTGGTTCCACACCCAGGTGGGCAAACCCACAGGGACATAGGTCATCACTCTGTAACGCTATGTTCTTGTAACTACTATTATTGTAATACTTATATGGCATGTGTTCTATGGCAGGAGCTGTTCTAGTCACTTTTTATGTTAAGCTTCATTTAATCCTCACAATCTACCTTTATGAAACAGGTTAAAATGAACTCTATTTTGGAGGGGAGGGAAAAAATGGGGCACAGAGAAGTTAAGTAACTTGCCCAGGATAGCAGTTAGTAAATGGCAAAACCCAGACTTGAACTGCAGCTTCTTTACACTCTTAAAAATGACTGAAGACCATCAGTAGATGAATGGATAAAGAGGTGGTACATATACACAATGGAATATTATTCAGCCATAAGAAGAAAACAAATCCTACCATTTGCAACAACATGGATAGAGCTAGAGGGTATTATGCTCAGTGAAATAAGCCAAGCCGAAAAAGACAAGTATCAAAAGATTTCACTCATATGTGGAGTATAAGAACAAAGAAAAAATACTGAAGGAACAAAACAGCAGCAGACTCACAGAACCCAAGAACGGACTAATAGTTACCAAAGGGAAAGGGACTGGGAAAATGGGCGGGAAGGGAGGGATAAGAGGGAAAAAGGGGCATTACGATTAGCAGATGTAATGTTGGGGGGGCACGGGGAGGGCAGTACAACTCAGAGAAGACAAGTAGTGATTCTATAGCATCTCACTACGCTGATGGACAGTGACTGTAATGGGGTTGGTGGGGGGGACCTGATGAAGGGGTAGTTTAATAACCATAATATTGCACATGTAATTGTAGGTTAATGATACCAAAATAAATTATTTAAAAAAATGACTGAAGACACTAGAGAGCTTTTATTTATGTGGGTCACATCTAGTGATATGTACTGTATTAATTAGAAATTACAGTTGAGAACTTTTAAAAACAGGTACTTACTATTTTAAAATACAACAATAAACCCATGCATGCTAATCTAAGCAAAATGTTTTTAAATGAAAAAATCTATATAAAAATCAGTGAGTAGAGTGGCATTATTTCATGTTCGCAAATCTCTTGAACGTCTGACTTATTAGCATACACATGGATTCTCATTTCTTCTTTTGCATTCAGTCTACTGTGATATGCTATTTGGTTAGAAGATAAACTGAGGCATGTCAAGCATTTTAAGAGTTTATCTGAGCAAAAATAAATTCCAGCCAGGCAGCACCAAACCAGCAGTGCTGACAAGCGATACACCAGCAGGAGCTGGGGCAACACTTTTATAGAGAAGACACAGAAGCAAACCAAGAAGATTATTTGATCGGCTAGAGCTTATATGGTTGCCTTATTTGAGAAAGCCTGGTTGGCTGTCCTCAGGTTCTGACTTCTTAAATTTGAGGCCTTAGAACCACCTCAGTCAAATGTCTTCCTTGTTTAATTAACCTAACAGTTGGAATATATGAGGACATCTGCCCTCACCCAGACATGGAGTTGGAAAAGGAGGACTATTTTAACAGCCTATTCAGGTACTTGTGGACATTCTTTGATCCTACACCAAAACTTGACAAATGGTGGTTTCTAAAAGCATAGCTACAATGTGGCATCTGACGGCTCACAGAGGAGGATACAAGTTTTCCAAAATTCTCGCTTTTTTCATTTGAGCTCTTGAATTTTATCATTAGCAGTACATGCCGTCACTTGTTTTCCTTGAAATGACGGCCCTGACTTCATCATTTAAAAACAAAATCTGCCCACTCCCCAAGTCTGATAACCACAGTGTGTGTATCAGTCATTCTTTCAAGGAAAAATGGTGTCCTGTGAAAAAAATGGCTAGCTCTGCTCCCAGGTCAAACTGTGCCAGTGCTTTTCCTCGGGATTGACACCCTGCTTTGGGATGCAGCAGAAATGTTTTATGCATACCTCCCATTTCTTCACACAAAGCAATATAAAGGTATTCAAGGTTTGAAATTTATTACATTTGATCATTTTTACTGCTCCATCAAGGACATTTTTATGTGAAACTGACTTTTTTTTTTACTGCGTAATGTGGTGGTGAGTAATACAGTGTTTCCTACTACAGTTTGGTACACCACCTGCATTCATAATAAAGCACCAGCCATTTTACCCACTGTTGCTTCTGTACCATCAGTTCGAACACCAACTCAATGAAATGGACAAATAAAATCTTAGTAGCAGTACAAAAATGATTCTGAACTTATGGACCCCTGAAAGTGTCTCAGGTTTCTCCAGCATCCTCAGATTACATTCTGAGAACCCTCTGCTCTATTTGATACTACCTGGAATAAACCTAGGACTACATGGGCTTCCTCAAAATACAAGCTTGGATTTAAAACCCCACCCGAGCCTCCTAGTTGTGAGGCTGGACCTTGGCCAGCTTGACCTTGGCCAGCCCTTCTCCCCCACCTCTAAGAGTCAGACTCAGTCCCTTGAATTCCAGGTTCTGGCTTAGATGGACCACTGAGCCCCCCTTGTCCTCAAATCATACCAACCTAGCCTGGACCACATGTCGTTTTGCCTCAGCCCTATAGAAACTGAGCAGAATTCACATGTGCCAATCCCTGACTGTGTTGTCAGACCTGACATTACTGAATTTAATTCTCATGACACTCCTGCAAGGTAGATATTATCATCCCCCATTTTTCAGTGAAGAAACTGAGGCTCAGGGAAGCAGGATTCCCACATAGATCTGTCTGACTTGAAAGCGAAGTCCTTGCGCTGCCTTCTGGTCAGTTCCCACCCCTCGTCTGATTTCCTCCCCTTTGGTCCGCCTGCTGGTGAGGTTCCAACATGCCTCACAACCAAAATTTCCTGAAATGAGAAAATTCCCAGCACTGCTGGTTTTAATCATCCAGTGTCTGAATTCCTAATATTCACAAATCACTCAGATGTTGGAAACTATGAGGCACAGCAGTCTCCGGAATAGATAATTGATAAAGTCTGAACTGGGTTCGCGCCTGCCACTGTCTGTAGTGTGCGCGCCCAGGAGGCGCAGGCCTTCCTTTGCGGAGCACCCCCACCAGAGCTGGGGGTTTGTCATCTCTCTTTGTACTGCACATGGGAGTTGACATCCTCCGGCCTCTTCCTCAGTGCCGGGGGCTCCCTGGAAGAAGCAGAGCCCATTCAGACCAGTCACAAAACAACCCCCCAGGATGTGACCAGGATAAGAATCACATCCTCACACTCAGCTTCAGGAAAGTTCATCCCAAAATAAACCCAAAGCCGAGGTAAATAAAGCATTAGGAATATTTTAGGAGACCAGTTTCACAGAACTACAAAAAGGAAAAAAAAAATACTATTGTTCACAACCTTTGTTCAGACATTCTGTATTTCTGGTACATCTTGTTAAGTGGTGGTTTCATATCTGACATTGATGCAAGGGGGAAACGACCTGTGTTTATGAAAATTACACCATTTCTTCTGAGGGGAAGAGTGTCCTTTAAGCACTGGTTTGAGATAGGGCAGAGGCTAGGATGAGGATTCAAGGCTGTGATGATTAAATCAGGCTCGGAGAAACATGTAATTTGTGCAAAAAACCAAGTGATGGACAGCTCAGGAAGAACTGCATTGGTTATACACCAAGGGAACCCGCAGTGTAGTCCTGGCTTCGTAGACGGGAGAGGGGATGCAAATAGAAAGTTAGGTCGTATAGGACAAGAGAAGGAACCCTTGGTGTAAAGAGGGGCGTTTGGAATAATGGACACCAACTGAGCCCTCACTTCCACATCCTGTACCGCACACAGCACACAGGGTCTATCAGGGTGACCATGCTCTTCTTGCAACCATTCATTCACCTAGTATTTAATGAGTATACTACCCTTGGCTAGGCACTGGGAATATCACAGTGATGACAACGCTATCTGGGTCCTCGGGGAGCTTCCAGGCCAGTGGGCACAGCAGACTTCCGAACCAGCAAGGATGGAAAGGTAACAAGTGCCATTAACTCTCATGGGAAGGAGGTCCACCCAGGAAGGCTTCCTAGTGAGGATGGCAACTGGCCCAGCTAAACTCCCAGCCAAGAGTTTTCCCAGTGGGGTTTTGACAGATGGAGGTGGCTTTGATGGTCAGTAGGAGCCTCCCAAAGATATCAGTCAACTTTCTCCAGCCTTCAACTTTCCACTTAAACCCCTCAGAATTGGTATACCTTCTAAGGTCTTTAATTTAAACATGATAAGTAATAAATTGCTGTATTTGACTTAGAAGAGGAACATGATCTAGTGGAGAAAAACAAGGGGTTTAGGGGCATAAGGGTTTGAATTCCGCCTCCGCACTTACAAGTTGTAGACAAGTTGTTTAATCTCTTAGAACCATACCTACGCTACAGGGATGTTCTAAGAAACAGAGTGAAGCCATCAGAGTGTCTGGCACCTAATATTCCCTTCTTTCTTTGAGATCATCCCAAATAGCCTTCACTTCCATGCAGTACTCTTTCCAACCCCACAACGTTAGACCAGGCTGCAGTCATCTCTCACCCAGACGGGGTGACAGCCTCGGCATTTTGTCCCTGCTTCATCTCATTCCCCTTCAGCCCATTCTTTACACAGCAACCAAAAACACTTTAAAATGCATAAAAATGCATGCATGCCTGTGTCTCCCCTGCCTCAAGCCCTTCAGTAGCTCCTCCCTGCTCTCAGACTGAGTTGAAATCAAAATGGCTCTCAGGGCTTTTGGTATCTGACCCCTGCTTACTACTTGGCCTCAGCTGCCCCCTGCCGCCCCATCACACTCCTACCCTCTTTTGCCTCCAGCTTTTTGTTCCTGCTGCCTGGCACACGGTGCTTGCTGCCCCTGCCCTTCCCCTCCAGGCTAATGCCTCTTCTTCCCCACAGGCTCTGCTTCTCTGCTTTCAGGAAGCCATCGTGACGCTCCCCTAACAGTCACACTGGATCTGGTGCCCCTCTCTGTGCTCCCATAACCCTCTACTTCCATGTTTTCCATTATCATACTCTATTGTAATCTACTTCTCCATGTCAGTCATTAGATCATCATTTCCTAGGAGTAGACTTTGTACTCTTTATCCCTAGGATCTGGCCCATTTTAAATGAATGAACAATCTCAGAGCTAATGAATGGCAGAGATGAGATTAAAACCCAGGTCCGTGTAATCCCGAAACCCACCATCCCAGTTAAAACTTCACCCAAAACAGGTGCCACCCCATCCACTCTGTCAATCCCCTCCTCCCAGCCCCGCTATTTCTCCCCAAGCACACATGTTCTACAGCTCCGCTCTTAGGTTTGGGCTCACTTTCTTCCAGGAAATCCTATCTTCCTTGCAGACTGACGCTCTGTTTGTACTGTGCAAAATTACTATTCTCAGGAAAAACATTCAACCCACTGATTTTGGTGCAAACATTTTGGAGTGGCAGCAATAAGCAGGGGGCTTTCCTGGGCACAGGACACTGGCTTCGGGGAGTGGCAAAAACCACATTGCAACTCAGTTCAGGAGAAAATTCCTGGAAATTTGAACAAGCTGGGTTGTTTCTTACTCATTAAAGTGAACTGAGCCAACTCTCATTCTTTTGTCAATATTTGCAGACTGGAAACATGACAAACCACCCTCTATACTGATCAAGACATAGACACTGACTGATAGGACTAGGGACAAAATCCCCTGGGAATAAATAAAGAAGTTTCATGATTGGCTATAGAACAACTTTTCCCCACTTTGGAAGATACCACCTCATGACAGGAAGAGCACTTGTGTCAGCTGAACACAGGAGACTGCCCCCTCCCTCCCCTAGCCAGAGTCATGTGAGCCCACAACACGAAAGGACTTGTAGGTCATGCTAAGGAATTTGGACATTTACTAATAATGACACTTATTGAGGACCTTCACTATGGTAGACACTTTTAAGGTACTGCTCTCATCCTGAAAGCTAAGACTTTATAGAACTGTATTATGAATTTGGAAAATTATATAGGGAAGTTAAGGCACATGTCGTTGCCACTCAACTGCTAAGTGACAGAGACAGGATTCAAATCTGTCCTTTGTGCTGTCTCCCTTAGGACAGCCTGGGTCCAGCCACCATCATCTCTCTTTGAATTAGCTCGGAATAGTTCCTCCAGCTTCCTCTTTTTCCTTCCTCCAATGCAAAGTGATCTTTACAAATGTAAATCAGGTACCGCACCATTCTGCTTGAAGTCCTTCCATCGGACTAGGCATTGCTGAGGCCTCCCGGCCCCCATCCTGCCCACCCACCAACCGTGGTTTGGTGAGCTGACTTAGCCAATCACAGGAGTCCCGTTGGCTCTGCTGCAGGAATCAGTAATCTGGGCCTTGAAGGCTCTGGACCACAGGGAGTGGGTGATGCGTGAGGAGAGGGCGGTAGTCTGAAGCTCATAACTGAGTGTCTTTTGAGGTTGCGGGGAGAAATATTCTGCTCCTGTTCTCTCTCTCTCTCTCTCTCTTTCTCCAGAATAAGAGAGAGCACAGCCTCTGGGTCTGCTGACAGCCGTCTGATGAGCTGGAGGGAAACCAGCCTGATGAAGGTGCTGGGCTTGGGAGAGGATGGAGCCACGGGAATCAGAGACACAGAGCCAGTGTCCCGATTGCACCACACCTGAAGCCTTTCCACCTTTCAACTTTTCAGCTCTGGTGGACCAAAAAAGTCTCTTTATTGTGAAAGCCAATGTGGCTGAGGTTCTCTCTAACTTGCTGGTGATTCAAATGCCTCCTGATGAACTCTGAATTGCATCCAGATGCTCATCCTTGTAGTCAATGCCTGCTAACCTCTGAGATCAGTGAGTGGTGAGGGCAAGGGCTAGACCTTCATTCACCCTGGTATTGCCCACCCCTCATATCAGTCTGGCACATAGCAAGCACACTGTACATTTTCTTTTTGAAGGAGTGAACCCAGATCTTTCTCTAGTACTTTACCTGCTTCCTAAAGGCAGAGAGTCCCACCGGGTGCTGCTGGGGTACCTCTACATGATATGCTGCACCTACCCCTTGGCAAGTCGTCTGCATTTTGCTAGACATCAGTTTTATTAGACATCTAGCTGCCCCTTCTGTGTCCTGGGGGAGGCCACCATGATGGAGGGCTCAGCGGTTCTGAAGGAGATGTGTCAAACAGTCTCTCTGATTTCCAGACAGTCCAGTAGGGGGCAGTGGCCGAGCAATACCCAAGCTGCGCGCTGAGCTAGCACTCCCCAGGAGAATCTCTGGAGCTGGCTGGAATTCTTACCAGCAAGTGGGGAGGGCACTCAGAGCTGCTGTGAAGGGGGCAGCGATGAATGTGACCAACGAGGTGTAGGGAACATCCATGTGTGGGTCAGAGGAAAATTGTATTCCTTTTGTTTATCTAACCAGCAGGACTTTCCTGACTCAGGCCCTCTGCACTGCTGTGTCCTCTGCCTGCTCACCCAGGTACTCTTACTTGGTGACAGCCTTTGTCTTAATTCTCTAGAGTATTTATCAGTAACTGATTTTATCCATTTATTTGTTTGTTTTTCTCTGCTCGCCCCTCCAAAATATAAACTCCATGAGAGCAGAAACCTTGACTGCCTGGCTCACCACCACATCTCTGGTATCAAGAATCCCCCAATTAACACACATTCAATCAATAAATAGCTGCCCCACCCCCTGAAAGGACCACCTCAGGTATCTTTCAAATGTGACCTCCTCGGGGAGGCCTCCACCCTCTCACCAGAGTGAGCCTCCGCACCCAGCCACTTTCTGTCAAGGTCAACAGCATTGACCACAAGATAAAATTATCTCGTGTTATTTGTGTTTACTTGTTTGTTATCTGCTTTCTCAAATGAACATAAGCTCTGTATCATTCCCCGTTGAATGCCCAAAGGTGAAATCATTTCCAGACATTAAGTAGGTGCTCGATGAACTTTCAAGGAGGGAACCAAAAGAAGGGAGAGAGGGAGGAGGAAGGGAGGAAGTCTCCAGGGCTCTGGAGCTGGGGGACAGGAGGAGATAAAGGCAAGAAGGAATTAGGTTGATTTCAGAGTGACCTTGTGAGGTAAACAGGGAGGGTTTTGCTGCATGAAGAAAGCATAGGTCAGCCATGTTGTGACTATCTCAAAACAGTGTATCTGGTGAAGTTCAAATTTGAACCCAGTTCTCTCTGATTCATTTTTGAGTTTCCTTTCTACTGAATCACAGAGCTTCCCTGTTGCTACAGATATGCTTAAAGGATCAACAATCTCCCCTCTCCCCATCAGTCCGGAGTCTTGTGAGATGGAGACTGGATGTTTGAGAAATCAGACCTGAATCTCTTTTGCTTGTCTTCACAATGCTTCAATTAAACTGCCTTAAGGAGGCCAAGGAGCCAATACCCAACTAGTATTTTAAAAGTCTTTCCACGCCTTTGTGCAACAGCCAGGCCTCTGGCTTCTCTCTCTCAATTAATACCTTAACCATGCCCTGGAGACCTAAGGAGCCAGTTTATTTTGACTGGGAGATTGTTAAACTGCAGGAGGCCAATCCGAGACACTGCCAGGCTGTCATTTCCATTGCTCCACTTGGCTACAGGTTGCTGAAACTAGCCACGGCGGCTTCCTGCTGGAGGAGGAAATGGCAGTTTCCTCAGCTCCCGGAAACATTACTTCCTCTCTGGTGCCTAGCTCTGTGTTAACCAATTAAACAGCCCCTTCCCACCCTGAACCCCCAGAGACCTGGCCCACGTGTAGAAGACATCCTGTTTCCCCTGAGGAAGTGGCCCAGCTTAAAGAAGCCTCTAGGGTATCAGAGTGAGGGGTAAGGAGGTGGTGGGACAGGAAGGGGAAGACCAGCCGTAATAATAAAAGTGTTGTCCAGTGTCGGCCAAGTACTATGCCCCCACCCTCAGCCCCTTATCCTGATGCTCAGAGAGCTAAGTTAACTTGACCTAAACCCTCACTAGCCTTTGATAGTCCAAAGTCATCAAAGAGAGAAAATTCAGTCTTTTTCTTGTTTCTACAGAAAATAGGCTCACACCACACATTCCAGGAGTTTAGAAACATTGCAGATGATTTGAGTAGTAACACCCTATTTCCTGGCAAGTAGCCTCATGGAGATGGCTCTGGATCTTCCTGGGTTCAAATCCTGTTCATATTCCCTATCCCCTATTAGTTACATGGTATTGGGCAGTCAGGTTTTCTGGGCCTCAATTTCTCCCTCTTTCCTTCTATCTAGGGGAATAGTAGTACCTACCTCATCAAAATTCAGTGAGGAAAAGCACTTGTACAGATAAAACACTTGGCACATACTTCAATACTCGGCGTTTATTATTGTTTTATTTTCTTCCTCCTCCCTTTCAGAAAGAAAGAAAAAGAAAAAAGCCCTTTCCTTTTCTCATGAAGAATGATGGTACCCCTCCTCTGAAACCTTTGGCATCAGCCAGTATCCAGACCCTTAGAACTCCAGCTTCTATAGGAAGAGAGGCCTTACCAGGGCGTTCCTCTCTGTGCTCTCCTTGTAGGCCATTTGAGTAAATACAAATTTCTCAGTCTCAATATCATTTAAGAGCAACCACTCACCAAATGATTTTTATAGTATTATCCCATTTTTAAAAATAAACTTCATATTTTAGAATAGTTTTAAATTTACAAGAAAATTGTAGAGATAGTACAGAGTTCCCATAGATCTCACACTCAGATCCCCAAGTTATTAACATTGTACATGAATGTGGTACGTTTGTTATAATTAGCAAGCCAATACTGATGTATTATTATTAACTGAAGTCCATACTTATTGAGACATTTTTAATTTTTACCTTATGTCCTTTTTCTATTCCAGGATCCATCCAGGAGAGCACATTATAGTTGGTTTCTTGTCTGCTAGGCTTCTCTTGGCTGTGACAGTTTCTCAGACTTCCCTTGTTTTTGAGGACCTGGGCAGTTTTGAGGAGAACTGGTCAGGTATTTTGTAGACTGTCCCTCAATTAGGCTTTGTCTGATGTTTTCCTTTTAATTAAATAGACTGGTGTTTGGAAAAGAAAACCACAGAGGCCAAGTGCCATTTTGATCACATATCAAAGATACAAACCACCAACATGACTTATGATTGCTGATCTTGACCTGATTCCCTAGTTGAGGTGATGTTTGTCAGATTTCTCCACTCTAAACTTACTCTTTTTTTTCTCCCTTTCCATACTGCATGTTTTGGAAGGAAATCACTGTGTGCAGTCTGCATTTGGGTGGGGAGATATGCTTTACCTCCTTGATGGCAGAGCACCTAGAAAAATTATTTTGAATTCTACTATATGGAAAATTTGTATACTCTCCCCCACTGATTGGTGGATTCAATCATTTGTTTATATCAGTATGGACTCATGGATATTTATTTCATATTTTGTGTTACAACCAAATATTAGCTTATTTACTTTTTTGCTCAAATTATTCTAGCTTTGGCCATTGGGAGATCTTGCAGTTGGTTCCTGCATCCCTTTGACATTACGCCATCATTGTTTTTCTTTGTTTTGTTTTATTTTTAAGCACTTCCTTACTTTCTGGTACTATGTGATACTCTAAGTGTATCTTATATACTTCCTGCCTTACTTAGATTCAGCCATTTCTGTAAGGTGAACTGGTACCTTTTATTGTAGAATGGTATTAGAAACTAAGATCTGAACTCTCAGTGTGCTCACTGTGACTGGAGTGTCATTGCTTCCAGGATCTCTCAGCTGACAGAGCAAGGAAATGTGTGTATGTATACCAACTGGTAACCATATATTTACATATATCTATAAATATTTCTATATGTAACCATCTCTATTTATATTAAGCTAAACATGGTTCCTACTGATATCTACAACTCTAATCCATTATCACATGGATAATTCTAGCTTCCTCCTCCTACTCAATTCTGTACTCCCTCTAATTGTAAGAAAGCTGGCTCCCACCATCCATTTATTTAATTATTCAGTTCCAGTACACTTGTATAGCAGTATCAGAATTGTTAACCCATATTCCCATGGGAAATAACTTATTAACTGAATACAGAGCTTACATAGTTTCTTTTGCCTTTAGTTTTACAAACTCCACTGATTTCCAGTTACTTAAGCAGCAACTTTTTCCTCCACCACTCTCACTAAAGTTGTCTCATACATTTGCAACACAGATTGTTTTGTCACATTCTGCATCTTATCCTCAGATCCTTTGACCTTTTACATGACTTTTTTAAATTTGCATACATTAAGGTTCATTCTGTGCTATAAAGTTCTACGGGTTTTGATAAAATCATAGTCATATAGCCACAGTTACAATATCATACATAGAGAATAGTTCCACAGCCCTAAAAAATCCCCTATGCTTTACCTATTCAACCGCCCCCCCCCACACACACACACACACAAGCTTTGGCAATTACTGATCTTTTTACCCCCACTGTAGTTTTACCTTTTCCAGAATGGTATGTAATTGAAATCACAGGATACCCAGCCTTTTCAGGCTACCTTCCTTCACTTAGCAATATGCATTTAAGATTCATCCATATCTTTTTCAGGCTTAACATCTGTTTTTATTTTATTATTGTGGGATAATATTCCACTGGATATCTGTACCACAGTTTATCCATCCATTGAGGGACATCATGGGGACATGTGTGGTTTGTTGTCCAGTTTTTGGCAATTATGACTAATGATTCTGTAAAGACTTGTGAGCAGTTTTTTGCTCAAACATTAGTTTTCAAATCAGTTGGAGAAATAAGTAGAAATATAATTGCTGGATCATATGTTGAGACAAAGTTTAGCTTTCTAAGAAATTGCCAAACTGACTTCCAAAACAGCCATGCCATTTTGCATTCCCACCAACAATAAATATGAGTTTCTGTTGCTGTACATCCCCGCCTACACTGGTGTTAGTGTTCCAAATTCGGAGCACTCTCAGAGGTATGTGGTGACACATCATTGTTGTTTTGACTTGCAATTTCTTAATGACAAATGGTGCTGGTCATCTTTTCATGTGATTATTTTCCTTCTGTATGTCTTCTTTGGTGAGGTGTGAGTTTACATCTTCTGCCCATTTCCTTATTGCTAAGCTTTAAGTGGTCTTGTACATTTTGAATATAAGACCTTTATTAGAAGTGTTTTGCAAAACATATATAAAAATTTTCTCCCATTCTGTGGCTTATCTTTAGTCTTAATAGTGTCTTTCACAGAACAGAAGTTTTTAATTTTAATAAAGCCCAAGTTGCTAGCTTTCTCTTTCATAAGTCATGACGTTAGTATTGTATCTAAAACCTCATCGCCACACCTTGAATGATTTTAAATATGTTCTCTTATGTAATCATGACACCACTGTTCTTAGGCAGGGACGTTACATTCATTTTTTTATAGAAGAAATGTCTTCCCATCACAATTTTCTCTGAAGTAGCTTTAAACAGGTAAGAACTAAAAGAGAAAGTATAGAGAAAAGCAGGCCAAGACTAGCATAAAATATCTTCAAACATCCTTGTTCAGCTTTAAAATTCATGAGCATGTCTCTTCCATTACCTGGCTGGATTTGTTTTAATGTAAATATTATATTTGCTGGAGTACACACACACACACACACACCCCACCAACATTTTGGTAAAAGTGGTGTTTCATTAGGAAATTCCATGTTTATTGACTGGGTGACACAGTGACGTGCTCCTTCCAGGAATATTTGGACCTCAGTTTGGGAAGCAAGCTGGACTGAGGAAGGAGCAAGGTCAAGCAACTTGTCTAATGTCACACAGCTAGGAAGTCACAGATGCAGGATTTGAGTCCTGAACGGCAGGCTCCCAAGCTCCCCAGGGAATGCAGAGCACAGTATGTGTGTCAGGATCCTTGGCCAGAGACAGCCTGGCTCACAGAAGCTGATGTCATCTCCATTTCAAGGAGGCACCCCTCCTCCCTTCCCCACTGACCTGGCCTTCACAGCCTCTAGAATCATACCATATAATTTAGGCTTCCCTCTCCCTCCAAAGCATAAACTAGAGAAAAGGAAACAAGCAACCCCAGGACATGCCTGTCACTGAAGCGTGTGAATGTGAGGGAGAACCGACCATAAGGGATGAAAAGGAACTTGTAAAAAATCACTATTTTTTTCAATAATAAAAGCTTTCTATATCCATACAATTTTTGCTGAAATAATAATACACATAATAAAGTGTATTGAGGAAACTTATCATAATGCCAAATTAAACTGTATAGAAGCATCTCTCTGGCTGTGAGAACCATTTTCTTCTTGGTGCAGTTGCATTCAGTGGCCAGGGCTGGGGCAGCTGCAGTTCTGAAAGAAGCAGCTTCATGAGAGAGAGAGGTCATTCTCCCAGAGGAATGGCCTTTGCCCTTCAGAGCTAGGATCTGACTGGCTCCTCTGGAAAGAGTGGGAGCCACAGGCTTCTCTCTGTGACAGCCTGCTTTCAGAGCCCTGGGCCAAGCAGAGGAGCCTCTGCTCCCCACCCACCTTATCTGGATTTGATGCATTGAGCAAGCAGTGCCATGTACAGGCATGGTGCCTGAACTCCAGCTTCTTCCTCAGGGGTCAGTGGCCCCAGAACTTCTCTAGAAGTGTCCTCCCTTTCCCACATGCTGTCCCAGAGGCCAAGACCTAAATTTAAGCCTCTGCTGCACTAGTGACTAACTCCTGGATGCACTCAAGCTCTCTGAGCTGCTTTCTGGTCCTCTGCAGATCAGGAGGAATAGGGCTGTAGGTGGGGCTGGGCAGAACACCTTCACCTATGTAGTTTGAAAAAGGTGGCTATCCCAGCAGAAAAACTGACAAGAAGGTGACTAGATCATGGAGACTTTCTGTCCTTGTGGTAGCAGATGCTTCCTCTGAAATGTATGTAAAGCGTTTAACACAGTGTGTCACTCGCTGAGTGTTAATGCCCCTTCCTTCCCTTTTTTGCAACTGCTTCAAAGAGTCCCCACCCACTTTTGCATGCCTCACTGCCTGGGACCAGGCAGCTCTGCCCCATGCCCCACTTATGCCCTGAACCTCAATGCATCCTCAGGGAAAGCTTCAGGGTGACTGCAGACATTCACATTTCAAAGACCCCAAAGTGGGGCTCCAAACCCCACCCTGATCAGCGTGACTGAAGGATGGAGCTGGAACAGGGCGTTTTGGAGGATTAACCAGTTCTCCCACTGAGAGGCCAGGCAACTTGTGTTACTAAGTCCTCCTACTGGATTAAGCCTGAGCCCACAGATCACCCACAGCCTTGAACAGATGTGACACGAAGGGACATTTTCTGGGCCTGGGTCCAATGAAGAGGCTAAAAGTGACACATGGCACATGGCACTTGTCACTCTCTCCCTTGTGTTATTTGTAGAGGCAGCAGGGGGTCTTGAAAAGAACATGAGCCACAAAGACCTGGGTTTGCCCACCAGCTCTGCCTCTTGCCGGCTGTGTGATCTTGGGAGGGTTACTTCACTTCTCTGGACCTCAGTTCCCTCAGTAGAAAAACGGAGCTCATTGTAGGGATTTAAATTAGAGACTCTTGAGGGATTCTGAGATAATATCAAAATTTCATTTGCTGAAAGGGCATGTGCGTGAAACAGGAATGTGTCTGCCCCTGGCTGGGGTGAAGGCCCGGTGCAGACGCTGCGCCACGTCTGTGGCTTCCCTCACTCCTCCTCCGTCCTCTGCACTTCGTGGCGCCTTGCACACGCTCCCATTTTAACACTCCTTCCGAGTTTCTCTCCTCTTACAGATGCCTTCTCAAAAGCAGGGATTTTGTAGTGTTTATCGTTGCTTTCCCACAGCTGACAACACGTGGATTCTTAGAAATGTCTATCAAACTAAAAACACTTTGTAACTGATGCTGCTTCTGGGAACATCAACTAATGTATCTGTCACTCTGTCCCATCTGCCCTCCTACACTGTAGATACCGAGGGCAGCAGCAAGGCCAGGCTCATCCATGTGTCTATCATGGCACCAAGCTGGACACAGGGCAGCTGTTCAGTGACTATGTTGTGGAAAGCAAGAAGAAATATGGGAAGAACAAAGATACAGAAGCCCTCTCAACAGCAGTGGCTCACCCACATGGCCGGGCAGACCAACACCCTCACGCCTTCCTCTGAGAGTAAGGTCCAGACGTTTTCTTAGTCCGTTTGCCCAAAAACTCTATGAAATCCACACAGCCTAGCTATGTTTTCTCTTTTCAGCAGGATGCTCCTGTGTGATACTGAATGACCCAGCCAGTCCCCCAAAGGTCACAGGGTTGTCAGGGCTATGGGATGATCTATCCCTGGCTCTGTCACGCAGGAGGCTCCCCATATAATCTCTGTAAACAATGATGAGGACCTACCTTCCGTTCATTTGCCCCACTTATACCCAGCCTGCTGCTGTTAACCTCTGTGAATTTGCCTGTGCGGTTCCTTTTTTGCCTGAGGTATCTTTACCCATCTTCCAAAACCCACCCTCACACTCTGTGATTCCTACAACCACCACCTTGGCCACAGCCAGTGGACTCATACGTCTCCCGCAAAATACAACTTAGATGTAACCTCATTAGCAAGGAGGCAGTCTGCCCAGCAGGCATGCAGAATGGTTGTTAGGAGCCCAGGCCTTGGAGTCGAACCTCAGCACTAGCAAGCATGAGCTATGTGACTTGGGGAATGTCACCTCCCAAATTCGAGCCTCAGTTTGCTCATCTGCAAAATGGGAATGATAACACCTTCTTCACAGGGTTATTATGAGAAGTAAACTGATTAATGAATATAAAAAGCTTGGCATGTGGTAAACTCTCAACGAACAGAAGCTATAGTTGTGTAGGAAGCATTCCATGGACACCAGACTGGATTAGGTGGCCTGCTCTCTACTCCAGTGTTACCCTGTGCTTATCCTTGTAGTTGCCATTTATCTCAATGTTTTGCTTGTTACTTATGGCCCCACTAGGTGGTAAGCAACTCATGGGCAGAAACTCTCTCTGTCTTGGTATCCCCAGGACATGGGGATTTTCTGTTTCATGAGTGAATGAATAGATGGAATGAGTAAATAAAGTTAACCAATAGACCTTTAGCCACACTGAGAGCAATGCCTATTCAAAGCCCCACTAGGGCTGCAGCAGGGGCTGCCCAGAGGGGCTCAGGCCTAAACCATGCCTAGGATGTCACACTGGGCCCATGAGGACATAGAACAGTAGGGACAATGAGCACATGCAGGTTTTTACTGGTGAGCTTGCCCCTCTCACCTCCTTCAAAGGCCCATCAGGTGGTTAATCATAAATGAATATTTGCTCAGAATTCAGAGATTCATTTATTCATGCAACAAACATTCATTGAGCCAGACACTGTTCTAGGAAATAGAGTATAGCAGTGAGTGAGATAAGTGTTTTCCCAGGAAAGCCAGAAAACAAAAGGAAAAATGATTCCTTAGAGCAGTGACATAAGCCAATATCACCCACAGCTGTAGAAGGAGGGAGAGGAAGGAGGAGAATCAATGCCAGGGAATGAATCAAACCCAGATTCATATTTTTGATACAAGCACAGTCATCTCAGCCAAGTCACTTAGCTTCTCTCTGCCCTTAAGACATGTCACTTACACAGGATGGCCATATCTGCCCTTCTCACCCCAAGGTCAGATAGTCATACTGGGAATGACTGTAGAAAATGCTGTGGAGACACGGAAAGATAGCGGCTTGTTGGCTGGACAACCGGGCTCTGTGACCTTAAGCACATCATCCCTTTCTCTAAGCCTCTATTTTTCCATCTATAAAATAGACATAAACACTCACTTGGCCTACCTCACAGGGTCCTTGTGGGTCTTACCCTGAGCCGCAGAGGGAAACAGGATGCTAAACAATAAAGCACACTGACATGGTAACTCTCTGCTGCAGGCCTGTCCTTACCCACTCACACTACAGTTTCAAGGCCTGGGTTTCCCTCAGGTAGATCCATTAGCCTCTCTGACCTTCAGGGTCTTCATCTGTAAATTGGGAATAATAATCCCAGTCTGGCCCACTCCACAGAGTTGTGAGAATCTAATGAAATTGCAGATATGAAAAACCTTGGCAAATGCTGACATTCCCTGTAATGCAAAAGGGATCCATCCACAGAGGAATGATTATTCTATTGTCATGAGGGATTATGCTCATTGCAGTAAAATTGGACTTGGGCCCATATCTGTGGCTTTTCATCTTGAAAGAAAGAGAAACATTGAGATGGTGTCCATGTAGCCCATAAGTGTGTGGAATCTCACTTTATTCTTGAGGTGACCCAACATGCTATGCAGGAAATTTTTTTTTTCCACTATTAGAGAGGAAAATAGGAGAATACGACTCTAGGCTGCCACTGTTGTACCTACAGTGTGACCCTGGGCAAGTTGTTTTCCCTCTCGGAGCCTCACTGTCCCTATTTGTCAAATAAAGAGGTCAGGTTCTATTTGAGTTAAGACGCTTATGGTTGCAAGAAAAAAAGGTACAATCAATAGCGCTACCTGCTTTCTCACATAGTAAGAAGTCCAGATGCAGAGTCCCAGGTGTGGTAACAACAGTGTCTCTAAGGTGTCAGGGCCATAAGCCACTTTCTATGTGATTCTTTAATGGTGTCAAACAGCTCCTGCTGGTCCAGACTTCACAGCCTCAATCAATAATGCCCAAAGGCAAAAGAAGTAAATGCTTATCTGGGGCTTCTTCTTAAGAAAAAAATAAGGAAAACTTTCCCAGATGTGTCCCTTGTATTTCAGGGTGGGAGGTGGGGGCTGGAGCGTGATCACATGCCTGTTACCCAAACAAGTCAGGCAACAGGCAAAGGAATTACCATGATGGGCAACGAAATCAGTGCTCTGAAAAGAACCAGCGTGGAAATGGCTACTGCGCAGGTGACCCTCAGTGACTGATGACAGACTCTGGGGCTCTGGAGGCCTCTCAAGCCCCAGAGGCAGGGCTGCAGTCCACCCAAGGTCCCACTGAGATCCCCAGCTTGGCCTCCAGGCCCTGCCCTGCTGCTCCTGGGTGGAACTGGGCTGGAAGGTGCTCGTGACTAAACTGGGACTGCACAACCTGGAAATGTCCTCTGGCTTGCAGGACGGCCATTCAGCCAGGCTGCATCTCAAACAGCTTTCTGGATTCTGTTTCTAAAAATAGCCTCACCCACCAGGCCCAGAGCTGATGACGCCTTACTTTCCTTCCTGCATCTTCTGATATAAACAGACACTTATAAAAGTGACTTTTAAACAAAATAGAAATAAATTATTTTCTCACATAAGAAGTCTAGAAGCAAGCAACCCAGGACTCCATGGTCTTTAGGAACCCAAGTTCCTTCATCTTCAGCTCCTGCATCTTCAGCACAAGTACACCCTTAAGGTCATTTTGGGGTCCATGATTGCTTCTGTGACTCTATCACTACATTATACCACATTCTAAAGGAAAAGGAAAAGTGGAAAAAAAATTGTATCTGCCAACAGGGCATATTGCAACCCCAATTCATTTAAACTAGTAAGCAGGATGCAGAGAATGGCTATCAGGCAGGCAGTCATCAAACCTATGTTACAGTGCCAGGGCTGATCATCGGAGAGTAACATGAGTTCTGGATTAGCTTTCCAGGCAGTTGATCATTGCAGAGTACTGGAGGACAGGGGACACTGCAGGGTGCGGGGGCAGGTTGCTTTGTTTAGTTTTGTTAGGCTGGCTTTCATCTGCCTGCCTTTGGGACTTCAGGCATGTCACTTCATCTCTGAATTTCCTTAGGTCTGATGTGGAGGGTGGGACTCCTGGGTCACCTGTGGTGAAATGAATCTGAGGACAAGATTTATTTCTTCATTTGTTCATTCAGTTATTCAACAAGAATCCACTGGCACATCTTCTGAATGCCAGGTGCTATGCTAGACATTGAGGATTCAGAGATTCACAAAAACTCTGTTTGGGGGAATTTGTAGGTAACTGAAAAAATCCCAGGAAAACATCCATTAAAACAGATTGTGCTAAATTCTACATAAGGATAAGTACAAAGAAATGAGAGGTTAAAAGAGGGGTGCCTAAGGCAGGCTAGGTCCTCAAAGACATCATGAGAAGGCTCAAAGGGGGGACAGGATGCTTGTGGACAGAGGAGGCTGGGAAGTACAGGAAGGGCCAGCTTGTGAGCAGGTCTGACTGTGAAAGTGTATCGTGTGATGGAATCATTTTCCTACTGTACTCTGACCCTCAGGTAAGGCTCCGGTTTCTGAGCTTCCTTTCCCAGCTGGTATTGTTTATTCCGCTTGTTTGAATCCAAACAGATCTGAGCATGGATCTCAGCTGCACCACCTAACACAACAGGAGCTCAAGCAAGGGGCGTCATCTGGAACTGAGTGTCATGGTCGCCATGAGCTTCAGTGTCTATGCCTGTAAGTGCCCTCGGCCGCTGGCGGTACGGACTAAGCGAGATGCCATGTGTAAACGTGCCGGCATGGTCCTGACACACAGGAAGCTTTCACAACTTATTTCTTCCCTGCTCCCTTTCCCCAGAGAAATAGGTTTCTGGGAACCAGGAAGAGGAACTAGCCCCTGGCAAATGGCTTAAGGAGGGCAAGAGTGGTTTCTGTGTTGATCGTGTTTTTAAGTGTTAACTGGAATAGGAAAAAATCAGGTGAGAGAGAAAAACCACCACGCCTGCCAAGGATGAGGCAGCTGAAAGAGCTTTTAAAGCAGGGGAAAGGTCAGCCCTTTGCAAGAGAGAGAACAGGGCTCCAACCTTGTGGCCTATGACCTCCCCTCTGCAATTCCCATGATTCCCTGCGCTGGTCTCCTCCTCTGGAAGGTGGGAAGGTCATCTCTGCCCTGCGGTGCTGTTTGGGCTGTGTACTTGGGCTTGCAGGGGTTTATAGGTGGTAAACTACAGGCAGCCCTGAGGAGGACAGTGGTTTCTGTCTGTGTGACCAGGCGGCCTCCTCACAGCCAGCCTGTGCAGTGCCGTCTCTGCGACTCCCTTTAGAGTCCCCACCACCCAAGTTTTACCTTCCTTTTACTTTCCAAATCCTTTTACCTTCCAAAATCCTTCTTCCTTTTACCTTCCAAATCCTCCCCATCCTTGACAACCTTGTCTCCAGGAAGCCCCTCCCAGTGGCGCAGGTGCCCTCAAGCTGTCTTCAGACTGGATGGCACCATGAGACGGTCTCTCTCTTTCCCTGGCCTTTTCTATTCTTTCTCAGCCTCACTACATTTGGACAAACACCCTCTGGTCTCCCACTGCCCCCATGTCTTCACTCTCGGAGGGTCCCCAGTCTGTGCCCACCTCAGCCCATTCCAAATCAAGGCCCCATCTAAGCACTCTGCTGTGATGATTTCCTTTCCCTGAGTATGCCATGCCCTGGCTCACCTTCCCTGTCTTACCTTTAAGGCCTCAGTTCAGATGTCACCTCCTTTCATCCTTGTTCATCCTGGCCTCCAACCCCACTCAGATTAGGTATTCCTACTATGAGTCCCTTTTGAACCCTGTTTCTCACATGACTCTTCTTACCAATGCTGAAATTATACAGATTATGCCTTTCTCTCCCCCTGACAATAAACTGTATGAAAGCTAGTGCTTACCTCTCCCATTCTTCAGAGTGATATCCCCAGCATCTAGCACGGTGCCTACCCAGGGCAGGTGTATGAACACCCTATGATAAAGTATCCTGCTCTCCAGCAATTGCTCTGAGCTCTTAACACGCACACAACAAATGTCACCATTGATCCGTTCAGTCCACAGCAGTTACCCAGGGCCTTCTCTGCTTCAGGCCGTGGGCAAGTCCCAGGATAGAATGTTAACGAAGATGATCCCTGCTCCCAGGCTGGAGGAGGCAAGAGACAAGTGCATTGCACGGCGCTGATGCTATGGGTGTCGTACAACCCCAGTGCTGTACAAATACAGGGAAGGAAGCTAGAACTTCACCTGGGAATGTCAAGGAGAGTTTTTCAGAGGAGGTGGCAGGTAATGGATCCTTTCAGATGAGGAAGAGTTTGCTAAGTTTAGGAAAGACTGGGCTGGCCACGGTGAAAGAAGCATCATATACAAAGACAGGGAAGAAGGGAATGGGTCACAGTGTCAGGGGCAGGACAAGAAGCTCAGGGTCTTGGGGTGTGGCAGCTGAGAGGGAAGCGGAGGCAGTGAGACTTGAGAGGAGGGCATAGCCCACCTGGGAAGGGCTGATCCTGCAGACAGCGGAAAGCCATGAGACTTTGGGTCAGTCATGTGGCCACATTTGAGTTTTAGAAAGACGACTCTGAGCACAGTATACTCTCATTTCCTATTCTCTTTTCTCACAAGCTCTCATCCACCCTTCCATCCTCTTCCTGCAAAGCAGTGGTTCTCAAAGTGTGGCCCTGAACCAGCTGCATCACATCAAGTGGGAACTTGTTAAAAATGCAAATTCTCAGGCCATACCCCTGGCCCACAGAATCAGAAACACTGCAGATGGGGCCAGCCATCTGGGCTTTAACAAGCCCTCCAGGTGATTCTAATGCTCACACAAGTTCAAGAAGCCGTGCTCCGGAGAATCTTGTGTTCTAAGAAGGGCAAAGAACAAATAACAATACTCTTCCTTTAGCTCCAGAGTTCCCCAGAAACACTCCCCCATAAAGGTCCCCATCACAGCGCATTTACTCTTTCCTCCCATAAACTGCACTACTGTGTGGAGACGAAAAGACAGAATAGTTCTTCCCCTTACTCATTCTGTAATTTATTCTAAGTTTGAGTCCCAGCTTCACCCCTCTTTGCCAGGCTAGAAACACAGAGGGGCGAGGATGCCAATGGGAAAGTGAGACCAGAGAGCTGAGGGAGCTCAGGGCTGGGCTCTGCCTGCAGGAGGCGGCAGTTCTGGTCAGGGGAGCCTCTCTAGGTGTGTATGGTTCCATGCCCCCACAGGGCCCCTGCAGAAGGGGCTCCCAGCTGTGCAGGGAAGGGCATGGGGTGGGGCCCCCCAGCAAACACCAACAGACACATGTTTCATATTATACACAACATTCTTTGTGGGAGCCCCTGTGAAAAATACACGTGGCCAACTATCCCTTTCGCAGAAGGAAGGGGCCCAGGAAAAGGAATTTGGGCTGCTGGCTTTATCAAGAGTTAGAAACAAAGTAAAGGCTCTGAGCTTGTTAGAAAAACAAACTGTTTGTGCTTGGGCTTTTTATTTTAAGGATCAGGAGATGGTCTGGAGATCAGCAGATACTGGATGAGCCCACCTGGGTCTTGAGACAATAGTGGAAAGTGCACACAGGATCTGGCACCTACCCCAGCTCCCTGACTTCCTTGCTGTGTGGCACCAGGGATCTGCCCATCTGGCTGAGCTTCTATTTCCTCATCTCAGATAAGGAGGATGATAATACTTCACCTCCCCAGGGAGGGCTATGAAGGCCCTGTGAAATGGCATTTGCAAAAGTACTTTGTAAAACACTCTAGAGAAGGGATAATTATGATCATTATTATATGTAGAAAGCTCAGAAGGAAATACTGTCCAAAAAATTATCTGGCAGCATGACAAAGTGGAAGAAATATGGATTTAAAGGCAGAGAACTGGATATAAATCCCACCTTCTCCACTTACTGGCTGTGCAGTCTCAAGTAGGTTACTTCACTTCTCTGAGCTTTCTCATCTGCAAAATGGGGGTAAAAACAATCCCTACCAGATAGGTTGCTGCAAGGACTAACTCATACCCCCTGCAAATGTCCCTGCCTGTGGAATGTGCTTCATACAGGTGAGCTGCAGCTCAAGGACACCACCCATCCACACAGGTGTGAGGCCGCTCCAAGAGTCAGCTCTGCTCTGCACATCCCCTCCCTTGAAAGGAGGCTGCCTCTTCATCCCCTCCCTTGGGAGGAGGCTGCCTCATCACCGACACCCTCTGAAAAGCTATTCTTCATCCTCACAGCTCTGGCAGCCTCCCCTCACCACCTTGATCAAATTACACACCCATTTGTTTTCCCCCTTGCAAAGCACTGGAGTCTGTGCAACTCTCCCCCTTCTCCTCCAGCCTGGTGAGCTGGGCCAAAGTTCAGCTCTGAGTAGCCCAGCCCCAGCACTTCTCATTAAGGCACACAGAAAATGTCACAGCTGGCCTCGTGTTCATTCTCTTGTATGCGTCTTCATCAATTTCCAGGCCCCTGGAAGCAGTTCCCAGCATCCACTTCTTTTCAGCTGAGTTCCCTGGAGGGATGGGGGAGTTCATAAACCCTCTCAAACCCAGCAGGTGTGGTGAGGGATCTGCTCCAAGGCAGAAAGGGCAGGAAATAACATTTGTGGACCATCTCCCTCCTCCTACACTTTTATGGACACCAAATCTCAGCATGAGCATCACCTTCCTGGGGGTGCCCCTCTCCTGTCCCCCCAAGACTCAGTGAAGTCCCATTACACACTCCCTTAGCAGTCTGCATGTCTTCTGGCAATATTTACAAGTATGCGCTGAACGTCTTTCTTCCCTGGTAAGCTTTGTGAGGGGCGCCATCAAGTTTATCTCATTCTCCAGCGTTTCTTTAGCAACTGCCACAGTGCCTGATTCACAGTAGATGTTTAACAGATAATTACTGAATGAAGGAATAAAACCTCATGACAATGCTTAAGGGTAAATATTATCATTTTCCTGATTTTGCAGAGGCAACTGAGACTATAAGTGAAACATCTTAGCCAAACTGACAGCCAGTAAATTGTTGAGCTAAGACTCAAATCCAGTTTTTCACCAGCTTTTGCTGCATTTGTATTAAAAGCAGGCTGAAAATGTTAACAAAGGCAATTTTTAAAAATAACGAAGCTGAAGCTGTTTGCCCAGAGTTCCCTCTCCACCCCCAACACAGCGTGATTTGTACAGAGCGAGAGGGTTCTGAAAGCTCTGTGCAACCCACGCAGGGTGGAGGAAAGGGGACAGGGGTGGCCCTTGTCCCTCAGCTGCCAGGGCCTGGATCGTCACACGGAGGCCCTCCCCAGCTCGTCTCCACCAGGGCAGGACTTGGATGAAAAATCTCAGGGGAACAAAGACCACATTTTCTCCTGTGAAGCAGAGGCCAGTGCTGGGGAAACAATGGCCTTGCTGGGATCAAAGAGAGCTGGGCCCAGACGGGGACAAAAGCTGAGTCCAAGCTGGGTAAGAATGACAACCTGCTCTCCTCCTCCTTTCACAAAGGTCCCATTCGGGGCCCACCTCGCCTCCCTACTTCTCTTCCCTCCCCACACTGTCGAGCTCCAGCAGCCTCATTGTTCTCCCACAGCCGGCCGTGTTCTTTCCCACTCTAGGCCTTTGCTCGAGCCTTGGCCTGACATGCCTTCGCCCTCCTTTCCTCTCAAATGCACTTACTCAGGCTTTAGCATTGCAGCTCAAAAGCTGCCTCCTTTCTGCCCTCTGTGACCCTATGACACCCAGGTCAGTTGTACCCTGCTTGCCCCAACCCGGTTCCTGCTTGTAGTTACAGCTCTGATCGTATGGAATTATTACCACCAGTGTCAATGCCTGCTTCCCCAACCAGACTGTGACCACATGGAGGCCGAGTTGATTTCTTAATGATTTTGTAAATGCATTGCCTAACCCAAGAGGAGATGGATGTGTAAACACCTGTGGAATGAAAAAAAGCAATGAATGGTGTGAAGTGAGCTTTCCTAAGGAATGGAAATTCACTTGGGCACATGTCTTCTGGATAAATCAATACCTCTCTGACCGCTCAATCTCCTTCGTTTAATTTGATGCAACTAATATTCTCAGAGAGCTCCCTCTGTTCCAGGCATGGCTATGTACTGAGAATAGAATGGTCAGCAAAACAAAGTCCTTCTCCTCAGGGAATTATAGCCTCATGGCTGAGGACAGGTAAACAGACAGTGTCAAATTGCACAACTGAAAATTTTGCTAAGTGCTACGGAGGGACAGTACAGGGCGAGCAATAAAGAAGCGTCAGTATCTGTTGAGAGCTCACCATGTGCCAGGCACAGGTCCAGGCTCAGGGTGGGATCCATCAGGGAATTGTGCATCTATTATGGAGTTAACCTACCTTAGAACAGAGGAAACTGGTCAAAGCCAAGAAGGCTTCCCTGAGGAAGTAACAGCTAAGCCAGATCTAAGGGATGAGCCAGCATCAAGGAGGCAAAACCCAGAAAGTGCAAAGACTAAAAGTTTGCAATGATTGGCAACACGATGGGGTTGCCTATAGGACAATATAAATGCCTACACACTAAAATGCCCACAAAGGACTTGGTAGCAGAAGTTGGCAGGGCAATCAAAATCTGTGAAGGTCAGACTCCAATGCCCAGAGAGACTTTGTCTTTGCCCAAGGTCAACTTCATGCAGATGGAGATGGAGAGAAACAGCCCCAGGGCGCTGGCTACAAGTCTGCTGCCTCACAATGCCATGCAGCTGATAGAGAAATTGGGGAATTCCTTCTCTAGCCCAAAAATGGGGCCCTGGAAATAAAAAGCAAAGCATGTCCAGGAAGGGTCCCTCTGGAGAACCAGTCTAACTCAGTATGTCCTATCAAGGGACTGCTCCTTAGCATAGCAAAAACAATTAAGAAGTGATTCCTTACTACGTTGTGTTCATTCAACCCTTTAGCCTGTAATGCACTTCCGCACAAACAGTCCCATTTCTTCTAAAAGCACTGGTCAAGTCCTAGGTTTCAATGTGACTGGATTCTAATTGAGTCTTCTTATTAACTGGGACCTTGGATACATTACTTCACTACTCGGAGCCTGAATTCCCCATTGTTCACTGGGAACCAATGACTGCAGTTAGGACGGCGCATGGCACCTGGGCCACCGTGACAACATGCCGCAGGCTGAGGGGCTTAAACAACAGAAATTTATTTTCCCACACTTCTGGAGGCGAGAAGTTTGAGATCAAGGTGTCAGCAGGGTTATTTTCTCCTGAAGTGTTTCCCCTTGGCTAATAGATGATCATCTTCTCCCTGTGCCTTCACGTGGTACCCCCTCTGTATCTTAATTTCCTTTTCTTATAACGATACCAGTCATATTGGATTAGGGCTAAAAAAAAAAACTTCACACACAAAAAAACCCTTCATTTTAATCTAATCATCTCCGTAGAAGCCCTGTCTCCAAATACTTATTCATATTCCAATGTACTGGGAATTGGACTTCAACATGTGAATTCTGGGCGAGTAAAATTCAGTCATAACAGATGGAATAATGTTTGTGAACTTCTGCATGATGCCTGACACACAGCAGGCACTGGCTAAACAGCAGGGATCATTGGCCTTGGTGCCATGGGGAGAGGTGGCGGGGCAGATACCACCAGTTTTCCCTCATGCGCTGTGATGGACAAACGGGGCCATGAGGTGCCCCAGGTTCTAATCCTGCCTTGCTGCCTGCATGACTTTTGCAAGACGTCGATGCTTTCTCCTTGGTAACAACAAAAGGGAGGCATCCCATAATATCTACGTCCCTCTCCTTCTCACATAGTTCCATTGTGTAAATAGGGAAAATTAGGTCCCCAGCACTGGTCACTCCATCAGCAGGACAGGAGAGGCTAAGGTCCTGACATTTTCAGAACCCGTCACACCAGTGCTCATCAAGGGCTCAGCTTCCTGCTGCTGCTCTGAACATGTAGTTGAAGCAACTCAGAAAACATTCTCTTCCTTTCCTTTCTCCTACCACCCACCCCAGCAAGTCAGAGACAGCATTTTTCTTGGAGGCAATTAGTTATAAAATTATTAGGGACAGAAGATATGACTAAGGGAGCTCTCCTAGTAAGACCCGATTGTCCCCAGGTCACTCACTGGTATCTTAAGCCAGATTCATTCATAAACTGCCCTGCCCTGTCTTGCCTTGGCATGCCTAGAACAGCCAACCCTCCAGGAGAAGGTGACATGTCCAGGACTTTCCCAGTGTACTGCTGGTTCAGTGAGGTGCTGAAGAGGTTGTTGGTTTTTTTGTGGGCTTTTTTTAAGACTGTATCAGCACATCCTTTTTGCAACATGAGCCCAGGCAGTTCCTAAAGACTGGCGTTAGTCTATTGTATTTGCTTCCTCTTTGAATCCAGTCAAATCAAGATAGTGATGCCAAAAGAGATGAGTGAGCAGAGGAGAGCTGCTGAAATGGCACTTTGGCACAGTAGGAAAAACATGGGTTTTGAAAGTTGCTAATTGATCTTTGGCCAGTGAGGCCCTACCTGGAGCAGCTCTGTGTGCTCCATTTTTGAGCCCCATATATTGTACTGATTTTCAAAATGACCCATGCACATCGCAGAAAATTTGGAAAACAGAAAAATGTGCACACACGTTTATACACTTGCACACACACACACACACACACACCCAATCTATAAGCCCATCATCCTAAGATAATTGTTGAGATCGCTGTTATTAGTATTAGGATGTATCTTATTACAGTCTTATTTCTTGTGAGTAGAGATCACAGTAAAGATAACATTTTATGTCTTACTTGTTTTTTTTTAGTTTTATTGAGCTATAATTGATGTGTCTTGCTTGTTTTAATTAGCATTTTATCATAGACTTTTTATTTTTCCAAAAGAAACTTTAAAGTCTGCATAATATCCCATTAAATTGATGCACCACTGCTACTTAGCCATTCTCCTAGTGTGGATATTTAAGTTCTGTTTTATCGTGAATAGCCTCTTTTATTTGTTGGGCTGTTATAAATAATGTTACCTGGGACATCCTAGTACTTTATCCACCTTTTTTTTTATGAAATATCACTTCCTTAATTTCACACATTGTATTCTTGGAACAACCCTGAGAATTAGGTGTTTTCACGTGGAATAGTTGAGGGTTCCAGAAGTCAAGAGATGAAACACAGCTTGTAAACCCCGAACTGAAGCAGAGTCCACTTCTTTAGATCACCAGCCTCGTGCTCTATCACTCTGTGCTTCCCATTACAAGGTGAATAATAGGAACATGAACCATCTGACAGCCACATCCCATCAGGAAGAGCTGGAGGAGCCAGGAACTCTGCAGCTGGAGGAGGGAAGACTTATAAAGCAAAGATGTTTTCTGGGATCTGCTGGAACAACAGATTGGTGAAAAAGCAGTAAGCTTGTCCTGTGCAGCAACAGAGGGAAGAACAACAACATCTATATAAAAATTAGAGATGATTTCCATTCAGTATAAGAAGGAAGTGTGGTGCCATGGGTTTGACATAAACATAGACTTGAGTTCGAATCCATGTTCCATTACTTACTGGTTGTGTAAACTTGGGCAAATCACTTGTGTTCTATGAAACTCAATTCTCACAAATTTAAACCATGTAAGGTTGATCTGAGGATCAGCGATAATGTGCATTTAGTATACAGTTGGGTGCATAGCAGGGGCTCAAAAACTGGTCACTCTTAGTTTTAACACTAGATTATGGCTGTCCAATTCTGGGATGGGCCACACTGGATGTTCAAGCAGAGTCAGGGTATCCAACTGTCCAATATTTGGGGGAAGCAGCAGAGGCTGAACCAGGTGATCTCTAAGTCACATTGTAGGAAAAATGTGAGCAGGAGTTAGAAGCCCAGGGCAATGGACACAAGCCCTTGCTCCATTACTTAGCAGCTGAGGCATAAGGACAAATGACTTTGCCACTCTGGGCCTCAGTCACTTCGTTTGTAAAAATGGGAATAGTAACAGTGCACTCCTCACTGGGCTATTGGGAGAGAAAAAAGAGACTGTTGATGTGCGAGTACTCAGTATAACTCTAAAATTTTCCATCAAGACCCATTAATTTTATGATTATCATTCCAACTCAATGATGTGATGACTCTCCTGAGGTTGCACAGAGAAAATAAATTGTGCTTCTGATAAAATGTGCCTTCCAGTCTCCACCACCTCTCACAGCAGTCACCGGATTTTGCAGTATTGTTCAAAGAGAGAGCCAGCCAGGCTGGCCAGGGCACACCTGGGGTTCGGAGGGGCTTACGATGCTTGCTGCCTGTGGAACTGTCTTTCATCTTCCAGGAATGTCTATGGTATTTACAGAGCAAACAGTACCTAACCTTCAGGACTGGGTCACAGATGTGAGGACCCTTCCTCAGCCCCTTCACCTCTGCGTGTGGGACACTCACAGGTTTTGGACAGCTGACCCTTTGGGCTGGAATGCAGTGAGTGAGGCCTGCCACATCTTCCATCAATTTCCTTAGGAAAAAAAAGATCCCAGAGGGGCAGCCTGCATTCTTCCATCTGACCTCAGCCATCCAGTGTGTCTTTAGGATTTTATCTGTTCACTGATTGCAGCAACTGACTGGTGCCCTTCACTCAAATGTCCATCACGTGATGCCAGACATTCCTGATCCTCAGTGCTCAGACTTCCATCCATCTCTTGGGAATGGATGGGAATTGCATTCAGAGGATGAAGTGGCTTATAACAGCTCCACCCCATTAATTCTGAATAGATGTCTTCTTAGCCAACATTATCTTTCCTCCATTGAAGATTTGGGATTTATTTCAACCCCGATCAGTCTTCTTAGCAGAATTGTGCAGTTCAAAACTCTGAAGGCAGGTAGACCTGATCATAAATACCAGTTCTGGCATTTATTTGTGACATAAAGCAAGCTGTGATGTAGATTATATGAGAAGTGTATATTAGACCCTTAGCCCACTGCCTGGTCCATAGTGAGCATTCTATAATAGTTGTCACTTAGCTATTGTACTAGCAGTATGATCTTGAGCAATTCATGTAGCTTTTCTGACCCTCAGTTTCCTCATGTGGAAGAATGGATCAGCAGTAAAAGGTGGTTGAGAAGAAAGCAATATCCACATCGCTAATCATCAGAGAAATGCAAATTAAAACCACAATGAGATATCACCTCACACCAGTGAGGATGGCCAACATCCAAAACACAAACAACAACAAATGTTGGTGAGGATGTGGAGAAAGGGGAACCCTCCTACACTGCTGGTGGGAATGCAAATTAGTTCAACCATTGTGGAAAGCATATGGAGGTTCCTCAAAAAACTCAAAATAGAAATACCATTTGACCCAGGAATTCCACTCCTAGGAATTTACCCTAAGAATGCAGCAGCCCAGTTTGAAAAAGACATATGCACCCCTATGTTTATCACAGCACTATTTACAATAGCCAAGAAATGGAAGAAACCTAAGTGTCCATCAGTAGATGAATGGATAAAGAAGATGTGGTACATATACACAATGGAATATTATTCAGCCATAAGAAGAAAACAAATCCTACCATTTGCAACAACATGGATGGAGCTAGAGGGTATTATGCTCAGTGAAATAAGCCAGACGGAGAAAGACAAGTCTCAAATGATTTCACTCATATGTGGAGTATAAGAACAAAGAAAAAACTGAAGGAACAAAACAGCAGCAGACTAACAGAACCCAAGAACGGACTAACAGTTACCAAAGGGAAAGGGACTGGGGAGGATGAGTGGGAAGGGAGGGATAAGGGGGAAAAGGGGGTATTATGATTAGCACACACATGTAGCAGGGGGGGACACAGGGAAGGTAGTATAACACTGAGAAGACAAGTAGTGATTCTATAGCATCTTACTACGCTGATGGACAGTGACTGTAATGGGGTATGTGGTGGGGACTTAATAATAGGGGGAGTCTAGTAACCATAATGTTGCTCATGTAATTGTACATTAATAATAGAAAAAAAAAAAGAAGAAGAAGAAACAATAGATTTCACACTCAGAGCTGACTAGGTTCATTTTCTACTTCTTTCACTTAGTAAACTGTGCTACCTTGACATTTTGTTTAAAGGAACCACAGAGATTCAGGTTCCTTTTCTATAAAGTACACATAAGAGTAGCCATTTTTCAGAGAAGCTGGAGAGTTACAGATAATATCTGGAAAGTTCCTAGCATGAAGACCATCTATAACATTATTCTTTGTAACAACTGGCAGAATGGTTACCACTTTAATTTTGAATGACAGCAACTTAAATTTGGCACATAAAGCTGTTGCCTTCTTCAAAGGATGGAACAGTGTGATTGCCATCCAACATCACAGCAAGCGGACACTGTGGCAGCTGCTGGGGGTGCAGCTGAGGGGTCACATAAATACATCAGAAGCAGGCTCAAATGATACAGGCAGCCGCTAAGTGCTTTGGTGGGTAAGATGACCACTCTCCCATCTGTCCTTCCCAGGCTCTCCCTGCCCTGCTTCAGGAGTAGAGTATTTCTATAGACCTGAATCCATGGAATCATCAAAATAGAAAAGACTCTTGGCCTCTAGTTTTCATCCTTTCTGAACCCCCACACTTTCCCTGCTATTTATCACCTAAAAGCAGCTTTGTCACATGCTTCCAAGCTCAAAGAGCATCAGTGGATCCCTACTATCTCTCAAATGAGGTTCAAATTCAAAGCATAAAGTTAAGATCCTCTAGAACTGTCCACCACTTATCATGAGATGGGCTCATGGTATAATGGGAATGGGGGGTTCTGGACCAGGAGTCGGAATGTCTAGCTGAAATCCAGCCCATGCCAAATCATGCCTAAACTGTTCAGAGCAAATTTTCTGGAAGAAACTAGTGAATATTCCTCAGCTCCACAAGGTAAGAGCTGGTGCCAGGCACTTCCTCAGACTACTTTAGTGAATTCCCACAACCTCCACTGGGAGGTAGGTTCTTCTTGTCTCCGTCTTGCAGATGTGAGGACAGAACCCCAGAGTAACATCGGTAGAGTCTCTGCACTCACTTCCATGTGTATAAAATGGTGACCCTTGAAATGCCCCCAAGGAGACATAAGGGCTCCTCCCAAACATGTGAGGTACAGGACTTTTATCTACAGCACCTCTTTGTGGCCTCATCATTCTTTCTTCTCATTCTACAGCTAAGCTATGGATATAGCATAATGTCTGAATCTGGCATGGATTTAATAAAAGTCTGCAAATGATTTTTGGAGCCTAGACTCATTACCAGGTTCCCATCACAGAATAAGGAGCAGGCAACTCTCCCCCAGCCTCAACTAGAACAGGCCTCCCTGTTATCTACCCCAAAGTCCCACTGCCCTTACCTGATAGCTCTTATGATCAATCACAGTGAGGATACGGCGCTGTGGGGCTCACGAAAATAAGAATTCTGTCTCATGTGCTCATCGCTATATGCTCACTGTAGCTGGGGTTCTCTGTACTGAATGAACAGATAAGTTAGTAGGACTGTCTTACCTGGCAGCAGTGTATGTACAGCATGAACTGCAACAGAAAGGAGCAGCTGGGACAAGCCACGTAGGATCACACTGATGCAACTCAGAATCTATTTTGTTACGTCATAACAGAGCTAAGCAGACTGAAGTAAAAAGTTAGTTACACACTCCCAGGAGAGCAAAAGGTTAGCCTTCAAGGACTTGAGTTCAAATTCCCCTCTGCCCCAAACAACACTGTGTGACCTTGGGAGGTGCATCGCCTTCCTGAGTCTCTCTCTTCCTTACCTGAGGGGGGCTGGGAGGAAGGTGGGGTCAGGCTGGACCAGGACAGCACACAACATGATTCCAGGTCTGATCATCACAGTTCTCCACTGGCAAATTCCTCTTGCTCCAACTGTTAAGGACATTTTGAAAACAGCTGAAACTGTGTCTTGAATATTAGAACTTAGAGGCAGCTTCAGAGAATAACACACACACTGTCCCATGGTGCAAAGATTTAGGATACGGGCAGTGCAAAAGGGAAGAGGTCCCAAATATCAGGGTTAGGGGTTTGATGCGATCAGAAAGGTTTCTCGAGCTCTCTTTCCCATTCTTTCTCTGTCTTAAACACACGCACATACTCACATGCACACCACGCCAAGCTAATCCACCTACCCATCTGGACCAAAAAAAGAAAAAGACAAGGGGATGGGAGAGGGAACTGTGGTTGACTACCCTCTCCAGATTTTCTTTGTTCAAAGCCTAGTTCAACTGAGCACTAAGCATCAGCTCATCAAAATCACTAGAGTGGGGATTACAAGTCTGTTCAAATGCAGATTTCTAGGCCCCACATAGGTCTTCACTGTCCCCCTCCTCACTTCTTATGCTTACTAAGTTTTGAGACCCACTTAGTGCAATTTTGGGGACTATTCAAATGTGCCAGGCACTTTGTACAGTAGCTTGAAGCATATGAAATCACCAATATTCGATCATTTTTGACTTTCAAAAGTGGTGATTTCATATGAGTCAACCTCACTTATTAGCATATTTGATTAACACCTCAACACAGCCTTCCATGTAGGCATAGTTATTTCTATCCTACAGGAAAGCACAAGGCGCCACAGTGAATCCTGGAGGACTCACCAACCTGTGGGAGACACAGGTGAGATTCGAACGCAGGTCTCTCAGTCCACACAGCCCACGCATATCTCTCTGTTCCTGAACTTTCCACCGCCGCTCCTCAGGACAACTGAAACACTAGGCAGATGTGCACTGTTTCAGCCAGTGTCCTAGGTTGGCGCCACTTCTGGCTCAAAACCAGCCATGAGTTTGTCCCTCGAGGCCTGGGCAGTGTGCTTTGTTTCAGAAAGCTTTGTTTCTTGTCAAAAACTAAACTGATGTTTTTCCTGGAATGACTTTTGGAAGGGAGCATGATTACTGATTAAATATGAACTGGTTTGAAACCTAAGTGTCTCTCTAAATAACGTAACGTTTACTCCTGACAACAAGGAAGGGCTGCCACAGGCTGTCTCCTCAGGGTTATTTATGTGTCCCCATCTCAACACCCGCTCTGGAAGCTGCTGCAGTGGCCCTCTTTGGGTTTGATGGCCCCCAGGGGATCCGTGTCCTGAAGTGGCCTGAGGGCTGGGAGAGAGTATTGCTGTGCCCAGAGCCATCAGCTCCTCTGGCTGAACTCCATGCCTGCCTAAAATCTGGCTGCCCCGTTTCATGCCCAGAGGAGGTGGAGACTTACAGACACACGCTCTCCCCCATCTTAGGTTGAGGCTGGGGAATGCTGATCTGTGATGCTCTGGAAGGAATCCTAGAGGGTGGTGGAAGGGAAAAAAAAAGAAGCTTTGTCTAGAAACACCTCTTATGTTTCATCTAGCATCTCTTTGGATTTGATGGCTCCTGTTGCCATTTCATAAAAAGCAAGACCCAAGAAAGTTATTATTTTCCCAAGTAAACACAGGATTTGAACCCAGGACTGTCTAATTCCAAAGCCCCCATTCATTCCAGCAAGGAAGTGGGGTAGGAGGGAAAGGAGACTTATTTTATGGCAAACACCATACTAAGTGACATCCTTTCCATTAGTCCTTCTACTGTTCCTGTGAGGAAGACACAATTATGCCCGTTTTACAGGTAAGAAAACTGAGGTTCAGAGTATTGTAGTGTTTTCCCAAGGTCCCACAGGTAATGAATAGAACCAGGCTAAGCCCAGGCTGGTTCTCACTGCCTACCCTATCCTGCTGCCTCACTGACAATGAATCCCAAAGTCTGGATTTCTTCCTAACCCACCATTAACTAGTGTGTGATTTGGAGCAAATCATTTGCTCTCTCAACCTCAGTTTCCCCTTTCTGCATCATGAAAGCACCCCAAGTACGTCCCTCCCAGGTTCATAAACGTGAGACAGCGGAGGACTGTCAAGCCAGTCTCTATATGCTGGAGAAATGACCTGGCTCCTGGCTGGATTATAGATAAATCTTGTTTAAGTAGCTGGCCTTTGAGCTGTCTTTACAAAGGGAAAATATCTTAGCAGACCCCAAAGGGGTTTATGTCAGTCACTAGAGAATGGTTGGGTGAGGAACTGAGATATGAGAATGTTGGGAGAAGCAAGAAACTTCAAGAAATCCTTGGGAAGTCCCTGAAATAGCTGGTGTAGCCATGTCACTCCGCCATAGCAGGAAGAGGTGGGAGCGGAGAATATTGGGGGCTTGTATGGGTTGATTCTGGGCTTGCTGAGAAGCTGAGTGATATTTTCTGCTGGTATGACATTACGCATTAATGTCATACCAGCTCATCACCCCTAACTTTTTCACCCTTCTCCATGCCCCCAGCATGTGCGAGAGTCAGGGCTGACAAGCCTTCAGTCCTGGGCTCACCAATTACAGTAGAAGGTGCAATAGACTGACCCCAAGAAAGGAAAGGAACTAATTTACTGCAGACCAAATGTATGCAGGGCACATATTCAATACTAGAAGTAACTGATACTGCAGTATTTTTTTACATAATAATAAAAATAATAACAATGAAAGAGTAAGAACAGTGAGGACAATAACAGTAACCCATTCAGGGGCACTTGTCTTTGTACTGATCTGCCAGTCCCCACACACATGCTAATCCTTGAAACTACCCTGCCCACTTCACCAATTCAGGCCCCTGAGGCTGAGAAGTTGAGTAATTTATTCAAAATCACATAGCAGGTAGCTGGCAGATTGGGAATCTGACCCCAGATCTGCGACCTGAACACTTGGGCTGCTCTCCATGAGGCCTGAGGCCATGAGGCTCCAGGAAGATCCTCATCGACGTCCCAGTCTATCCCTCTTATTAACTGTGTCACCTTGGTCAAAGCATTGAACCTCCCGAACCTCAGTTTCCCTATCTGTAAAATGGAATTGTGTGAGGACCTAGAACATTAGATCCATTCTGATCTTTTGCCAGTCGCTCCATCATTTGCAGGGCTCCTTTGGCGTGACAGACACCAAGCTGGGTTCCGGGGTTCGGAAGCTGAATGAGAATCTCCACTGACAAGGACGAAAGACACAGGGCCACTGATCAAAAAACAGCACACCCAGCCATGCTGGAGAACTGACTGCACTCCCTGAAGACTGGATAAATGTCCAGAGTTCTTATAAACCCTACGTTAATTAATATTATTATTCTTGAAATATTAAGGCTCATTTCCCTTCTGAGTCGCACTTCTGGGTTCAGGCAGAGGCCTGGGCCAGCAGAGCAAGTACATGCAACTGGTTTCAAAACTTGCAACACACTGTACTTTTCTTTTAAACCCTCCAGGATCGTATAGCTTGGAAAATCCCAAAGGTGACTCAGAGAATTTCAGGGAAAGTGACCAAAGTCGATGCCTCTAAAGACCCTGGATCCTACCAACTCTGTGGCGAGCAAACTGCTTGGACCCTGTCACCGCTGTGGCAGCTGAGGGAGAGGGCTCCCAGCTGGGGGTCTCCACGCCCAGGCCCCACTTGCCCCTCAGCTCTGCATCAGGTGTGGGTCCCTGGGAAAGTTCCTCCAAGAACAGTGTCCTCATCTGTAAAGTGCTTATAGGATTTCTACATTCTTTTCCTCACCAAGCTGCTGTAAGGAGATGGGAAAGTACACTATTGTGCAATGATACACCTGTGACGTAGAATCCATTCATTCTCTACTGTGTCACAAACTGATGATAATACCTAATGTTTATTGGGGGCTGATTCCACATATCAAATTAGTTAATAATTCTACATATTAGATCTTTTAATGTATGTAAAACAGTTCAGTAAAAAATCAAATTAGTGTAGATAACGCTAAACAGTTTGGGTAAAAAAAACTAGTTTGATTCAAACAAAACACTTAATTTAGTTAAAAGCTAAGTGTTTTACATATGTTAATTAATTTAATCCATACAACAGCCCCATAGGTAGTATTTTCTTCGTCCGCATTTTGCAGATTGGGCAAATGTTCCTATAGAGGTGAAGTGACTTGCTTAAGGCTCCACAGGTGGCTGAGAAGTGAAGAGCTGGGGTATCAACCCAGGCCGTGCTGCTCTGTCCGGCTCGTACCCTCCCTGCCGTGCTGCCTCACTCTCCACCTGCATGGTTCCCAGCTTCAGGAGCTACTAGTCTGGCAGGAAAGGCAGACAATTTCAGTATACCATGACCCAGGCTGTGATGGAGGGAGTACAAAGGGGCCACTGGAACCAGAGGAGGGGCTCTGACCCAGCCTAGGGACGTCAAAGAAGGCTTCTTGGTGGAAGTGGGTACCAAGTAGCAAAGTAACACTGGCTGAAGCTCCCGTCATGGGCAAGCTCTAGGGTGAGAAGAGGCCGGTGCATGTGAATGGTGGAGAGAAGTGGCAGCACTGGGGTGCAGGGGGACAGAGCAGGGCCTTTCATGCAGGGCGCTGTAGGCTGTGTGTCAGGCAGAGTCCCAGCAGGAAGAGATGGCATCTCACCTGAGTGACTTAAGAAAAGCTTAAGAAAGGACCTTCACATAAACTGAAGGCAGGGAGTAGGAGAATCAATCATGGGTGCAGCCCCTGTGGGCTAGGAACCAGTACCACCCTGCAGCCTGAAGGACCAAGGGAAGGGAGGGGTACGGGGAAGGCTGTGGTAGAGGAACGCAGCCCTCCACCGGGACCTGGCGGGAGTGAAGCCGAAGGTAAATGTTCTGACTCCTCTCCTCGTCCCCTCCCACCTCTGGGGGCTGCACTGGCTGAACCCAGCTGGAAACACACTCCCAAGGGGTCACAGAGCAGGGTGGCAAAGGGAGAGGGCTACCTGAAGGGGGCCACCCAGAAAACAACCTGTCAGGGGTCTGTTATTTATCCTGCCGGGACACCATCAGATCTCCATTTTAGAAGGGTGGCTCGGCTCCCAAGGTGCAGGAAAGTAGAGCAGCATATGCGAGACTGGAGGAAGGCAGGCCAGTAACGGTAAAGGGGCTCCGCAGGTGGTGAGACAAGGCCCTCCTGCACCCCAGGGGACTGCAGACCTCTCCCCTCCACATGTTTGCTGTGGAATGGGTGACGGTCACATAAAGGCTTATACCTGCAGGGCATTTACTTTATGCCAGGCACTATTTGAAGTGGTTTACATTTAAGCAGTGGTGTCCACTGAGCAATCCTGTTTTACAGGTGAGAAAATGGAGGCACAGAGACTTTAAACAAATTACTGAAGGACACCGAGACACAGACAAGCAAGGCTGGGTCAGAACTCGGCAAGGTGGTTCTCCAGAGTCTGTCTACTTACTCTCCTCATGTTTTTCGTGTGAGCTAGAAAGTCCCAGAGCACATCAATAATGAAGAAAATGAGGCCCAGAAAGAGGGAGTAACCTGCCAGGTGAGAGACAGAGCCTGGACTAGAACCCCTGCCTCCTAGTCCAGTGCTCACCCTCCTGCATCTCCTCCAGCCTTCCTGACCCCTGACTGGAAAAAAGCTGAGTTTCTCGCTATCGGCTCGATTATGCTGGGGTGAGCACTCCCCTCCAGGAAGCCAGTTTACGGGACACTGAAGTCCTTTGCTGATGACCTGTTTTCTTCACAGTGGAACTGGAGTTTGGCCAGGTACTCCAAGCAACTCGTTGCAGGAGTCACGAAGCTTTGAGCTGGGAACACTCAAGCTATGTATTTCCAGAGTCAGGAAAACCCCTAGGGTCCCATTCCTCAGCTCCTCAGCCCACAAGAAGGTTGCTTGGCAGTCAATGGAAGGTATTTTCCTGTTCTTCTGAGACTCACGGCTGACCCTTGGTGAGTCTGGGGTCACCATCCCTTCTTCACCACCCTCACCCCATAATTATTCTATACATGGAAAACTTTAGGTTGGGCAATGTCTTTATCCAAACCCCACATTGAACTAATGGGGAAACTGAGTCCAGCAAGGAGACTGGGCCAGCTCCAAGTCAAAGTAGGGCCAGCAACCGTGGAGGCAGGCTAGAAACCCAGCCGTCCACCCTGAAACCTACCTCTTCCCATCATACCTTGCAGGCCCTCCCACTGTTTGCCCAGCAAAAATACTTACTTAAGTGTTTTATATTCTCCTTAAAATCCTGAACAGTTGTAGATATGCTTTCAAAAACATCTTTGTGGAAATAAAGAAAACATAGTTCAGGAAGTAACATGTCTCCCCGGCCCTTTAATCTGTTTACTCAGGATTACTGGAACAATTACCAAACTGTCCCTTTCCCCAGGGAGGGGGTGGGGGAAGAAGGGCTCAAAGGAAGTAAACTTAGGACATATCAATAAGTTGAATGATCTAGTGTTTGTGAAGTGCTTCAGTTTACAGTGTGTTCATCTACAGTTTACAACAGCCTTGTGAAGTAGACACATGCCTGTTGCTGGCCTCGCCATGTCTCTCTCCACTGGACACTGGAGTAAGATAAACCCAGACTGAATCCCAGTCCCAACTCACACAAGCTGTGAGCTCAGCTCAATGATCTTCTCTAAGCCTCCATTTTCCTCATTTATAAAATGGCCATTAGACAGATTTGTTGGGAAGACTGAATGAGATAAGGTGCCCAGCACATTATATCACTCAGTAAATGTGAGGGATGGTTCTCCTTGAGTTCTCTGCCAGGGACCACATTACCATAAAGGTAGCTGACCCTGAAGTTTGTTCTCCCAATATAGGCAGAAAATATAAGCGTTAGAGGGTTTGATAGATTCCAGATGACACATTGATAGTGGGAGCTAGGTATATTCAGAACTGGCCTATCACTCTGGTTAATCTAATCCAAGTGAATCCAGGTTTTACACGGGACTGAGAAGATGCTCTATTTTTTTCTGCTGGATGGGAATGCAGAGAATAGAGGCCAGGAGGTCCCAGCTGCCATTCTGCTACTGTGTGGAAACTGAGAATGAAGCCAGCAAGGAGGAAAGGAGGCCTGGGGAAGAAGAGAGATGGGTTTCTGAGGACTCTCTGAAGCCTCCCTTCCCCAAGTTCCGGCCCAGAACATTTAAATTGTATGAAGCAACACATTCATTTTGGGTGGGGGGGGGCGGGTGAGGATGAAAGAATCCTAGTGTTTGTGAAGTGCTTCAGTTTACAGTGTGTTCATCTACAGTTTACAACAGCCTTGTGAGGTACACACATGCCCTCCTTGACCACAAGGGCTGTGAAAAATGCAGAAGGACACTAGCCGGCTGAGCGAGGAGAGTGGGTGATGCCGTTGGAATCAGACACACAGCACTTCAGCGGATTGTGGGAACGCTCTACTTTTTAAACTGGATAGTGAGTGTAGCAGTCTCCTCTTATCTACAGGGATGCATTCCAAGAGCCTCCAGTGTATGCCTGCAACCGTGAATAGTACCAAACCCTATACATACACACCTAATGATAAAGTTGAATTTATAAGTGAGGCAGAGTAAGAGATGAACGACAATAACTAATAATAAAACAGTACAATTTTAACAATATATTGTAATAAAAGTTATGTGAATGTGGCCCCTCTCAAAATATCTTAGTGTACTGTACTCATTTTTCTTGTGATAATGTGAGATGATAAAATGCCCATGTGATGCCATGAAGTGAGGTGAATGCTGTAGGCATTGTGATGGAGCCTTAGGCTGCTTTTCTGATCCTGAGGAGGGCTGTTTGCTTCCTGATGTGGGTAACTGAAGCCACAGAAAGCGAAACCGTGGATAAGGAGGGGGCTACTGTACGTAGGTGATTTTTATGCTATTCTTTGTGCCTTGAATCGGTGAAATACCTCACAAACTTTTTAAAAATTCTACCTAAGGAAATATAGCTGGAACAACTTTTCTAGAGGCAATCTGGCCATTCATATCGATTACAATGCACACTTTATCAATTTCATTACTTACCAATTTAAAAATGCACAAATCTTTTAGCCCCTAAAATTCCCTTCTTATCCTAAGAAAATATTAAAATGTCCACACTATTTATAATTTCAAAAGCTGCAAAGAATTTATGAGTTTTCTCAATAAGGAATTGAGTAAATTATGGTAAATCTTCACAATGGAATATTTGAACATAATAATTTTTGTGCATTAATGGAAAAATCTATATTATATACAGTTAAGTGACAGGGGTGGGGAAGAACTGTGTATCATTTAGAAATTGCATCTAGATACCAGTAACAGAAAACCTCGTCACAATGGCTTAAAATCACAGGGAATTATTCTCCAATGTTAAAGATGGCCTGGGAAAGGACTGTCACAACTGGTATGGATATCCCTTTAAGTCATCAAAAACTCAGATACTTTCTTCTGATGTCCAAGGTGTGGCTTCCATCCTCAGGGTGCCCTCTCAGCTTAAGAAATGACTGCTGTAACTCTATCATCTTGCCTGTTTTGTAGGCCAGGAGGAGGAAGGAAAAAGGCTAAAAGGACACACCTTCCATCCTGATAAGCCTTCTTAAGCAACCTTTTTGGTGCTGCACCAGTCTGTTTACGTGCTAGTGGCCAGAACTTAAGCCATGTGCACACACCTCGTGGGAATGGAGGCCGGGAAATGTAGTCTTTATTCCAGGTAGCAATGTGCGCAGCTAAAAATCAAGATCTGCCCTAAGGTGCATGTGTGTTTGTGTGTGTAGATAGAATGCCACATACATGTTTATATGAACACAGAATAAAGTCTGGAAGCAAATACACATAACAAAAAATGATTATGTCTGGGAAGTCAGATTTAGGGAGTATTCTTCCACCTGCTACTTCATATCATCCTGAATTAATAAAATTACTTATAACCAACTTATATTATTTTTAGAATCAGAAAAAAAATAAAGATATCACAATTTTGAAGGAAAAAGAGATGATAGTATTAAAGTCCTATAATGTAAACTCCAGAGTGCATTATGAATTGGCAACATTATTTTATGCCAGGGTTTGACACATGCATTCATATTCATGCAGTTACTAAGCATTCTTAGAGCCTCCACAGTGTGTAGGCATTGAATAGGGAAAGGGAAAAGACAGTGGACATTAAACCTCTTATCAGATCTAAAGAAATTAGAATCTATGGATGATACTCTAATCACAATTCAACAAAGACTTTCTTATACGAACATTTCATCTCCCCATAAGATTCATTCAATGAACATTAATCAAGTGCCTACCATGGACCAGGCAATTTATTAATCCCTTTCAACCTTTGCTCATTTAATTCTTAACAGAAATTCTGTAGGCAAATACTATCATCCCATTTTACAGATGAGGAAACCAAGCCTCAGAAAGGTGAAAGGAGTTGCTTCATCAAATGTAGCTCCACACTAGGCCTAGCTATCCAACTTCAAAGCTCATCCTTTTGCTACTCCACGGGGGGATGACTTGGAGCTGAATCAGTCCCAACTCTTCCTCTGAAGACCAGTAGATGATAAATGGCAACTAATCCTCACCCAAGTTCCTTGCCTGGTACCTTTGAGCCTCAGTCTGAGGTTTTCTAAAATTAGGTTGATGGCTTCCTTCCTTACCTCCAGCCAGTTTTAAATACAGGCTTTCCTATCCATCTTCCTTACTCACTGATGTTTCCTCTGCACTTCATGGACCGTCAGACCTCAGTAGCATTTTTCCTATTGCCCTCTTGACTTCCTTTGGGAGTCTGCTCTGTTCCTCATGTTGGACCCAGTGTCCTGTGAACTTGTTAATGGTCTTCCTTGCCTTGCTGTCAATTCTGTCACAAGTCAGGAAGAGCCTCTGTGTTTTAGTCTCCCCTTAGGAACAGGGCTCTAGATGGCATGCAGCCCCTTCTACGTAACCTGGAGTGAATTCCGTGGAGGCAGTGGGAATGGTGGAGAGAGACTGAGCTTCAGGCCCAAAGAGAACTGGATTGAATCTGAGCTATGCAATACTTCTGAGTCCTGGTTTCCTTATTTCTGAAATGCACATGTTCATGTATGTTTTCCAGACTGCATGTGAGGGTTAAGTGAGATAATGTATTTTATCACCTGCCACCTGAGAACTGTTTATTAACTTTTGCTATTTACCTTCCTTCCAGTTTTCTTGGTTAAAAATGCCCCAAATTCTCATGTTATAGCTAAAGAATATTAACAGCAGTTATACTTATGCCAACAAGTACATGGCATAAGCATTACAAGCATGGGCTGTAGGGCAGACTGCCTGAGTCTGAATCTCAGCTCCATCACTTAAAAGCTATTTGAACTTAGGTAGTTACTTAAACTCCCTGAACCTCATTTCCACAAATGCAAAATGAGCTTTATGATCATACCTACCTCATGGATTAAATCAGTTAGAATAATGCCTTGTCCACTGTACGCATTCAGTTTGTGTGAGCTATTATTGTTGTTACCATGCATTGAGTTCTTGCTAAATGCCTGGCTCTGTGTTAAACTCTCATGCATTCTCTTATTTTTACAATGGTGTGAGTCATATCATCCCTACCTTTGGGCTGGGGAAATTGAGATTCACAGTGGGAATATGGCTTACCCTGGATCCCAGAGCTAGTAAGTGACAGAGGCTGGATTCATGTCAGGTGGTCAACAACCAGGGCCCTTTTTCATTCCACTATGAGGTTATCACCCTCTGACTTTCAGCTCATTCTCCAAGGAACCCCCTCGGCTCCTTCGCAGCTTCCTATCCTGATAGCTTAGGAACATTTCCACATTAATCTTGGTTTCCTTTGCTATTTATGTTTTGTTGCCTTGCCCATGCTGTATCACAAGGGTTGATTACTCAAAATTATGTCTCAGTGGTTATGACCCTAAAGGAAATGTTCCGGGACCCCTGCCAACCCATCACTGATCCCAGCTCATGAATGATAGGCTGTTTATCAGAGGGCAGAAGGCAACCTATTGTTGAGATGAAAGGAAAGATGACCAGGTTAAAAGGCCTCCTACAAGACGTGGGCCTCCAGGACTGCTGAGTAGGCTGGTACACATGTGGACCTCTGTAAACAGGATGGTGTTGGCCCAAATTGCTGACCCTCAACTCTGCTGTGCTGTGAATTGAGTCTTCTAGGAACACGGATGAATTGTCACAAAGATAGTCATACATTCATCTAACGACCAGTAGAAATGAAAATCATAGCAACTATCTCTGAGTGCTTCCCATGTGCTAAGGGGGAGGTACACATACCTCTTGAATGTCAGCTCTCACCAATCCCTGCATTGCTCATGCAGCTCCAAGAATCCTAAACAATCCAACACCTCCCACGGGCACCATTCTAATTCTTGCCTCTGTGCCTTTATCCATTCATTCCTTCATTCATCAAATATTTATTGTCTATGTACTATGTGTCTTTTGTGAGTTGAATTGTATCTGCCTCCAATTCCTACCTTGAAGCCCTAGCCCCCAGTGCCCTAGAATATGATCTTATTTTGAAATTGGGTCACTGAAGATGTAATTAGTTAAGATGAGGTCAAACTGGAATAGGGTGGGGCCCTAATCCTGTATGAATTGTGTCCTTATAAAAAGGCAAAATTCAGACACAGACACACACACACACATACACACAGAGGTAATGCAGCAAGAAGATGAAGGCAGAGATCGGGGTGCTGTGTGTACATGATAAGGAACACCAGAGCATGCCAGCAAACCACAAAAAGCCAGGAGAAAGGCACAGAGCTAATTCTTCTTCACAGCCCTCCAAAGGAATCTGATACGCTGATTGGAGACTTCCAGCCTCCAGAATCATGAGAAAACAAGCTTCTGTTGTTTGAGCCACCCAGCCTGCAGTAGCTAAATGGCAGCCCAAGCAAGCTAATACAGCATCAGGCCTGAAGTCACGGGGATACCATACTGTGCAAGACAGACAAGGTCCCTGCCCACACTGAGCTGTAAGTATGCAAACATATATATATATATATAAAAAACATGTTTTCAGGTCATGACAAGTGATATAAAGCAGAGTAAAGGGAGAGAGAATGGCTCAGGTGCTCAGAGAAAATGCCGGAGGAGGGACATTTCAAGCAAATGCCCGAAAGAAGTGAGGGAGAAAGCCATGAGAAGTTACAGAGAAAGAACATTCCATCCTGGGCCCTTTAGGTGGTGGCTCACCTCTCCTGTGCATGCCCCTTCACCTGGCTGACTCATCCTTCAAGTCTCATTCAAGTGCCGTCTCCTCCAAGGAGACTTGTTGACCTCTAGGCTCAGCTAGATGCTGCTCTCCTCTGGGCTCCCAAATACCTCAAGTACAGGGGTTTCCGTGAATCCTACATTGTCCTATAACTTTTTGGTTAGTTGTGTGTCTCTGAGCCTGGACTATGTTTTCCTAGAGGAAAAGACCATGTCTCGTATTCCCAGCGCTCAGCACAGACACTGATGAAGAGCCCATACACAATACAAGTTTGTTGGGTGGACAGAGGACAGACGATGGAGGAAGAGGTGAATGGGATTATGTTCTGTATTCCTCACTACAACTTTATGAGACAGTTACCACTGCAGTCATGGTATAGAGAGGGAAGTCTGAGGAGGAGGGATCCTGGCTGTCCACATGGACCAGGTTGCAGGCCAGAACTCAACTGCCCTGAGTTGGTGATTAGCTGGTCAGGCAGAGTCACCAGTTAGGCCCACGTCCCCTGGAAGCGCACAGGCTTTTGCAGATTACACTTTGGCGTTTCTGTTTGATCTTCACAACAGCCTGGAAATTACACCAACAGGATTCATGGTCTTCCTTTGACAGATAGGAAAATCTTGATGCAGGGAGGTGAACTGAGTTGCCCAGCATCTCACAGCTGACGAGGAGAGCAGGGCTCCTGACCCAAAGCTTTTACTATTCATGGTGCTGCCTCTGCAACAAACTGACCCTCAGAATCATATCTCAGGTGCTCGGACATAAGGGAAACTTCAATCTAGTGCAATCTTTTACAGACAAGCAAGAAGTGGCTCCGCGTTGACTCCATACTCACGTCCTCACCCTCAGGCCAGCCCCATCTCATTTGCTCCAAACAAATACCAGAGATGCTGCTGTGTCCAAAGACAACAGGAAACACCTGCCCTTTGAAACAAAATAAACAAAAGCAAAAGAAAGAAAAAAGAGAATCATTATTTAGACATAGCCCTAAAATCCATTTTTCCCTGAGAACTCATGTTTTCCTTCCGAGCCCTTTTCCCTTTAAGATCATTAAGCTTTCTGGGGGGATTGAGTTGGAGGGGGACAGACTGATGACAAGTCCACCAACCACAGCAGCAGCCCCTTCCATCAGCCCCGTACTAAGAAACGCGTGGAGATGGAAGGGAATGAAGGCAGGAAGGGGAGAGCTCAAGAAGCTCCTCCCTACCTGGTGCGGATGGGGGTTTGTTGCATATCTCAAATGGCCCAGAATCCCTAGCAGGAAATGGCAGAAAGCAGAAGCCTGCAGCCTGTGGGTCAGCAAAGGTAACAAAGGCCTCCTCTCAGTCTACAGGTCGCCGTGACCTCAACCCTGGCTGTCCACGTTGTGAAACAGCCCTGTGTTCTGTCTTGGGCCTCTGTGCCCAAGTCAAGGGTATGGAGTTGACCAGGAGAGGTCAAGGTCAGATCCAGGAACTACAGTCAGCCCCTGTCCCCCATGTGAAAAAAATATTTCAAGCTTACGAGGCATTTTTGGGTAAAATATCTGAAAACTGATCTAAAATGGAAAACTCTTATCTCTCTAAGCGTACTTCCTCTTCTCTGCTCTCAGTAAACACTGATATTGGACTGTCATTGAGCTAGAAAAAGATCACCCCAGGGGTAGGTTGGGTTGGTAAGAAGGCCACCAGCGAGGTGCTGATGCCTGACTGAGGGCAGGTGCCCCAGGAATGGAGAGGAAGTGATACTGAGACGTTTCTCAAGCAGAGTCGGCTGTCTTTGCACATCATTCAAATATGGGAATGATACAGAAGCAGGCCCTGCTTATCCCAAACTCATCTCCTCATCTTCTACCACTTCTGCCTTCCACTCTAGTCTTTAGTAGCTCCGTCCTGCTTGTAGCTAAAACCACAACATACCATTTCTCACCTCTATTTCCTCAGGCTGTTCCCACTTCCTGGCATGCCTCTTTTCCCTCACCATCTTCCACCCCCACTTAACTCCTACTCATACTTTGAGGCACAAACATCATCTCCCTGAGGAAGTTATGCCAGAGCTCCCTCACCCAACCCCAGCCCACCACAGCTAGGGTATGTGCCTTCTCCATGGCACCTTCTAGGACCTGGGTAAATCATTCTCTGCATCCCTCTCTTGTTATTTTGTACACCCAGAGTGACAGCCACCTGCTCATGGGGCTTTCTTCTCGTTTGACTGCAAGTTCCTCAAGGGCCAGAGCTCTGTTCTACTCATCTCTATAGCACCAGCTGCTAGTCAAAGCACTGGCAAACAGTAAGAGCTGAATAAGTGTCAAATGAATGAATGAACAAATGAATGAATCTTTGATGGACTAAGTGTGACTTATGAGGGAGAGTGAGGGGTCTAAGACGATACCAAGTTTGAGTGGCTGTATATTGGTGCTTTTCATAAGCACAGGAAATATAGAATGAATGGAGGTTTAGGAAGTAGATGTCTGTCTCCATCAGGAAGAGACTTCATTAGGCAGTTAGATCTATGCACACATCTAGAAGCACAAGAACGAACTCATTTGGATGAGACATATCGTTTGGGGATCACTGCAGTGGGAAAATTCTGCAGAGGGGTCTACAGTGAGAAAAACAGTGAAGGGAACCCTGAGGAACACTGGCATTAAAGGGTGGGTAGAAAAAGATAATCCCAAGCAAATAACAGGGGGAGTAGCCAGAGAGGTAGGAGCTGCTCCATCAAATGAAGGGAGGAGAGCATTCCAGTAAGAGTGACCAGTGTTTCCAAATACGGCAGTCATGGCCACACTTCTCCAATGATGAGCAAGGAGCTTTATGATCTCGGCTTTGCCTCATCCCTCAGCTGTAGATTTCAGCCTGTCTGCATGGCTTGGGGTTCCCTGAATACACTATGCCATTTCACCCTTCCTCACCTTTGCTCAGTCATTCTCTCTGCCTCTAAGGTCCACATCCACCCACTCTGAAATTGTCATCAATCAAATGCCGTCTTGGGCTTTTCTTTCTGCAAAGCCTTCCTAGCGTGTCACCCACCTAGCAGCGTAAGTTGACCATTTCCTCCTCTGGGCCTCTACTCTTCTGTGAACTTGGCTCTTACACATCACCTGTAATATTGCGTTTTTGATTTCATGCCTATCTTCGCCACAGATTGAGTTGTCTGGAGGCACAGGCTGTCGTATTTCTCTCTATAATGCCAAGAGGAGACACAAGGTCTGGCATAAAGACAGAAGCCCATATATTTTATTGCATGAGAAAGAATTAATGACTTTGCACATCAACATTACTCAGAGAACAATCAATAAAAGTGCAAAAACCCAAATCTGGTTAATTGAAGGTTCTCCTTTGTTGGGTTTTAGTTAACGGAGGCTCCCCTGGAAATGCTTGGGTTAAATATTATACAGGATGCATTAAGTGAATTTTGCCCTGGCTTATATAAGCTCCTGAACATAACTGTAAATGAACTAATCTGGCTAGGAAGGAGCACCTTGATGGAGTTACAGAGAAACATCCGTTTGTGTTAAGGCTGCCAAACTGCCTTTCCCTTGCCCCCACTGCACTGAAGGTGTCTCATAAATGTTAAATAATCATAATGACCATGCTCAGGGGGTGTCAGTGGTCATAAAAGCTAGCTTTTATGGACACTTCCCTGAGTCTCCTGGTGGGTGGTTAGAAACTGAGCAGGCCTGATGGCCAGAGGTCTCCATACAGGCTGCATCTGAGAGACCTGTAAGCTTGGGTGGCAGGGAAGAGATCCAATCACAAGCTGGGACGCCCAGCCATTGATTGATTGAGGAGGGCCACCCACACTGAGCCTTCTGGAATCCATTGGTGAGTCATGGGCCAAAGGATTATGTCTTCAATATGGGCCATCGGGCCTGATACTAAGGCATTTCCTGCTTACAGCTTAGGGGAGCTGTCCTTAATGAGGGTGATGACCTGTAGGTCCAAGAAATAACCAGATGAGAGGAAAACCCTGGTCTCATTTATACCTCATGGGACATGGCTTCCCAAGCCTTTTCTGTTTGATGCTATATTCTCCAGCAAATCTCAGTACATTTATTCCATCATTTGTCTGTTGTATTCATTTATTTGGACATTAACTGAGCACCTGGGCTAGATGTTACAGGTAGATAAATAAGACATGGTTCCCATCCCTATTGGATTAACTGTAGGAAGGTAAGTAAGATAGCAATTTTCATGTACTATGTTAAGTGTATATATATCCCCAGGGGTATGTACAAAAGGAAGAAAGTAGACCAGAGAGGTGGCATTTGTACTGAGTTTTATAGGATAAATAGAATTCCACCAGGCAGGTAAAAGGAAGGAAGAAAAGGTTCCAAGTATCCAGAGGTGCAGAGGAGGCATTTTAAACAATTAGACACATAGAGTGAAAGGAGGGCCAAAATGAGGTGAGGAGCAGGACCTTAGCCTTGCATAATTCCAGGGGGAACCACTCACATCAGCGTCTACGGAGCTGTGCAGTGCATAACCCGGTAGTTAAATGCCCTCGGGGAACCCAGTCAGGAGACTTGGTTTGATCAACTATTACCTGTTACATTAACTCTATTACTAACTGTCTGATCGTGGACAGTGCTTTTCTTATTTTTCAGCCTCTTCAAGTATAGAATAAGGAAACTGGACTGGGTGGCTTTCATATATCCTGTTCTCTCTAGAGTTCCCTAGGAGTCTACGAGTCCAAGCTGCTTTGAAATGACACAGGAGTTAAAGCTTGTCATTTTGGACTGATTTAGCTATTTTCCTTGGAAAGAGATTTTAATCTACCTCCTGAGTCTGTACATTTTTACATAGATTGGTTAAATGTGGATACATACAATATTAGTGCTAAATTGGAAAAGAAAGATCATTTAGCCATAGTGGTTCATTTTTGCAAAGGTAAGGCTAAGGCTAGAGACAGTAAATGATTCACCCAAAGATATATGGCAAGTTAGATCAGAACCAAGACACTGGTCAGGTTCTTTGCCCTAAGCCAAGTAGTTACCAAGTTTGACCCCCTACTCCCAACAGGACATTGTAGACTCCCTGGCCCAACTTTCAGGTTTATTTAAAAAAAGGAGAGGAAGCAGAGGGCAAAACCAGCATCCTATTAAGAAGCATGATGTTACCAGTGCAGCCTGCCTGCAGATCTTCCTCCTGCCTCCTGGCCACCTCGTTCCCACTCTGCTGGCTCCCGAACGGTAGAGCATCCAGTTAGCTAAGCCTGCAGGTCTGGGATGGGAGCACACCTCCTCCTGATATTTCTCTGTGAACCATGAGAAGTCTAAACACTTTTCCTCAGAAGTAAATGAAATCTATGTATGTATTCAAGTCACTTTAGACATGGCCTAAATATGCCAAGCACCATCCACCCCGGCATTCCAACAAAACCCAGGTACGATTCTCCCATCTCTCTCTCTCTCTCTGCCATCCTCTTCTTCCACTTTCTAAACTGCCCCCCTCTCCATTCCCACTGTCCTACTTCAGAGCCACACCCTTTCTTACCTGGGCTAGTAGGACTCCTCTAACTCATTTTCCCACTGCCACCATGATGGTTTGCATGCTGTCCTGCTCAGAGGAAAACTAGGGGCACTGCCATGCCAACCAGATAAACCCGAACTCTCCAGCATGGCATCCCATAGCTTTTGAGTGTCACCACCCACCCCTCCCCTCACCACCACCTGTCATTGTGTATCTTTGCCTTCATACTCCAGAAGAGCACCCAAGCATTATTTTTGATTCTCTAGATATGCTGTGCACTTTCCTGCCTCCATACCTTTACTCAGGTTGTTTCCTACACCTGGAATGTTCCCCCATCCTCAAATCCATCTGCCTTGTACATTCTTCCTGCTCGGGCTGCCACAGCGAAATACCACAGAATGGGTGACATAAACTACAAAAATACATTTTCTCGCAGTTCTGGAGGCCAGAAGTCCTTGATCAAGGTGCCAGCAAATTCAGTTTCTGATGAGAGCTCTCTTCCTGGCTTACAGACAGCTGCCTTCCCTCGCAGTCCTCACGTGGCCTTTCCCCTATGTGTGCATGGCAAGAGAGCTCTCTGGTGTCTTTTTCTCTTCTTATAGGGACACCAATCCTATCAGATCAGGGCCCACCCTTATGACCTCATTTAACCTTAATCACCTCCTAAAGGCCCATCTCCAAGTACAGTCACAGTGAGGGTCAGAGTTTCATATCCAAGTACAGTCACAGAGAGTCAAGAGTTTCAACATACAACTTTTGGGGAAGGGAGCACAGGTCAGTCCACAGCACCTCCAGTATAGCTCTCTTCTTTATGTATTACCATGATTTATTTTCATGTCTGTCTGCTCTTCTGGCTTCTGAATTCTTGAGGAATCATCTCTGAATCCTTGTATCAGTGAAGACTGGTCCGGGTTTTAAGGTCCAAGGCTTACAAAATGTGGTGGGGCCTCATTACAAAAGGGATTAAGAATTAGGTATGAATTTAGAAAGAGCCCATGCAAGTGAGGGGCCCTGGAGATTAGGCTTTATAGCTTCGCAGTTTATCTGCCTCCAGACTTAGAATAAAAAGCCTCACTGGGTACTAGGAAGACCACAGGCTGGGTTGCATTTCAACTTCTTGCCTCACTTTGGGCACACAACTTTATTACCTGCATCTCAGTATTTCTGTATTTGTAAAATGGGCTTGTGGTACCCGCTGTGTGAGGTTATTTTGAAAATGCAATTAGGTAACCATAAGATATGTGAAATATTTGTTTACTTGCTTATTGGCTGTGTTTCCAACTACAACACAAGATGCATGTAGAAAGGGCCCCTGGAGTTCCATGATAGTACCTGCAAATGGTTGGATGCTCAATAAATATTTGCTGATTGAAAGAATGTAGCACCTAGGAGCACCTGAAAGAATGACACCTGGTATCTGTCGGTTAAGTAAGCTCTTCTGGTTGTAACTATTGCTATTATTAATGAATCTTAGTTAAATAACTGGAAGGAAGAAAGGGATTCAGGGAAGGGAGGGAAAGAGGGAGCAAGGGAGGGAAAAAAAGAGAGGGGGAGGAGAGGCATGGGGGGAGGCGGGAGAAAAAAAGAGAAAGAAAAGAAAGGAAAGGAGAGGAAAAGGAAGGAAGGATAAAAAGAAAGTCCCCAAACGAAAGAACACTGAAAACCCTCCAGGCAGTGGGCAGAATCAAAGTAGGGAAGCCCCAGAAACTTAGCACTATTTCTCTGGTGACCAAGAGTATATTTATTCATCGCTCAGCAACTCCCTTCTACTCTCCAGGGACCAGAGGGTGTTGCTGGGTGCTGAATGCTCCTGTCAGCTGATTAACACCGGGCAGGCACAGTCATCAGACAACCTCAAATCATGTCAGGCTCTAGTCTCTGGAGCTGAAAAGCCAGTCCTGCAACTTAGCTCTGAACTCCTCACCCCAATCAATTAAGAGAAGTCTCATCAAAAACCCCAAATAAGTTTGCTTGGCCTGACCTGATGATTCTAACTAAAGAGACATGACTCCTCGAAGAAGCTATCATTTTTAAATGGTTCACAATGATGGCTAAGGAATTCATGAGGGAGAGGTAGGCTAAATCTCTGCACAGGCACTCAGAGTATGCATCCTTCAGTACATGGATGAGGAAACAGGCTCAGAGACATCAATGCCTTCTTCAAGGGCACACAGCTTTGTTATTATTGTTAACAGAAATCCCTTAGATTGACCTACTTTCCTACATAGCCCATTTAATTCCTTTTTTTTTAATTGAAGTATCATTGATATACAATCTTATATTGGTTTCAAATAAACAACACAATGACTCAACAGTTATCCATATTATTAAATCCTTACCCCAACTAGTGTGGTTACTATTTGCCAACATCAAAAGATGTTACAAAGTCATTTACTATATTCTCCATGCTGTACTACCATCCCTGTGACCAACTTACATTATGATTGAGAATTTTTGTGCCTCTTTATTCCCCTCCCCCTCCCCATCCACCCACCCCAACCCTTCCCCCATGTTAACCACTAGTCACTTCTCAGTGTCTGTGAGTCTACTGCTGTTTTGTTCATTCTGTTTTCCTTTGTCTTTATATTCCACAAATAAGTGAAATCATATGGTATTTGTCTTTCTCTGCCTGGCTTATTTCACTGAGCATAATACCTTCTAGATCTAGCCATATTGTTGCAAATGGCAGGATTTCTTTTTTATGGATGAATATTCCATTTTGTATATGTACCACATCTTCTTTATCCATTCACGTATTGACAGACACTTTGGTTGCTTCCACATCTTGACTATTGTAAATAGTGCTGCAAAAAACAGGGGTGCATATTTCTTTTCAAATCAGGGATTTTGTTTTCTTCAGGTAAATTCCCTGGAGTGGAATTACTGGGTCGAATGGCATTTCTATTTTTAGTTTTTTGAGGAACCTCCATACTGCTTTCCATAGCAGTTGTACCAATTTACACTCCCACCAACAGTGAACAGGGGTCCCCCTTTCTCCTCATTCTTGCCAACACTTGTTATTTCTTGTCTTTTGGATTGTATAGCCCATTTAATTCTCAGATGACTGTGTCAGTAACTCTGACTAATAGTTCAAGAAAAAGAGTGTGGCCCTGGCTTCACAGACATCATTTCAGTTTCTCATTCCACTTTGTATACACAGTATGAATTTGGACAAGTGAGTTCACCATTCTGGGCCTCAAATCATCCCCCACAGGAACATTTAGCTCATATTCATGTTGTCAAGAATAACAGAAACAGCACTTACTTAAAACCTGTTACTTTCAGTGCTTAATAAATGCTGTTTTCCCACCCTCTTCATTTCTCCCTCTTTCCCTTCCTTTTTTCCTTTCTTTCTTCTACTCCTCCTTTCTGCCCTTGCTCTTAATAGATACTATGACAAATGCATAGTGTAACACAAATTCCTTGCTCAAAGGAAGTTAATCTCCATTGGGCCCCAGTTTTCATATCTATAAAATGTGAAGGGGGAAGAGATGGTTTTTCCAGACCCCTGCTTCCCTGACCATTTCTCTGTGGTCCCAGAAGTTTACACATATTCGGCACAAACTGCTGAGCCCCTCCTCTTGGCCAGGTCCTGGGCCAACTTTCTGGGATGCACAGATGTGTGTTCCCTGTCCTCAAGAAGCTCACAGAAGACTGTAGCTGAAGATAAGGAGGAGAAAAACCCATGAAAAGTATGAAATTATATAAACACTTGGAAGAGTTCCGAAGTTAGGTAGAGGAAGAGGGAAAACAGCCACGTCAGGGTTCAGCGATGAGATGGTCAGAGGGGAAAACCCAAGAAGTACTACAATTCTCCTTGTCTGATTAAGAAACAAGTAAAAAAAAAATGTTAAAAGGAAGTAGAAGTTCACCAATCAGAGCAAACTATTTCTGGGCACATTTTCTGAAGAGAATCTAGTGTGCATCAATAGCTACGTTCATTCTGTTCTCTCTGTCCTGTTATTATTAAGCCTGGTGGGAAAAAATATAAAACCATATGAGACTGAAACAAAGAAAAAAAGGGGGGCAGGGAAGGAGGCGGGAGCAAGGAAGGAAACTACCTTTGGTTTACGCATCTACATCTAAGCCCCACTACATCAGGCCCCCTCACTGATCCATTCCAGGTACAATAGCAAAAGAGGGGAGGAGAGGAGTGAAGGGTGAAAGGTTGAGAGGAGGGAGGGAGGGAGGCAGAAGGCAGAATGGAAGGAAGAAGAAACCTATGAGATGGACCTTATCTTCTTTTTAAACATGAGGAAACTAAAGCCAAGAGATGAAATGCCTTGCTCAGGGCCACACAGTAATAAGAAGCAGAGTCAGGATTGAAAGCCAGTTGTATCTGACTCCAAAGCTCATCCTCCTTTCAAGATATCTGGATCCCTGGGCAGAGTCTACTTTATGCCCCAAATGATTGCCTAAGTGGTAAGATACAGTCTAAAGGGCCCAGACATCATGGCAGTGGGAAAAAGAAGAGAACAGAGGTAAGAGCCGTTCCAGGTACCCAGGGACTCCCACCACTCCTGTGATTACTGACAAATTAACTTACGCCTTTACTATATAGTTAATCCTGGGAAAGTCACCTGACTGCTCTGGGCCCCAAGCTGCCTCATCTGTAAAGTGGATCCACAATACCTTCATCATTTGATGAAGAAGACTGAGTTAGCTAAACTTTTGAGCTCCCCTCCAGCTTGAGCCCTTAGATTCTACACATACCACAGAATTTCATACCTGGAAAAGACTGTAGAAATTCATGTTTTTCAGACGAGAAATGGCTAGACCCCTGTGGCAGAGATTTCCATTTGGCCTCCTTATTTGTTCTCTTCTTTTGCAAAATGACAGAATATTTAGTTGGTCACAAGACTGCCTGGTGAAAGAGATTTCTTGGGCTCCCTTAGAGGTAGGGTTAGCCATTGACCAAATTTTGGGTAGTGGGGTGGGAAAAGAAGTGTCTGTGCAACTTCTGCCCTGAAAAGGGAATGGTAGGCTCTCCCCTTTCCTCCTTTCCTGCTTCCTACTGGATGAAACGCTGACTTGATAGCAGGTACCAGGACTACCACCTTGGATCACTAGATGGAAGGCACACACATTGAGAACCACAGAGCGACATGATGGAAAGACATTCTTCCTGATGCTCAAGAAGCCACCATTCTAGTCCTGGACAGCATGCTTGGACTTTACATATGAGAGAGAAATAAATTCCTATCACATTTATACCACTGTCTTCTAACAAATACATAAATTCCCCAGTTGGGGAAACACATTGCATGGAAAGCGAAATACAAAACACTTTAGATGTTTCAAGGTGCTGCTATTGTCACAACTCCATGTTCAAAGGGAGCCACTGAAATTTAATGTCCACAAATGGAAATGGGGGTTGTGGTGGAGGGTCAACTAGATAATCTATATTATATTTTTATCAAACGGGGAGAGTGCTGGATATTCATTTCAAGGTATATATAAAATTGTAAAAATTGCCACAAAACTTTTCAATTGCCCTCACTCTTAACCTGAGCCTAGGGACCAGAGGAACCCAGTTAGAGTAGAAATTATCTCATCCAACTGTTTCAAACTAAGTTCCACTATGACTCCAGAGCATATCTGGTGGTGGCAGGAGTGCTGAGAGGCTGAGGCATGACAAGGTGGGGCTGATGTCAGCAGAACTCCAAGCCCCAAGTCTTGCCTCAAACACAGCAACACTGTTTTTGTCTGGTTTGCATACCGGGTTCCACAGAAGAGTTCAAAGGCTCTGTTGTTCAAGCTTGAGTAAGTCTTACCTCCTGGTTCATAGAGAAAGGAACTAGTATCCAGAAAGAAGTGACCTGCCCACAGCCAGTGAAGGAGAAGCCCATGAACCAGCCTCTTTCACCTGAATCAGACCTATTAGCCAGACCAGTCAGTTCTAACCTGGGGACAACCTCACATGGCTTCCTGGAGTCCCTCAGTCCACTCTTACCCCAGAGACAAAGCTTCCTTTTGTTCATGATTTTTAGGCAACTTTCTTGTCTTCACTGTATTTCAGCCAGAAGAGAGAGTTATTGCCCACAGCAAGTGATCATAGCCTGAGGACAAATTCCTCTAAGACCCAGGAAGTCACAGGCCATCCAGCCTGCTCCACTGACGCAGAGAGGAATGGGCCTTGACAGCAGAACAGGTGAAAGTGTCACAGTTCCTGTAGCATTGTGATCATAAGCAAAAATAGCATCTTCCCAGATCTTAGAATCAAGTAGGTACCTGGTATCAGGGCCAAGCCCCAAATGCCTGGGTACTAGTGTTGGTCACTCAGATTAAGACTGAAAGAGGTTATTCATAGGACTGATCTAGAAGTTCCCAGTTCTCAAAGGGCTTTTACACACATTATTTCATTCCAATGCTAGAGGGAAGGCAGATCAGAAATCAGTAAGTATGCCCTTATGATGTCCTCCTAGATGCTGGCGGCCCACCAGGATCTCACTGGAATGTAAATTCCTTCAGGCATGAGAATTATGTTGATTTTGCTCACTATTATTTCCCTAGTGTTTACGACACTAACCTTGGGATGATGCCCCTTCCTGAGTAAACAAACAGCCTTTGTCAATCTTTCCAACCTCATTCCTCTTCAACTCCTCCAATAACCACTCACTCTCCCTTCCACTCACACTGAACCAAGGGCAGGTCCCCAACTCGAGGACACTCTTTCCTGACCCTGAAGGTCATACACATGTTCATTCCTCAGCCTGCAATGGACCCTTCCACCTTTGCCTTCTACCCGACCTTCACATCTCAGTCTTCATATTCAGGGCTGCTGTGTTCAGATATGCAAGTCGTCCACCAAGCAAGGATGAGCAGCGACTGAGGCACAAATATCTACCTGGCCTCTGCTTGCGAAGCTGTGCATTCTGGTATGGGGCTGCATTCGCCCAGCAAAGGGGGTGCCTTTTTCAAATTTTCAAAGTTTCCATAAGGGCTAACAGTGGTCCTGTGGACAGCCTTTGCCTATACCCTAGAGTAGTTAAGAGTCTACACAATATCTGGCCTTGTCTTTTTTCCCCCTCAAGGCTGTGAGTTCTTTCATTGCATGGGCTGTCTTGTCAGAAGTTGTCTCTTTCCTTAGGACTGTGCCAGGCCCACAGCAGGGGTTCAAGAAATGTTTACTGAATGACAAAATGAATGAATGAATAATAACTGAAGCCATGGAGAGGTGAATTGCCTTTTCCAGGGTCACACAGCCAGTAATTGCCAGAGCTGGCTGGGGCTCCCCAGTCCTCCTGGAATCTAGTCCAGAGCTTCCTTCCACAGTAGAAGCCCTTCCAAATATCCTTTCTGGAAGCCAAGCCCTTCGAAACACCTTAGTTAGCAGCGAAGACAAGCCAGATGAACTCAATTAATTTTGAGCATTCTCATGCATCTTATTCACTCGGTCAGTGAGGGTCACTGGCAAACAGAAATATTTGGGGAGACTCGTTTTTCCACCCCCAATTCATAATTCTGTCTACTTGTCACTCTTCGCCCAAATTTAAGAGGTGCTAAGTTCAAGCAGACC